>JAUMJK010000245.1:1535000-1925000 GCA_033558105.1 Coccyzus lansbergi
TCATCAACTGAACCATAAATATCTTTAGCTTTTCATGTTGAACAATATTTTCAGAGAAGTCTTGATGATGAATTTGTAATTGGCAACAAGTTTTAACTGCCATAATGAAAAGGTCATATGAATAATTAGCTCATAATCTGTGTTACAACAACCAAAAGGTAAACACAGTGTCACAATGATGAGAAGTTAGCTAGGTAGCACGCATTTTAGATGGGAAAGTGATTTCAATAGCATAAAGAGTAAAGAAAAGGAAGGAACATAAAAATGAAGATGATTCTGTAGTTTTAAAAATTGACTGGTATATCAAATCAACAATGAGTGAAGGTCCCAGAATCTGCCTGGAGCTAGTAATCCTATACAGCTTTATTTTTAAAAAATTAAATGTTTCTCTGCCTATCTGTTCATATTAATTGCAATTCTATGGACTGCTGAAGGCACTATACAAAACAGTGAATAAAGCTTGAAAACTCATCTTCCTCAGAGTCACATTCTCTCTAGACCCAGTACTAAAATCATTGCAATGGCATTTGGAATTTGGTCATGGTTCTGAAAATAGTTCTTCACTCATTTAGAGCCCAGGCAGAGTGCAGACAGTGTCCCAGTTCATGATCCAAGGCCACAGAGTTCACAGAAACTTCTCCCTTTTTATGGGAGGTAGCGTTTTTCATTCTCCTAGAGTTTTATATTATTGTAAGAGTGTAAAGTAGTCTAGCTTGGATGATGAATGCCAGACAACTACCTCTCTTGCCTATCAAGTTAATGCCTAAGACATTGTTGCCCTAATTTGATTGACACTGAGAAGTTGTGCTTCTCCTTTCTGTCATGTCTTGCCTGTTCTGAAAGGATTGTCAGCATAACACTGTGCAGTCCTGTTGGACTTAATGATGCCCCTGAAACTGTCAAGGTAATGCTAAATTGATCAGGTTCACATATATCAGTTATAAAATAACACAGTTTTTTTTTTTTTTTTTCACGCAGGTCATAGATGAAGCTGCTGGCATCCCCATTCTTGGTCATTATTTCAGTTGCTCCAGAGAACAGTTATTCACTGGTGAAGACATGGAATAGACAATCTATGCCGTTTTCCATATTGTATACTTTCTCAATTTACTTCTAATCAATCTGAAAAGACAGTGAAAAGCTCAAGTTTATTTGCTTTAGTCAGAGAGCAGGTTTTGAATATTTTGGACTAAGTCAGCTTAGAAAATCACTGAAAAGAAAGTAATTTTGTTCTTCAGAATGATTTATTTACACACACTTGCATCTCCTTCTGCTTCTTCCCTCCCCACTCTGCAAATCATTTTACTTGCAAGAATACATTGAAACAGCAACTTTTATACAAGTATTGTAAAAAGCTTACAGACTTTCAATCCACATTTCTATTCTTGCATAGGCACTGCAGAGTCAAATGCATTTCTTCTACTGTGTCTTCCTCTACAGCTGGTCTGGGGCCTGTTTGGGATTCTCTTGGCACTATTTGAATTTCAGCAGTTGCGCTCTCCCACATAGGGAGCAGATAGATCTTTAACCAAGGAATTTAAATGTATAATTCTTCCAACTAATTGGTTGTGAATGAGTTACAGATCAAGAATAATTCACAAACCCTATTCCACAGATAATCATAAATTCTAGAAAATTGCAGTCAAATCACATATAATTCCTGAATGGAAAAAGAACCGAAACAAATTACTGAACCAATTTGTTTTGATTACTTTCTTCTCTTTCTAACATACCTGAAATCTGCTATTGAATGTTACTGTGCAACATTGAGATACAGCTATGGTAAGGACTGCATCCAGTATCTGAAAGATGTCTTGGTTGTAGTGGTTGTAGTTAGTATCTATACACTGCTGGAGGATTTCATATAGAGCAGAAAACTATAGTCCTTGGCATAACTTCTTAAAGTTATCTGCACTGGCAAGGAAACAAGATAATGATCTGGCCTATATGGCAGAAAGTTCAAGATCTAGCCCGCTGCCTTATTTCTTGATGTAGCAGACTAATTTGCAGCAGCTTCAGTTTGTTAGTCAGGCCAAAAATATATAACATAACTGCAGCATTTTTTTCTAAATAAAATGACTTTCAATGAAATTAGCAAAAGGCTTACAGACCAATTTCAAACCACCACAACAAGCTGAAGTTAGTCTCCTTTTCTTTCAAAAGGTTCCCAATGGGCAGAAAACCTCTTGAATTCCATGGTCATCTCACAGAACTTTGCATAATAAGACATTTTTCCACACAAGATTTCTGCTCTTTGGATACAATTAAAAAAGAGGCTTATGCTTCAAAGAGCAGGAAAGCTGACTTAAGCTTTAGAGTAAATACCAAAATATCTTATCTTTCCATATTTGTCATGTTATAATCCTTGCAAGAGTGGCCTCCATAGTGGTAGGAAGAAAATTCTTAAGACTGGCTCAACAGAATAACAAAGACATTATGCATAAATGCACGTTATGGGACAAATACGGGGGTTTTAAGTTTTAGAAATTATAAACGCTCATATTAAAATGTACATGAATTTCCAGTGGGAATGTTTCATCATACATAAAAATCCTACTGCTGAGAACTAATTTATTGTCTAGCATATGTCTTCACCCGGTCCTGGGTACAGTCAGGGCAATGACAGAGGGTTCCTGTCTATAAAAATAATTTTTTAGTGTTTTTATATTCCTTTCAATTTTTATGACAAAACCTGTTCTTCATGTATGCATAACCCCAAACTTATACACTGAGGATAAATACTAGCTGTTTTTTCTTCCTATTACCTCAATTTGTCCAATTCCCGCATAAAAATACTAATACTTTACCCTACATCTATATTTTCCTAAAATAATCCATTTTTTTTAAAAGTAACATTTGAAAGTGATTTAGTTTCAGAGACTGAACTCCATGTGATTCTGATGGTAATTTCCATAACAGAACACTTTCTTACGTGTCATTGATTCATAAAAGTCTGCTGTTTTTATACAGCATAACTAAATAGTTTCCAAACAGACATCTCTACCTTAATGTCTACCCCCTAAATCCTAGGATTATGCTGCCTTGTAGCTGACCTGCAGAGTCAGCTGAGAAGTCCTAGGAAATGAATGATCCCTTTTAGGAAGCAAGATATGTGCCTCTTATTCCCAGCATCACCCTTATTTGCCTTTGCCTTATTTGCCTTATTTGCCTTATTTGCCTTATTTGCCTGTGTAGTCAATTTAGCCAGTGAATAACTGAGTTGGTGATAAAAATGAACCTATGTAAAAATAAATTTTATATTATCATACTTATGGATTTAGTTGTATTTAGAAAAAAAAATAATGCAACATTTTAGATAAAGTTTCATCCTGGTCATAGCAGATGTAATTTGCCATAGATTTTGAGACAGCTGTATTAAATATTCTTAAGTCAGTAATTTCCTTTATCATTATTATTATTTCTAAAATGAAAATGCAATTACAGTATTGTTACAATAGATATTAATACATCTCACACATAAATTGTGATGTGGATACAGTCTACAAAGTAGCAGCAGAAACTAAAGGAAAAGAACACAGAGAGGATGGTAGAACTGTCCCTTTCCTCTGCACATTGCTATTCATTCATCACTAATTTATCAATGAATACTAATATTTTTATAGCAATTTTTTCTCTGCTATTTTTTAGCTTGCTATCTGCAGTTATGTGAGGCATACACTTTCCTATGATGTTTTCTTTTCCTAAGTAACATCTTGCTAAAATGCCACAAAGAGGTGCTCTAAACCCACAGTAACTATTGACAGCAACTCTACCGGGAACAGATAGGAATGCTGTAAGCTTGCTGCAAGGCAGGGGTTCTGATTTTAGTACTCTGTTTTTTTTTTTTTAATATTTCTCATGGCAGTCATTGCAATAAAATGTGTTTCAAGCAGTCAGAACTTAAAATAATGAGATTCATAGCTGTCACCACATTAACAAGTCAGGTGAGATTTATTCTATAGAATAGATTCAGGCAGAATACTATCCATCACCTCATTTTTCATAAATAATCTATTCTGTTGAACAGAAAGTTTTTTTCCCCTGAAGTAATAACTTTGTAACAAGTGAATTGTTTGGTGCTATTTTACAGAGGTTCCTGTCCTGACAACTGTGGTGCATTTGTCTAAAATGCAGTTTTTGTGAATTATTCTCTTGATTATAGTTGGTTTAGTTGCACAAGTAAAGATGAACATATGTACAAGTCTTCACATAATCAGGGTTGAAAAAACCAATTTGTTTTGAGATCTAGTTCCTAAATCTTCCTTTAATCCAAGTGAAATTACCTTTGTAATCTCAGTTGAGTTTTAACAATTTTTCTGATTGTCAAATAAGACAAGTTTGGCTGAGGCACACAAGTCTGAACACTGTTATTCCTTGTCTGCATTACTTCATGCTAAACTGGATGGGAACGAAACTTGATTGCACTCCCTGCAAGAAGTATATAGCTTTGACCTATTCAATCAAGGGAAGGTTCACCTGCTGTAATGTCATCATCTAGGGGGTCTTCATGAAGGCCTACAATTATATGGAGGCCACTGGAGGCGAAAAATCTGACATTCTGATTCCTTTCAAAACTGTACCTATATATACTGCTGAAGAAGGATTTTTTTCCATCTTAAGTTTGAGGAAGCCTGGATCTGAATCAAGATGAAAGTTTATAGTTCAAGCTTATTTGGAAACACAGCCCTGGTCTTAGTAAATTTCTTTCTAAATATGATTCATAAAATTATGTACAGAATACAGTATGTGTCACCTTCTGATCTACATTCATTTTGTCTTATACAGGCTAAACTGTATTTCTTTATTGGATTGAAAAAAGTTCTTCCTAAAAACCTCCTTACTTATGAGGCAATATATTTCATTCTTAGGACACTTGAATTTGAGCTTCAGAATTTACCTCTATTTTTTTTCCAATGTGAAAATATTTTTATGATTCAAATTTCAATTTGAAAGATTTCTGAGGTGATCTGTATTTTGATTGCATATTACTTATGGTGTAACAGATCAATTCTGCATTTTGAAAACAGGTTGTCTGCAGTAATCAATATTTATAAATGTTTAAAAATGAAAGAAACAACTAACTTCCAAAATGGTGATCCTGCCAATACGATATATATTTAATAAACGAATTTTCAAGCAGATTTGATTTTTATTTCAGCAGGATCTACCCATCTACAACTGAAATATTACTTGTGCTTGTCAAGGTCTGCATGGTTCTATAATTGTTTTTAGAGCTATACAGCATAGGAGCACACTGTTGGCTTTGGTAATTCAATTTGAATTCTTCCGTCTAAAATGCACAAGCTTACTGTACAATTTTCAGCTAAACACAATATAGGAGAAGCACAACTGTTTGAAGAAAAGAACGGTAAGATTAGAGATACTGACACAAATTTTTTAATTGAAATGAAGGAAGATAAACATTGATACTAGATATACAATAGTTTTCAGACCCTCTATATGCCTCAAATATATGAATGATCATGCCGCGCTAATACTTTTGCCTTCTTACCCTTGTCAGTTCTCTTTTGAAGTGTTTATTAAGTATTTTCTGCCATTATCTTTTATTTCTAGATGCTCACTAACTAGAGGTTCTTTACAAGCTCCTGTGAATTCTCTCTGACTACAGAAATCTTAGGCTGCTATCAGGAATACTGCATTGCCTGAAGTTGCATTAAGCAGAGCCTCATCAGCATTCAGCACCACTGCCATGGCGTAATGCCTAGAAGAAATGGGAAAAATACCTACTGAAACATAAGAAGAGAAGATAAAAGGGTCTAGTGAGAAGAAAGAAAAGCTCCTTATGTCTGTTCTGAAGCTTCTTTTTCTAATGGATACCCTCCCAAGCACTGTTGTGAGTGGCAGGTGATGTGTTCTGCAAATAGATCAGCAATGTCACTTCTAAAATCACACCTTTTTTGGCATTCAAGTGTTAAAGGCAGCCAGCTGGTGGCCAGGCTTTACCCAAGGCTATATTATAGAAAAAGAGTATATGTTAGATCATCTAGCAGCAATTACAGTAAAACACCTCTGGCTTGAGCTAGAATCACTGTTACTGTTTCTTCCTGCAGTGAATTCTGTCACTATCATATTTGCTTCCTTTTTTACTCCCAGGTGTTAGATGTATTTGGCTTGAATTATTTTGCTGGACTGAGATTTTCCACAACCTTTCCAGAAACTGCAGTGATTTTTAGCTCTCCAACAGTTCTCAAACACCAAGATCTCAATGAAAAATCGCAAGGAAATATATCAGGTTATATTTTGAAAGGTATTGAATTTTATAAATACATTATACAAATGATGAGATATTCATTGTTATATCTACTCTAGTCACAGATGTAATATTTTCTTCTTTCCTTTTTTTCCTTTCACCAAAATAAGCACTGCAGAAAGTTGTAAATGCAATGAACCCCCCTGCTATCTATGATGGAGGGAACAGAAATTGATTTATGATATTGTACTGTGCAAAGGTCAGGTGCAGTAATAAAATCCTACTAGTTTCAGAAGTCTCTAGAAAGAAAGAATAAAAGAAGAAAGAATAGAAAGAGAAAGGAAGAAAAATAGTATATTCCTCTCCTCACACGTGAAAAGTATAAAGGAATTTGTACGTGCACAGACAGTGTAATAGAATATGCAGTGGCTATTTTCACTTTGTATAACACTTGTTCATCTCATTAATTATCTAAGATATTTTTATACTACTGTTACTGACAGTTATTACTACTACCTGTGTAATTTTCTGTGTTGTAGGCACTAATGTTCAGTTGTAGCTTGAGCTTTGCTCAGCTTTATTTTTCACAGGCTTTCTAAAGAGTTAAGAATTACTGTGAGGAAAACCTACTCTCCTTCTATGAAGTTGTCATGTTATAGCCCCACCCAGCTAAATCTCAGCAGTTAAAACCATGCAGCTGAGGCTCCAAAATCCCTTCCCCCTTCTACCCTCCAGGGAAAGGGGAGAGGCAAATGAGAGGAAAAAGATTTGCATGTGGGAAACTAAAACTACAGCTTTAACAAAATGATGATGATGATAATAAAAATAATAATAAAGTAATAAAACATATACAAATATATAAGGTAACCCCCACCCCTCGATGACTATATGTCACCAAAAATTCTGCAGAGCAGGCACAAGGGAATGGGTCCATGTCTAGGAGGGAGGAGGTAGTTCTCAGGAACTGGATTCAGGAACACATGGATCTGGGATCAGGAACAATCAGACAGATGAGATTCTCACTGGACATTGACTATTGCAGAAGAGGACAAGACCTCGTGACCTGTCAAGTTTATACAGAGAATGATGTATATGGGATGGAATATTCTGTTGGTAACTTTAGGGTCACCTGCTCTTTTTTGCCCCTCGGAGCAAGTATGGTCCCTTTTCTGCCAGCTAAAGGATGCACTTAGTTAAATACAAACATTAACCTTTTTGCATGCCAGCGCCCTGTGTTATCATTTTAGAGAAAAACACTGTCTCAAAAACATGCAGTAATCTTTCAGAAAAATGAAGTTACTTACAGCATTTTCATCACAAAACTGACTCTAATTTAGCTCAAACCACAACAGAAGTCTTCCCCAATGGCATCTTTAATGGGTTTCAAGAGCTAGAGAACACAGCTACTATCTTGAAAGTAAATGTGGAGCGATGGTTGAAGCACAGATGAAGTTTTTAGAAAGTGACGAGATTATGTGCAGATGTTGGGTGGAGGTGTGAAGGTTTGCAGCTGCAGCAGAGAGAGAAAGCATAGGAAGGAAGGGATTGTTAAGAAGTAGGAAAAATGGATGATGACAATATTCCTGTAAAATAGGGAAAGAAATGAGGAGTCATCTAGGCTGGTTCCTCCCAAGCCTCTCCCCTGTCCTTAAGGCTAAATCACTGTCTTGGTTTCATAACTATAATGATAACTCTGTGCTCTTGATGGCAGAGTGATGGAGACACATCTTCATTCCACCAAGGTCTGATACTGTTTAGAAGGCAGAAAACAAACCCCTTGATCCAGACAAACTGTTTATTATGTCTGTGAAAAAAGCATATTAGAAGTCTCTGATTGCTCATTCTGTCAGTGGACGTAAAATGCTACAGGGATCTACATGTCTCCTCCTCATTAGGGGAAGTGTGATTGCACACAGTCTTCCAAAAAATTCAAAGGAAGTACTAAAAATATTACAGGAGATTTAATTAAAAGATTTATCTTTTTGTTCACAGGCATCTTGGAAGGATTGAGTCAGCTCTAGAAGTAGTGGTAAAGCCTTCTTTGAAGGAAAAGATAAGTCTGAGACCAAGACTTATGCTTGAGCTTAGCGATCTTTATTTTGTGATTTTCTACTCTTACTTAAATAACTAATACAAATAGACATAATTTTTCTGTTTCCATTTCACCCTTACCCTTTCACAATCAATATGTAATTTTTAGTCTTGGCTCAGACTCTAGCTACTTGTACTTTGAAGAATGAAAATTACCTTAGTCATCATACTTACAAACTTTCAACTGACAATATGCAGGAAACCTTTTCTATCCCTTTCCCTTTCAGTAATGATCTTTCTTACCTGTATCAGAGCCAGGATATCTCTTTATCAGAAAATAACTGTCAATATTATAAAGATACTTCCTCCTGGCCTGTGCTTCTTTGATCCACCTCAATAGTCCTCTGTTCATAGAGGGATAGAAGAAAACATACTGCAGTGGTCATAATCAAAGCCAAATTTAAAACATGTTTAGGCAAAAAAACCTGAGTCTGATATGTGAGTAACTCTTTCATCAGGGATGTTGTATCCTTTCTTAAGAGTTTATTCTCTGATTGGGTGATACAAGATTATTCCCTTAATCAAACTCAATGCTGCTTTTTAACACTAATATATTAAGCAATTTATTTCTACTGAACCAAGAACTGTTAGAGAAAATTATTAAATCTACATGCATCATTTGATACAATAAAAATTAAATATCAGCAGTCGAATATTTTCTTAGCAGCAGTGTTTCTCAGTGTGCTTCGGCATTTACTTTCTTTAGGTGTTTGGCATCTCTTTGCCTACATATGTTTTTTTAACAAGCTACAACCATCCTATGACAATATCTTGAACTCATCCAGCTTTTCCTGTGAATTTAAAAAAACTATTTGTTACTAAACATATTAACAGCAAGATGCAGCCTACTTAACAACTGAAGATGAGTGTTAGAGTCCAGCTCCAACAGACCCACTCAGTAGAGGTAAGTGTCTGGGGAGGTATATTTTTTGGTATATTTGTGCAGCAGTCTAGAGTGAGGCAACCACTGCAGGGATCTACTCAAAATTTCAATATTTACTTTGAACACAGTCAAAGTTACAGTTCTTTACTTTGAGCTCAGTCAAAGTAACAACAATTTACACAATAATATTTTAATTTGAGTTCAGTCAGAGTAATAAGCAGTTTACAAGATGATCTTGGATACAACCCAATTCACTCCAAAATGCCAAACGTAATGTATATTTAAGAAGAGAATAAGGACAAAGAGAAAGACAGAAAAAGGGGAATGTAACATAAAAATAATCATGCTTTCCTTAGGAAATGTAGTCCATGGAGAAGAGGGTGTGCACATGTACTTCTTAGCATGGATTATTTATAGAGGAGCTCCTTCCCCTATTAGCATATAAGGAGGGGTTCTGCTGCACCTGTTCATACTTCTGCATAGCAATTTCTAGAATTCACAGAATCACAGAATCACTAGGTTGGAAAAGACCCACAGGATCATCGAGTCCAATCATTCCTATCTAACACTAAACCATGCCCCTCAGCACCTCATCCATCCATGCTTTAAACACCTCCAGGGAAGGTGAATCAATCACCTCCCTGGGCAGCCTGTTCCAGTGCCTAATGACCCTTTCTGTGAAAAATGTTTTTTCTGATGTCCCGCCTGAACCTCCCCATAGCAGAGCTTGAGGCCATTTCCGCTTATCCTGGTCCCTGTCACTTGGGAGAAGAGCCCAGCACCCTCCTCCCTCAAATCTCATTTCAGATAGTTGTAGAGAGCAATAAGGTCTCCCCTCAGCCTTCTCTTCTCCAGGCTAAACAACCCCAGCTCCCTCAGCCACTTCTCGTAAGACCTGTTCTTGGTCTCCAGCCATCTCATCAACTTTGTTGTTCTTCTCTGGACTCGTTCCAGAGACTCAACATCCTTCTTGTGGTGAGGGGCCCAGAAATGAACACAAGATTCATGGAGCGGTTTCACCAGTGCTGAGTACAGAGGGAGAATAACCTCCCTGGACCTGCTGGTCATGCCGTTTCTGGTACAAGCAAGATGCCATTGGCCTTCTTGGCCACCCGGACACACTGCTGGCTCATGTTCAGTCACTGTCAACCAACACCCCCAGGTCCTTCTCCAGGCAGCTTTCTAGCCAGACTTCTCCTAGTCTGTAGCTCTGCATAGGGTTGTTGTGCCCCAAGTGCAGGACCCGGCATTTGGCTTTGTTAAACCTCATGCCATTGGTCTCAGCCTAGTGGTCCAGCCTGTTCAGATCCCTTTGCAGAGCCTCCCTACCCTCCAGCAGATCTACACTTCTACCCAGCTTAGGGTCATCCACATCCTTATATTGTTTATGGAAAGTATTATTTATAGAAATATTTTTTGTTACCTTTCACCGACTTTGCGAATCTGAGCTCTAGTTGGGCTTTAGCCCTCCTGATTTTTTCTCTGCATAATCCCACTTCCCCCCCGTAGTCAACCCAAGATGCCTGTTCCTTCTTCCAAAGCTCATAGACAATCCTCTTCTTTTTGATGTCCCTTAAGATCTCCCTACCAAGCTTTTTTTTTTCCCCTGATGGTTCCATGTTTCCGGAACATGGGGACAACTTACTCCTGAGCTGCTAGGATTTCCTTTTTGAAGAGCACACAGCTCTCATGGGCTACCTTTCCCTCAAGGACTGTGTCCCATGGGACTTTGCACACTAGCCTTCTGAACAGTCCAAAGTTTGCCCTCTGGCTATGACTGTTGTGCTAATGTGACTGTTCTGCTAATCCCCCTTCTCACCTCAATTAGAACTAAAAATTCTGCCATTTTGTGATTGCTTTGTCCCAGGCATCCTCTAAATGTCACATCCCCCAAAAGGCCTTCTCTGTTCACAAACAGCAGGTCCAGGATGGTGCCTTCTCTTGTCAGCTCACTCACCAGCTGTGTGAGGAAGTTTTCTTCCATGGACTCCAGGAACCTCCTAGGTTGCTTCCTTTATGCTGTATTGTACTTACAGCAGACATCTGGCAGACTGAAGTCTCCCATTAGGACAAGAGTTAGCAATACTGAGACTACTCCCAGCTGTTCATATAAGAGCTCATCAGCTTCTTCTTCTTGGCTGTGCTACCTATAACAGTCTGCAATCACAATATCCACTTTCTTGTGGGCTCCTCTGATTTTAACCCACAGGTACTCAAATTGAGCATGTGTAGAAGTTCCTTTGAGAAAGTTCTTGACCTGGGGCTGGGGGCTCCAGGGATCATTGGCAGTTCAAAGTACCTTTGGCAGGATAACCTCTGCTTATACCTTTTAGGTGTGCATGTGCAGTCCTTCTTCGTCAGGGTGCGCAAAAACCTCAGTCACTGTGGCATGAACAGCTCAGTAAACACTAAGAACTCAAATGCAGGTTGAGCAGGTGAAGGGAGCAGCACATAGTCTTGCAGTTCTTCTTCTCTCCTCTGCTGCCGCCAAACTGCACAAAGCCCAGTGCACACATACAGCCTTGCACCAAGACAGATCTTTACGATGACCAACACATTTCCACTTTCACCAACATGTGAACCTAACAAGATACTGATATTACTAAATAAAATTTCCACTCTGTGTTCAGAACAAGTCTGGGCTAACTGAAGTGAGCTAACTGAAGGGATGGGAAGGCTGACTTGCTTTTGGTAATGCCTTTACCGTTGCTTGAGCCAGTTCACTGGAATTGGGACTGATGTCTCTGTGGTAATTTTCAGAATGTTTTATCAAGCCCAGATAGAGAAGCAGAGTGAATAATTCAATCTCGTTTCAAATCATTGATATAGATATTAGAGCTGGATGTTACCACTTTTTGAAACCTCCAGGTCTGCAATTGACTTAGAGTATTCCTTCCTGAATGTATCATTCAGGAATATTGCTGGGGATGGGAAACTGACTTTGAAGTCCAGTCCTGTGTGATGAAGCCATATTACAGTATCAAAGATGGGTCTAGAATAGGACTTGTTTTATAGGACAATAAAGTATGACTTACCACATGAATTTTCTGTTCTGATTTTTTTTACACTTAGGGACATGGTTTAGTGTTTGATAGGAATGGTTGGACTCGATGAGCCGGTGGGTCTCTTCCAATCTGGTGATTCTATGATTCTATGATTCTAATAATGCACTTTAGTATCTTCCAATAATGTACTAAACAATAGGACTAAAATCTGTCACTTGGTAAAAATAACATTCTTGCCTCTTGCTGAGGAAAGATTTTGATGTTTTCTCTACCATTGTACAATACCAGAGTATCTCTGAAAACAGTAATCTTCATTTTTGTTTATGAATAAGTAACTTCATCCATTTCAATTTGCAGTTCTAAGCAAATTAAAGGGAAATCACATAGCTATGTTCTTGCTGCACCATTTCAGCATTCATTTTATGGTCTATTTGCACTTAATCTGGAGTAAAAAACTCGATATGTGAGTCAGCCTCACCTTCTTTACAAAGCAAAGTAGTGAGGCAATCCAAATTTACATGTTGCAAAACATTCTAACTATTTTAATAATTTCTAAAATGAAACCTATGGGGTTTTTTTATTTATGGTAAATTGATGGAGAAAGTGAGACAAAAAGAAGGAGAAATATTTTAAGATTTTATGTTTTCCATTCCTGCTCAGTCTTGCCTAAATAATGTCCAGATAATCTCTTTGAAATATCGGTGTAGTTTGAGAATTTGCTCTTAGTTTCAAAGAGAGAGCTGCACTGCACTGTATATCTTATGCATATGACTTTAAGTACAGTAGAACATTAAAATAAGCAGGTACTGTAATGCAGATTCGTCTAATTGAGGAGTGGGCTGAACTCTCACAGTACCTCAAGTGTACTAATTTTTAATTAGAAGATTAGATCACTACTGGAGATAAGATTAATTACCAGATCAAAATAACAAATGGGACAATATTAAAGAAAAAATGATAAGACTATGATGTTAGAAGACATTATAACATTCTAAAATAAAAAACACTGAACACTTCATTCTACTTTAATTTTTGTATATCTTCTGTCAAGACAATCAAGGCCTGCTGAACTGGACCACAGCCAGGAAACATCTATATTGATGGTGTGTTTAACAAATGCTTCTTTTAAAAGATATTACCCCATCTAGTGAAATTAAACCACGTAGCATCTGTTTCTCACCTAACACTGAAGCCTCTTTTTAATAAAATGAGCAGAAATCCAAGATCTTATCTATTGAGGATTTAAGTGAATCTGTTCCGAGGGGGAAATAAGATAGGCAAAGTAATGAGGATGCTCCAAGCAATCTCCATTCCATTAGAAGAAGATAAGGTGTCATTCCTTCATTCACTTGCTTATGTAATGGAGTTTGATATTAAAGCGTAATATGTGTAACAGGTGAATTAGGCACCTGAACTTCATGAGAGGGGCAAAAGTCCTGAGTGCTAAAGCACAGGATGTAGAAATCAAAAATTCAAACCAAGAAAATTACAGAAGTAATTAAAAAAAATTGCTTTACACTGTAGAGGGTTTTTTTTTAAATCAAGGTACACTTTTTAAGGCTTTATTCTGCTTTATGTAGGGTTTTTTTTTCCCCTCAGAAAATCTTATATGGTCTACATAAGATAAGTTATTTCTCAGTTTTACATATTCTTATTAGTAATGAGTATATCATGATATTCCAGAAAGCAGATTTTTGGGAGGACCCAGAACTGCTGTAAATCCAGGCAGAATGTGTCTCTGCTGAATGCAGAGATCCAGAGGAGAAATTATTTAATTGATATTGAATTTTGTTTAGGGTAATACAAACCCGTAAACTGATGAGTTAGAAACTGGGAAAGAATGAGGATAATACTGAATTTAAAACTTTGATTCTACTTGGTGTTTCAGTCAAAAATTCAAGATTCCTCTATCCAGTATCATCCCTAATTCTTGAGAGCAGTTGTTCTGCACTAATTATTATATTGTCTTTTATTCATGATAAAAAATGAACTGAGATTGAAGAGAGAAGAGGAGAATGAAAAATATGGCATGCAGTGAATACAGATGCTCTTTGCTTCCTGGTTTTTACAAAACACCAGAAAGTTCCTCTTATTGTAAAATAACATCATCTGTTTCTTCCTTCTCCCATCCCTGCTAAAACCTGAAGATTAATTTAACAAATTTACTATAATACTAGAACTTGCCTACAGAAAAATAAAACCAAACCAACCCTTTTTTATTCCTTTAAAAAAAATGGAGATGCATTATTATGTTATTGTTTAAACTCAGTTCAGTCCTCCTGGAATTTTCAAATTGACTGCTGAAGGACAAAACTTTTATTTGTAGTTTTGTTACTTTTCTCAAGTTCTTATTTCTGTAGGGAACTGTGTAAAAATGATTTTTTCATGTAGATATAATCAGAGACAAGAAATATTTTTGTATAGCTGTAGTTGCATAATGAGTTTTTTTCCCCTCCTCTGTTGTGTAACTTGATACTGAGTTCTGGCAATTTATTATTTGGTTTGATTTCACTTCAAGATAATTTATTACATTTCTTTCTCTCCTTCAAAATCAAAATGAATGTTTCTTAGGTTCGATACATATAAGATGTTAATACCTTTAAACAATTATGAAGAGTTTTTCTGTTTGTTATTTTTGCTGAATGTTTTTAGGGAGAGTCCTCAGTTCTGTTTTAGACTGAATTCTAAGTATAACCCGTCAGCTTCTATAATTCATATCTGTGAGGAATTAGACTCATGAGTGCTTACTTTCTGAGCACTGTCATAGATTTCTGTGGAGTCATTTTGAATTTACATTATTATAAATTATAAAGTCACACCCATTTTCTTTGCACAATTCAGCAGGGGCAGCATAGAAATTAGCTGTAAATATTGATCTAAAATTTGTTATATACAATCTTCTTGTATTTTGAGTCTATTATTTTGCAAATATTTGGAAATAAGTATAAAATGATAAATCTTTGAATATCTGGGAAGCCAGACTTCTTTACAGGTTCCTATGACCATTAGTTCTGGAGTAGATTTCTGTATGATTAGTTCTCCTGAAGTGGCTAGATCCTGCTGAATGCTTTACTTCTTTAATAAACATAGTATTCTCTTTTTACTTGGCTGTTTATAATCAGTGGAAAACTTTTCTAGAAGTTTAACTATTGATGTCTCCACATCTGTATGGCAATGTCACAAAACCAAGCTATATTTGTAGCTTTCATAGTTCTGTAATATCATTTGAAGAATTGACATAGAATCATAGAACAATCAGGTTGGAAGAGACCCATCGGATCATCGAGTCCAACCATTCCTATCAAACACTAAACTATGTCCCTCAGGACCTCATCTACCCATGCCTTAAACACCTCCGGGGAAGGTGAATCAACCACCTCCCTGGGCAGCCTAGAGGCCATTCCCTCTTGTCCTGTCCCCTGTCACTTGGGAGAAGAGGCCAGCTCCCTCCTCTACAACCTCCTTTCAGGTAGTTGTAGAGAGTAATGAGGTCTCCTCTCAGCCTCCTCTTCTCCAGGATAAACAACCCCAGCTCTCTCAGACCTTCCTCATAAGGCCTGTTCTCCAGTCCCTTCACCAGCCTCGTCGCTCTTCTCTGGACTCGCTCCAGAGCCTCAACATCCTTCTTGTGGTGAGGGGCCCACAACTGAACACAGGATTCAAGGAGCGGCCTCACCAGAGGTGGGTACAGAGGGAGAATAACGTCCCTGGACCTGCAGGTCACACCATTTCTGATACAAGCCAAGATGCCATTGGCCTTCTTGGCCACCTGGGCACACCGTTGGCTCGTGTTCAGTCGGCTGTCGACCAACACCCCTAGGTCCCTCTCCTCCTGGCAGTTTTCCAACATGAACAGAAGAACATAAAACAGCTGTGAGTATAGATTAGGGAACATCCTCAGGGTGGGCCACGGCATCCATAATCTACAATATGATTTGCTCACACATAGAAACCTCACATTATCAGATACAGGGCTGAAACACTTCTTTTTTCTGGATCAAATTTTAATCCATCAGTTTTTGGAGTGTCATCAAGTTGCATTCATTAAGTTTGCTAATCATACCCACACTTGAGGTAGGATCAGAGCAGAGTTGCTGTTCAGAGGGACCTCAAGAGGCTGTGGGAATGAGCTCACAGGAATGTTTGTTATGAAATTTAACAAAGGCAAATGTAGACTTCTGCACCTGGGAAAAAAGTAACAGCTTTGAAGAAATGCAGGCCAGTTACTGACTAGATAGGGAGCAGTTCTCTGGAAAAGGCCTTTGGGCCCTCAGAATGGCAGCAACCTGATTATGACCCAACAGTGTTTCCTGGCAGCAGAGAAGATCGTAAGAATCCAAGGCTGTATTCACCGGACCAGAGCCAGTAGGTTGGGAAAAGTTATTATACTCCTGTACATGGCATTCCTTAGATCACACTTGGGTATTGCGCGCAAGTCTCAATTTACAAGAAAACTTTGTACAGGAAAAACACTGGTAAACTCCAGAGGGCTATGAAGGTGATTTAGGTCTGCAGCACCCGCCCTGTGTGGGGAGATGGAGGGAACTAGGCTTGCTTGACAGGAGAAGAGGTGGCTTTGGAGAAACCTGGTAGCGGCCTGCCAATACATCTAAGGAGACTGAGGGAGAGGCTCAACTTATAAAGAATTTAATTGCAGTAGGAGAACCATAGTGTGAAACCACTTAACTTGTATGATTTGTCTAACATAATGTATAGAAAATTGTTCACAAAACTATTGTATATTAAATCTTTGCTGACTTTTAGGTAGTTTTAGTGTCTGAGGAGTGCTCAGTTTGTTAAAAAATTGGAAGATCTAATTTTCATTTCTAGGAAGCCAATAGCAGTCCAAAATAAAATAAGTGTGAAAGAAGCCATAGTGGAACATTCAGTTAGGTATAATAGGTTCTTATTTCTTTTCTCTGGAAACTTTGAACAGCAGGTACTTTCCAGCTTAGCTAGTCACTCTTCTGAAAAACTGAAAAAAATACCTTAAGCAAGAATAACCGCCTCAAGTTTTCCATAATCACTGTGTCTTTTTTTTAATATTCTTGATATTAATAAATTATTTCAATAGTATGTAATAATAGTAGATTTCTGTATGACAGGAGCAAATTTTCACTTAAAATAAGACCATTTATTATAATCAAAGACAATGTACTTGAACTGAAGATTACCACTCAGTTAAAATAAAAAATAATGGAAGTGACATCTTTAATAGAAACTGTCATATGGATACACGACAAGTGATGCATATTTAAAATCCTTTCTATAAGTCATGCATGTAGGTTTGGGTTTTAGAACTTAAAAAATTACTATTGACCTGGAACACTACATCTGTATTTTTATTTGAGACATTGGAGTCCATAGAACTACTTAACTGTATACCTTATATGACAACAGATAACTACTGAAACAAATGAGTACTAAACCCACAAACAGTAATCATAAATGCTAGTGGACAGACAGGACATCAAGGAATTCCTACAACATATCAAATTAAGAAAGGACTTTGAGTACCAATGTGACCCCTGGACTAAATATCAAAATCTTTGACTCACTTGGAAAACAACTGTAAATTTTAAAAGTGTCCATTTATCTCTCCTTTATTTGATACAGATTAGTAAATGAAAAAATGTTCTTTCAAACTTATGATTTTCAGAGCCTAGCATAGCATTTTGCAGTTATGTGTTCAGGTTTATGGCAACAGTGTGTTTGAGATCATAACAGGCTTACGGAGAAGTGAAAAAAGTACAAATACTTAGTCATAGCCTTGTGGTACAGTAAAAGAAACCCTAGGCATATTTATCAAGGGTTTTAATTTTTTTGTCTGTTGATCATATCATACTATCTTCTATTATTTTATTTCTTTTTATGAAGAAAGAGATGAATCACCAAGATCATAATTTTTTTTAATCTGGTTCATTTTCTCCCCACATACAATAACATTTTGTTCTTCATGACAGTGCTCGCACTTTTAAAATCAACTGCTGTGATTTTTATCAAACACTGCCTACAAAAGTATCACTTTATTTTAGAACAAACATATACCATATATGATTGATAATTTGATGATTAATAGCATCTTCTAGGAGCAAGCCTGTTCACTATATATTCCAGTACCTGTTGGTTTGCCAGTGAATAAAAGAGAGATGGTGATGATTCTGGAGGTGGCCAAGGAATGTATTATGTCTTTATTTGAAGAGAAGGTGTTAAAAGAACATTTCTGAGAGACAGACAGGGAGAAAGCACCAGGACCCAAGAGTATTAAAGCTTTCTAATTAAATGAAACAATGAAATTAGTTAACAAAATGATGTAGCATCGCCTTATAATCTTTACAAAAAAACTGAAGGGTGGCAAATACCCTAAGAAAACTATTAGATGCTGAGTCGAATGGTTCATAAACCTTGCAGGAAAATAGTATCTCTTAAAATGAAATCTAAAGAGATTTGTAGAATGATGTGAGCAGGTGCATACAGCATGATAGATTACTATGTAGCTGCTCAACACAAAAACTTCTGAAGCTTCTCCATTTTATGAAAAATCATAGGCATTGACAAATTGAGGCTAGAAGAGGCAAACTGGATTTTCTGATCTGTCTTTTGAAGAAGTCTTTGGTAAAGACGCTCTTACAGGAGGTCAATAAGGGAAGTGAAGAATGACTACAACAAGAACTGAAGTTCCAGCATGAACTAAGACGCAGCACAGTAGCAGAAAGCCAAATTCTTAGCTGCATAAAATAAGAATCACAGTAGAGTCCAGAAAGTGCTCCCTGTCCTTGCACCTGGACAGTACCAGTTTGAAACTATGCATTCCTAATCCCATTTGAACAAGTTCTATTCAAATACTGTACAGATAAATACTTAGTATATTTGCAGTACTTGTGTACTGATACTAGATGTTATTGTAGGAATATGACATAAGAACTACAGCTCTTAGACCTCTCTGATTTCTTGCTTGGCAAGAAAATGTTAAACCATAGTTTACATTAAAATGAGAACAAAGCAAAATGTGACCAGGACTACAGGCTGGCATGATTCTGATATAAGTCCATCTCTGAGTTCCTTCAAAATGTGATCCAAGACCAGGAAGAGAACTTCAACAAAGTGAGTTCAAATGTCAAGTGAAGAATGAGATAATCGTGATTTAGGAAAAAAAAAAAAAAAAGAGAAAGAAAAAAAGGTAAAAAAGATGAGATGTGTATAACACACGAGATGCGTTCCAGTCATTCTTACAATAGACTGATTAAACACCTTTTTTCCTGATTTGGGATTTTTCTCAGCTTTCTTTATTGAACATGCATAAAAAGTAATGTTTTAGAAGGAGGTTTGAAATTCAGTGTAAAAAGTGAAAAAAAAGTAATTGCTATGTTTAGTCACGTTCAGAGAGTGAAACTGTAAACTTCTAGTCCGTAATGTTTGCAAAATTAGAAGAGCTTTAGTACACCCACTCAACATGACACTGCTCCATCAAAATTTACATACTTATGATAGTCACCCTCTTTATTTACAGATATAAGTCTCTGATTAAAATAACATTTATTGGAAGCATCGAAGACAAATATATACCATATACAGACGCATAGACAAAGCCTGATGTTTAACCTTACAATTATGTGGTGTTAGAAAATTATTCTTAGTACTTGTACTAGGACATGGGCAAAGTGTTTTATTTCACTTTTATCAATAAAGGTCAAAAGCTGTGTTAAACCTGGATATCACTTAATAGAGTGCTACATCAAAAGCATAGTCACCCCTGTCAAACCTGTCAATTTCTCATTTCTGGATCCTAATGTTTCTGAAAAACTGGCTCCTTTCTCTTGGTAGTGTTAGTGAAGTAGGCTGTAGGCTTCTCTGAAAAATCTGGGGAAAATCCAGGAACTCACAGGTTCCACTGCAGACAAGAAGGAAGAAAACTTCTTGACACAGTCATATTCCCTGTTACCTGTTTATATGCAGGATGTTGATATTTGATGTGTTTGATCCAATGGCATCCTGGCTTGTATCAGAAACGGTGTGACCAGCAGGTCCAGGGAGGTGATTCTCCCTCTGTATTCGGCACTGGTGAGGCCGCTCCTTGAATATTGTGTCCAGTTCTGGGCCCCTCAGCACAAGAAGGATGTTGAGACTCTGGAGCAAGTCCAGAGAAGAGCAACGAGGCAGGTGAAGGGGCTGGAGAACAGACTCTATGAGGAGGGGCTGAGAGAGCTGGGGTTGTTTAGTCTGGAGAAGAGGAGGCTGATAGGAGACCTCATTACTCTCTACAAGTACCTGAAAGGTGGTTGTAGAGAGGAGGGAACTGGCCTCTTCTCCCAAGTGCCAGGGGACAGGACAAGAGGGAATGGCCTCAAGCTCCGCCAGGGGAGATTTAGGCTGGAGATTAGGAGGAGTTTTTTCATGCAGAGGGTCGTTGGGAATTGGAATAGGCTGCCCAGGGAGGTGGTTGATTCACCTTCCCTGGAGGTGTTTAAGGCACGGGTGGATGAGGTCTTGAGGGACTTGGTTTAGTGTTAGATAGGAATGGTTGGACTAGAAGAGCCGATGGGTCCCTTCCAACCTGGCTGTTCTGTGATTCTGTGTGATTCTGTGATTCTGTGATGACTTTCCTTTTGCAGTAACAGTTCAACTTTCCTAACACAGATTTGGATAACACATCCAAAGCTTGGGGCAGGTGGTTCAGGAGCACACTGACAATCCTGCTCCCCAACAGCAAGGTCAAATCAAGGTGGGATTCACAAAAAATTGCTATACTCATGGCCATCCTGGGCATCAGAGACAAGGGACAAATAAATCAATGCCATATTCTCAGACAAATCAAACACTTGACTTCTACATAATACAAATTTGAGCAACATAATGGGAAAAAACAAAATCTGCCAGTCAAACTCTACTTGAAAAGGTTTCACATCTGAAATATTGTCTCTCCTTAGGCATTAAAATATTTTCATATGCACATCTTTACTCATTGCATATTTCGTTAGATAAGAATTAAATATTGATTGGATTTTAAACTGGATTTGGTTGCTATTTTACTCTGGACAGGAGAGAGAGTACTTGAATGTTCTAGGGAACATTTCAGATCAACTGTGTCACAAATAAGTTAATTACGGCACTCTAAATTTGGCTCCAAAGTCTAACTCAAAAATCTAAATGAAATTTTCCAATAAGTATTTATGTATGTAAACATTTCCAAAGGAGATATTAAAGCTCATACAACTTGTGATCTGTAGTTAAGCTGACTCCATGTGGACCTGGACATGCTGGCCCATAACAAACTTTAAGAAGCAGTAGAGAATGTTACATTAATTAAAGTTGTGTTTAAAGAACTGACAAAACTCAAGACATACACCTCACTTATATATACTTCTGCATACATATAGGTATAATATATCTTACGTATTTTTTATCCATTTTTCCACTGTTTTTGTAGTGCTAGACATTTTGAAAGAGGAGTTTTATTGCTTTGGTGCACAATCCTCCTCCAAAGTTATAATTTTTACTGTTATTACAGTAGTTTGTTAAATAAATTATGAAAATAAATGGTTATTTAATTAAGTCACAAGGAAAATTAAGACGATGTTAATTGCCTAGCATCTCTTTTAAACCATTTTGAAATTTAATTTCATATACTTTTTCATATAATTTTCCCAGAATAGGTTTCTCAATTGCATTTTTTTCAGACAATACTTTCTGAAATTCTCCAGTTTTTCTCCTAATCTTTTATAAGATTAAGAATCTACCACTTTTTAACTAGCTTCGCTAGTTCACTTTACCTGTTAAGTACTACTTCTCCTCCCACTACTTTTTTCCTAGCTTCTAATTCCTGCTCAGCTAGATTCTGCTTCACAGAATCACAGAATCACAGAACAACCAGGTTGGAAGGGACCCATCGGATCTTCTAGTCCAACCATTCCTATCTAACACTAAACCAAGTCCCTCAATACCTCATCCACCCATGCCTTAAAAACCTCCAGGGAAGGTGAATCAACCACCTCCCTGTTCCCACCTTCCAGTTCTATCTGCTGCTTCTGTCTTTAAGTGGAGACCTGCTGACTATCTGTTCATATTCTCACTTGTATATGCTGTAATTAAGTCACCTCTCAGTTTTTCTGATTAATAAAATTGCATTTGTCCTGGGAAAAAAAAATTACTTAGATATGATTTTCTTCAGTTTCTGAATTTTCCAGCTTTCACCTACACTCTTGAAATCTATGTCCTTCACCACATAAAATACTCCAGGTAGGGTTAGTGAACAGACAGCTAAAATAAAGAAAGTGAAAGGCTAAATAATTTTAAGATCACTAATATTAAATAAAATGGAAAGTCTTAATCACAGTCTTAATCATTTATTGACACCAAGGGTTTAAAGAAAGATCCAAAAGCGATTCTTTTCCTAATGAAGTTGTTTAAAGATTAATTTTAACTTTTTTATTTTCAAGTTTATCTTGAAATCTTGCCCTACCTAGCACACAAGTCTGTTTAGCTTCGTCCTTGTGTCCCTCATTTGTTAACTTCAAAATACAATCAAGACCAAATAAGTCTTCCAATGCTGGAAATCATCATCATCAGAATGAGGCCACATTTACTCAGTCAGGCATCTTATTTTTTTTTTCTCTTGCTTTGTTTTGGCTTTCTAGAGAGTAAGTTTTGGATGGAATGCTTTTATATCCTGTAAATCACCAGACCAGCTTAAATTTGGACTACTGTAACTTTAAGTTCCAAATTGTGATGTTAATTTGTTAAGTATTTTCTTTCATATGTTAAATCTTTTTAAAAATTATCAGGTTGGTTTCTAATCAATTGTACTATTGATAGTTATGTTGCCACTACTTCAGAAAAAAATGTCCAATGACTACCTGAAAACTCCTTATTGTACAAGAGTTCCCTTGTGGTTTCTTTGTTTGTGGATTGCAATCATGGATTGCATCAATTTTTTACCAAATTAAATTTTACCATTATATATGTTTTCTAATACTTCACAAGTACATTATGTTTTTCATATGTGGATTATAACCTAGTTGTATTGTGGTTATTCAGTGATTTTCTTAGTTTTTAGTACTACATAGCATTAAAAAGCTACTTGGAAAAAAGTCTGAATTGAGTGACTAGCAGTTCTGTTGTTATTTGACAATGGATTAAAAGTATGTTAAGAAAATTATTTTCTGAGCTGTTAAGAGTAAAAAATTTGAAAAGAAAATTTTCAAAATTTATATTAGATTTGGCAGGGTTGTGTGTGAACAGAACTTCAGAACAGTAGGTTATTTAAGGTCAAGATTCTTTGTCTTAACTTAGATACAGAATGGTGCTCCTTAATTTTGTGTGTGCAATGAATACGGATAAAGAAGCTTTGACTTCTTGCTTTCTGCATCAGGAGCTTGATCCAAGGACATCTCAGTGGAAATGCTCATATTGATTTCAGTGGCTTTGAATCAGAGCTTAATTCTGTTGTGATTGTATTGAAAACCAAGATATTTCTGTCTTTTGATTTCTAGTTCCCTATTTTCATTTAGAAGATTTTGCTTAACTTTAATTCTTTTTCTATTGCAGTTCAGGAAATGATTCAAATAATTCAAATTCCTTCCTATTTAACACATATTTTGTTATCAACTGTCAAGATAATTAAATACTCAATATGAATTTGGGCACTTAAGGGGACAAAATTGTTGCAGATAAGAATAACGGAAGGAACAGAAAAGCAGAAAAAATCACAGGGATAATTAAAACCACTTCATCTGTAAATAATGAGAATCTAATGAGGCTGGTACTCAAAGGCTCTCATTTTTTAGGGTATAAGACATCCATTTTTCACATTAACTGTCTTTTTAGTAATATTCTTTGAGCATTACTTGAAGACAAAATGTTATGTGAATGTAAGTACTTTACACAGAACTCTCTCTGCTTCTAGAAAGGGGAGTTCACTTGTGGACTTCACAAGATAAATTTTGTCTGCTAAACAGGAGAGTGAAGACTAACACCTCATGATAGCATTCTTTAAAATCCTGCAAATGTCTTATTCAAGACCTGAGGAGTACATAGAGATCTGAAGCCCAAATCTGTGAATGAAGCAATGATGTAGGTAGGAGAGTTACAGGTATGTTAGGAATCAGGAAATTCCTCTGAAGGAGGAAACTGCTCAGGTAGTACAGCCTGAAACCTAATCATAATGGGGACGAGTAATGAAAAAATAAAAGTATCGAAGGTTAATATTTTTAACATCAAGAAGGGAAAATCTGGGAGAAGGTTAAAATATAAAAAAGGGCACCTGCTTCAGAATGATGTAGCTGCAGGTTGGATGTGGCTTGCATTCAATGTGCTTCTGGGGACAGAAAGGACATACTACCTACTACAGTAATAACTGAAGTAAATATAGCATGTGAATACTCCAATTCATGACAGGAGAACACATAAAGAGGAGAGGGGACATAAAAATAGTCAAGAAGTGTGTAATTTAATAATGTAAAGGCTATATCAAAAACCCAGGTAAAATCTGTGCTGCAATTCCAGAAGAAAATAAAATGGTCCAAACACTCTGCACCCTAACAAGCATGACACATTGAGAAAGTTAAAGAAAATATCACAGGAAAAAGGTTGAATTTTAGGAAATAGAAGGCTTGCCTGAATGGGAAGAAATAAGTAAATTAGAAGGCTCAAAATAGATTTGAAGTGCGAACAAAGAATGATCAAACTAATCTCAAATAACTTTCATATCAAAAGCAAGAAGCTAGATAGGGGATCAATGGGACTGTTTAATAACAAAAGTGTGAAAGGGGCACTTATCATGGACAATAAAGATAAAGCAGAGAATCAAAATGAACTGTTTTGTATTAGTTTCTACTGCTGAAGATTTTTTGAGAAATATCGGTGCTGTTTATGTAAGTAGAGTCAGAAGGACTAGCAAAATTTGCTGCAACTATATGTCTAGTTTTAGAATAAATAACCAAATTAAATAGTAGTAAGTCACCAGAAGAATATATTTGCTGAAAGTCTTGTCAATAAATCATTAGAACTGGATGCAATCTGTGGAAATGCTGGAAATCTTCAGGTTAGTGAGGAAAAGGTTGAGGGAAGATATTATTGAGATTCACAAAATGCACAAAGAAGGTCTTTACCACATTATACAAAACAAGACATATAGGTGACTCAGTGAAAGTAGTAGTAGGTGAAGCAGATAAAAGGAAACACCACTTTGGAAAGCAGGCAATTATGAGTGAACCTCTGAAACATGTGCTACAGGAAGCTGTGGAAGTAGAGAGTATCTTCAGATTCAGAAGGGAATGAGTCAAATTCAGCCACTTGGGTTCAAAATGCAGACTACTGGTTGAAATGGAGATGTTTCTTACATTTCTAATGTTCCTTGCACAGAAACCTGGATGCAGGGATTATTAGAGGACAAAGGCTGACAGAAAGCAACCAGGCTCAAGTTTCACTCCGGGAGGAGTAAGAAGGTTGTGCTTCATGGATCATTGTCTTAATCAAGAAGACCTTTTAAAACTTGCCTGCTTGAAGTATATTAAATATCTAAGAAAACTATTGGACACAGTCCTAAGACAAACCAGAAGTATCTCTTCCAAAGATACTGTGGTATGGTATCTACATTGGGTAAGCATGCAAAAAGTAATCCTAAAATTTTACAAAAAGTCTTTGAACAGAGCAAGTAGCTCTGGGAAATCTACAGTCCAGAGTCTCTCAGTTCTATAATCACCAAATATTGGCTGGGACTGTTCAAGAGAAAAAAATGAAAAAAACCTGTTTCTAATGTGTCATGGATTAGCCCCGCTCAGCCAAACTCAGCAGCTAAACCCATGCAGTTGTAGTCCAAAAATCCACTTTCCCCCATCCTCCCCATCCCACAGGAAAAGGGGAGAGGGAAATGAGAGGAAAAAGACTTGCAGGTTGGAAACTAGAACTACAGCTTCAATTAAATTATAATGATAATAATTAAAATATAATAATAAAATATATATAAATACTTGAGATCGCCTCTTTCCCTTACTCCCTCCTCGCCCCCCAGCCCTTTCGATGACTATACGTCACCACAAATGCTACAGAGCAGACATGAGGGAATGGGTTTCTGTCTAGGAGGGAGCTGAATTTGGGGAAGTGGTTTCAGGAATGCATAGATCTGAGATCAAGACTGATGGGGTTCTCACTGGATGTCAGTCATCACAGAAGAAAGTGTGACCCCTGTGATCTGTCTTTTTTGCCCCTTCTTGCAGACGCGGTTCCTTTTCTGCGAGGCTGGTATCTTAAAAGGCCACAACAAATAATAACTTCATTGAGATATTACGATTAATATCTACTTTACAATCTCATTTTGAAATTCCATTTACTCTGTGCCTCTTTGAGGATATATTAGGGATTTTATTGGTTTATGTTCCATATGGAATAGGCAGTGATGTGTGAACTACTTGACCTTCTTTTCAGGTCTAATAAGAGCTTCAGTAAGGATGCTCATTTCAAGGTTCATTAGGAATATATTTTTGTTATTGAAAATTAGTCAACAGTCACTTCTTTTCAAATACTAGATGAGGCTTTGGGTCAGCCAGTAACATACAAATTTTGCAGCTAGAAAGTCAAATAGAAAACTTTATTATAATTATTGATGCAGAGAAATAAAGCTAAGAAGCCACCTTAGCCATATTCTCCTCAGAATTTAGAACTATTCATTTTTAAGAATATCTAATGTTGTTTCCAGCCTTGAGAATGGATGACAAAAACCAGAAACTGAGTGCATCATGATAAGTTGGAAAAGCTTATTTTAGTCTAAGGATAATGGCACAGGTCTATAAAAGTCTGATAGTTACTCTGTGGTTCAATCTGAAGCATGAACAAGTTAGTGCTGAGATGCTTCACCAATTACTTAGCAGTGCTGTGACATAAAATTCCATTTTGACTATACAAGTCAAGATTTTCTGAATATGAAAGGTTATCACACCCAGAAACAATGATTTCCATAAATGCAAACCAAAGTGGGACTTCTTACTTCTCAGTTGAACTATAATTTGTAGCTATGTCAAGAAAACACATCCACAAGGGAAGGGGAAGGGAGCACTTCAGAAATTCTGTATTTGTATTTTCTTTACATAGACTCATTGAATGGTTTGGGTTGGAAGGGACCCTAAAGATCAACTAGTTTCAAACACCTGCCATGGACAGGGACTCTTCCACTAGATCAGTTTGCTAAAAGTCTCATCCAGCCTGGCCTTGAACACCTCCAGGAATTGGGCATTCATGACTTCTCTGAGCAACCTGTTCCTGTTCCTCACTACACTCACAGTAAGTGTTTTTTTCCTTATATCTAATATAAATCTACCTCCTCTCAGCTTGAGTACTGGAAGGCTGCTACAAGGTCTCCCTGGATGGAGCCTGCTCTTCTCTAGGCTAAACAACCACATCTCTCTCAACCTGTCCTCATATGGGACATGCTCCAGCCCTCTGATTGTCTTTATGCCCCTCCTCTTTCGGTCCCTGTCTTTGTGGACATATTTTAGCAGATCCATGTCCATCCTTTGTTGAGGACCCCAGAATTGAATGCAGTAGTCTCATGAGAGCAGAGTAGAGGGGGAGAATCCCCTCCCTCTATCTGCTGGTCACACTTCTTTTGATGCAGCCCAGGATATGGTTGGCTTTCTGGGTTGCAAGTGCACATTGCCAGCTCCTGTTAAGATTCTCATCCACTGGTACCCCCAAGTCCTTTTTTTCAAGGTTTCTCTCAATTCATTCTCTGCCTAGCCTATGTTTGCTCTTGGGATTGCCCCAACCCAGGTCCAGGACAATAGTCCCAATAGTGAACCCTGTGGAATGCCACTTATCATTGGTCTCCAATTGGACATTGAGTCATTGACCACTACTCAGAGTGTAGCCATCCAGCCAATTCTTTATCCACCAAGTGAACCAACCATCAAATCCATCTCTCTGTGGTTTAGAGATAATAATGTTGTGTGGAACAGATTCAAATTCTTTTCACAAGACCATGTAGGTGATGTCAGCTACTCTTCCCTTATCCACCAGTGCTGAAGAGTCATCTTTGTCTCTAAAACTCATAAAATAATTTAAAACAATAAATATTTTGCAAAATGCCTTTCAGAACACAGGGATACCAAAATCTGTTGATGCAATGCCTCAAGCAATTTGCTACAATCATTCACTAAAGGAACTAAGACTCCAAAGAGTTCAAATACTCAGAAAATCTGAAAGGTCACACTATTTTTGGACAAGATATAGTGTTTGTTAAATCTAATCTGTATTATTTTCATTCGGTTCTATTTGTAAGCTAAACTGGAGACTTTCCTGCAATATGCATTATTTTTGTGGGGGCTCTCCTATGTCCATTTTTTTAATAAATAACTTTTATTTATTAACTTGTATGCTATATGTATCATAATGGGCTTCATAATAAATTAGAAAGTTTTTTTTAATGTTTGATTTAATGAAAAACATACCTCTTTCAAAATTAGATTATCAGTGTTCTGAAACATTTTAAAGACTAATATGGAGGGGAAAAAGATTATTTAGTGAGTGCAATGTTGTCAAGGACAATATATTTTTGATTTTCTAAGGCACAGCACTGATTTGATACTGAAATTTTTAAAGGGCAATATTACTGAAACCTTCAAAAAATTCCTCTGGGACTATGTCTTGCTGAACTTGCTCCTTTGCCATTAAAGAATAAAACTAAAAACTGAATAATTTGCTGGAAAACTTTTATGCTGATGAAAGAATACTTTAAAGTAATATTGTTATTTCCATTCAACAACAGAAGCAAGCTCTACTATTATAACTGTTGACGTAGTAATCTTTAAAACAGTTTCTTCTCCACTTTCTTAGAGAAAATGGCACCTCTGTTGCCATTGTTACTGAACACACAATCCCTGTTTTGCTTCATATATCTATGCTCAGAAATCTTACTAGTTTAACAATATTGGTGTAATCTCTCTAACATCTTTTATCTTACTCAGTAGCATTATCTACATCTCTTTCCACCTGCATTGTGTTTTGTTCCTTTGTTAGAACTTTTATTATAAAGAGTAATGTGTTGCAGAAATTCTTTACTTCAATCTGCTAAAATGCTACTGAGAATCAGGATACGTTATTAATTTCGTATTACATTACTGTTTCATTCAATTACATACTATAGGTTTTAATTTATTTTAACAAACATAATATCTTAATTTTTCAAAATTATTTGTATCCCTAACTCTCACATATGTTTATCGTGAATCTTGTCAATGCAGGAATCCTTTGGAAATTTCAGGAATTCCACTAACACTTGATGTATATAGGTAACACCAATTCAACAATCGTTGAATAACAGGTCATTTATTTAAAATGGAAAATGAAATCAACATCAGCATGACTTTGGGGCAATAGCCATTAATTGGTTCATGTTAGGATAATGTTCATTACTAGACTACATTTGAATGATTTGTGGCTTCAGTGGTAAAATACATATCCAAAAAGAATCTGTAATCACCTGATAGTGTAATAACCTACACAAAAACCTGATGCATGGTAGGAAGAAAGGAAATGGAGGAGGGTGGAGAGAAGCACAAGTAAACAGTAACTAACATACGAAGACTAACTTAATTTTACTTTTTCTTCTGAAGTGTTATAAATAATGCTAAAATTAATTTTTGCTTGAGTTTTAAAAATTACCTTTGTGGTTGTTTCATTCATATGTGGGATTTAGTCTATGTTGCTTACATGGTAATCAAATAACCCACAATCAGTTGTTAGTCATCCCTATTGCACCACTGTGGCCTATAGAGCTGTGTCACCAAACATTGGACTGTATTAGGATGTTATTTAGTCACTAAGAAAAAGTTCTTGCTGCTTATTTAATTTACAGCTTAAAGCATAAATTTTGCATAGTTGGCTGCTGCATATAAAAGGCCAAACTTATATTTCATTTCACACTATTGCCTTTGAATTTATTGGCTCTCTTTACTGTCCTTGGGGAACCGCTTTGAATGCAAGGCACTGCAGTTATAATAGTTAGAAAGAAATCAGTGGTTATGGGGAGGTGATCAAACAGTAAATAAAATAACCACTTATGGCTCTTTTAACAGTATGCCTTTATGAGTTCTTGGAATTGCATCTCAGTAAAGCACAAGCTAAGAATTCAAATACCTGGTTTCAGAGGTAACATGCAAAACGACTCTTTTGCCAGACTCCACCCTGAGGGTAATGGCATGTTTCAAAATATTGCTTGACTAAGCTTTTATTTCTGGCAAAAATGATCTTCAACCAAATGGCACTATTCTGCAGAAACAGTTATAATCTTCACTACAGCCTCAAGAAGCTTTCTGTCTTCCCCTCTCCCATTTAACATTTATATTTACTTTATTCCCTTCTCTCATTTATTCTAGTTACTGTAGCAACTGCATTTTTTGAAACAACTCAAAGCAAAATTGGAGCTTAAACAAAGCACTGGAAAATGAACAGCTGAAGAGAAGTTTTTCTGTGTTGCTGCTGATAACATGTATAGGGTATAATAATACGGTGCTGAGCTCATACACTATGTTTTCTACTTGGAGGTCTCTTGGCAGTTTAGACAGAAAGGAAAGTGGCTGACCTGATTTTACAGATGGAAGGAGAGAAAGAAAAGCAGAAGTAAAAAGAAATTATGTACAATATCACTTCAAAAAGAAAGCAAGTCTCATCATGACTTTTTTTGTATGCTCTGGACAAAAAGTCTTTGCATGGTATCCTTGCAGTTTTCCTATAAATGCATCATTGCATTCCTTAAATATGGCTAGGAGATAATGTCTAGCAGTTTGGCAGAACAGTGATATTCCATTAGCAAGTGTAAAAGATGTGATATGGGTAAACTGTCCATAAGGAACTAAAATTAAAACAGTAATTCAGTGTATGCAGACTACTGAGCATCTTAATTTAGCAATTAATTTTGGCCCTTCTCAGACTACCTGGACCAAAAGCAGGAATGGAACAGCTGATTACTTCCCTGCATAGAACCAATTCATCATTCATTTCCTAAGTGTACACTTGCTCCCTAATAGCTGCGTCGTCACACGTGTTCAGTCTTCATTGTCACACGCAATACCACCACCCATGACTTTTTATCAGTACATTGTCATGAAAAACAGTGCACATCCTCAAGATCAAAGAAATGTGTAAAGTGTACATTACCTAATCTGTAGCAAGGAGGAATCTAGGGCCACTTGCCTCATCAAGGAAGCAATAGAAGCAATTTATGCTCCTGAGCAGCGTTTTCTTTCTTATCAGCACAGCACTTGCTGTTCCCCTTGCTCTTATATGGTTTTTTTCACCCTTGTTACACAGTTTATTTTACTGGTAGTGTATTGCTTGAAAAGCATTAGCACACAATTTATACCCAGAGGAATAAAATGCAATGACAATTTGATTTGTTTCAGTGGATTACTTTCTTTTTCAGAATCCTCCTTATCTAACTAATTGCAAATGAATAGTTTGGGATTTGAAAATATTACAAATCCACTCATTTCTTGTTATGAGGAGATTTAGATTTTCTCACAGTGCTGTTTGTGATTTCTGACCTGATATCAGATGGAGAGAAGAAATCTTCCTGGATATCTTCCTCTATTGATGCAATTATATTTTCTTCCCTGACTATGTTTTCCACCTTTTTCAAATCTAGGATATACTTTCTTTCTTATACCATTTTATTAGTATTCTGCACAAAAAGAACTCTTCATTACTGAAGATAGCAATGATTTATCTTCATATACATGAGATGTCACCTAGGAATTTTAGAATTATCGAGTTTTGAGATTCTGTGAAGCACTTTGCGTAGTTCTCATCTTCCCTTGGTTTTGTCATTGTCAGTACATCTGCAAACTGAACACTGTTTCTGTCTTTTGTCTTGGATGCTGCTCGACACTAGAATGCTAAAGGCACTTGTTTAAAAGGCAGTGAGACTAGGAGCATAAACCCATTCTGATAGATGGTCCAAGTCATTTTTCACACGATCCTGTTGTTCTATTGATTTGCTAAAGAGAAAGAATAATTAAAATTTATGTTTTACAGATTTTCTATGGTCTCACCAGAATTGTCCACCCTCCCACAACATTAAACAAAATCTTTTTGTCTTTGTATTTTCCAGCCACAGTCAGTAACATCAACTAATCAATTTCATTGCAAAACTAACTTTTATTTTAAACAAATGTCACCATATTTTGTTGACACAATTAAATGTTATCAGTGTTATGCTATATATCTAGCATGCACCCTAGGGAGCAGGTAGAAGCTACCGCACAAACCATGACACATGCTTCTGCATCAAATTAAATATTTTCCTCTTAATCCTATCACCAGCAGATGTTAGGCACTGTGGCTTACTGCATATGGCCTACATAATGAGACATTCAGGCAGTTCAAGTTCCTCTGCTGAATGCTGAATAAGGCCTTTCTCTCCAAGGACACTAAGACTTATTGCTTTTGAAACAGCCCTTCTCATGCAAATGAATACATTTGGTATTCAGGTTTTATAAAGAGGAAAACCAGCACAGTTTGTTATTTCCAGGGACACAAAAAATAAAGAGGATTGGTACATGAGATACAGGAAACCTCCACAGAATTTGGTTCAAAAATCCTTTATTTCTTTTTCTGAGTCAAATTAATCCTTTGCAATAACTACAAAAGTTCTCACTAAGCCTAAAATTGGAGGTGGCTATTCCTAACGTTTGACTCAGTGTCCTGGAAATAGTAATTTACTGATTGTGCAAAAAAAAAAGTAACTGTCTGCAAGTGGATGATACAGCTAATTGACCCTTGATATTAAGAGCAGAAGTAATCAGGTGCAAGCTCCATTTTACTCATCTCACATTCCACTACTTAGCAGGCCGCAGGGTTAAGGGCAATCCTTCCACACTGCCCAACAATGTGAAGATAGCTTTTCCATATTTGAATAATAAAATCCTGTTAAAAGAACTACAGGAACACCAATTAAATTGCTACAATAGAAGTAATCTTAATATATGATACATAGCTGAGAACAGAAAAAACCAAAACAGATCACTACCTCAAGCAAAGTGATGATTACTTACTACTGCAAACTTTGTTGTTAGACGTCATTGCAAGTGTGGGAAGTGAATCATAGAATCACAGAATCACTAGGTTGGAAAAGACCCACAGGATCATTGACTACAACCATTCCTATCAAAGACTAAACCATACCCCTCAGCACCTCGTCCATCCGTGCCTTAAGCCCCTCCAGGGAAGGTGACTCAACCACCTCCTTTTTGATTGAGTTTGGGTTTTTCATATTAAATCAGATTAGTGTAAATAGGAAGAATAGCGTAATTATACATTTTTTGAGCTGGGTGAAAATTAGTTGTGGCAGTATAACTGAAGTTACTTGAACTTGGAAGGCCAAATCCTTTCCCTGCTGTGTAGCCAAAGTAAGTTGTTAACAGAGGTAGAGGATGAATTGAAAATAATTCTACAGGTCATAGATTACTTGTAAACCCAGAATACAACTGGTGTGTTAAATTTGTGGCATCTTTCGCAACTGTTTTTCTTATATATTTATATATTTATATATTTATATATATTACTGTAAGTGAGCTTTCAGCCTTCCTATTATTCTTTTCCATACTTAAAGTATGTGGCAGGTGACCCTGCCAGACACCATGTCCCTACCAAAGCTGCTCTATAACTTGGCTCCTCAGCTGGACAGGGGAGAGAATACACAATGAAAACCTTGTGGGTTGAGATAAGGACAAGGAGAGATCATTCATCAATTACAGGCATGGGCAAAACAGGCTCAACTTGAAAAATATCAGCAAAATTAGGAGAAATTGTTAGCACATGTAGAAGGCTATGTGTTTTCATGGCTTACATACATACCTGCTTATAAAGATTGTATTCCAATAAGAGAAGTAGAAGTCAGTTAAACTGATGTTTTAGTATTTAAGACGTAGAAGTATGTAATAGATAACACCTGTAAGTATAACACACTTTTGTTTAAAGGAAAACATGCAAAGTAAAGGATGATAAGTATACCCCCAAAATAGCAGAAAAGTGGATGTGGTGGTTTGGCCCTGGCTGGATGCCATGTGCCCACCAAATCCACCCTGTCACTCCCCTCCTCAGCAGGATGGAGGAGGAAAAACATAGTGAAAGGCTAGTGGGTTGAGATAAGGACAAAGAGAGATCATTCACCAATTACTGTCACGGGCAAAACAGACTCGACTTGGAGAAAATTAGTGTCACTTTTTTACCAATGGAATCAGAACAGCATAATAAGAAATGAAACCAAATCTTAAAAACACCTTCCCTGTTATCTCTCCCTTTTTTGTGACCTTGACATCACTCCCAGTTTTACCTCCCCTTCCCTGCAAGAGGTGCAGAGGACAGGGAATGGGAATTGTGGCCAGTTTATTACATACTCTCTCTGCTGCTCCTTCCTCCTCAGTGGCAGGTCTCCTCACACACTTTACCTGCTCCAGTATGTGGTCCCTGCCATGGAAAGAAAGTCTCCACAAATATCTGCAATGTGGGTCCTTCCCATGAGGTATAGTTGTTCACAACCTGTTCCAGCGTGGGTTTCTTTCACAGGATGTAGTCCTCCAGGAATAGACTACTCCAGCTTGGGGCACAATTCCTGTAAGCAAAACTGTTCCATTGTGGGCTCCTCTCTCTACAAGTTAACATGTTCTGCCAGGGAGTCTGTTCCAGTGTGGATTTACACAGGGTCATATTCTCTTTTGAGCATCCGCCTGCTATAGTGTGAGAATCTCTGTGGGCTGCAGAGGAATCTCTGCTCCATCATTAACTCCATGGTCTGCTGGGGCACAAGCCTGTCTCACCATGATCTTCACCACAATGTTTCAGCATCAGGAGCACCTCCTCCTCTCTCCTCACTGGACTTGGTGGCTGCATGGTTGTTACTTTCATATTTTCTCACTCCTGTCTACCTACTGCAGTTGTCTGGTTGTCCCTCTTCTTAAATATGTTATTCCAGAGGTGCTACCACCCTCACTGATGGACTCTGTCTGGGCCAGCGGTATGTCTGTCTTGGAGCTGGCTGGTATTGTCTCTGTTGAACAAAGGGAAAGCTTCTAGGAGCTTCTGACAAAAGCTACTAAAAACTTACCATCCAAACCCAATACAGAGGATTTAAAGATAACAACTAAATCCACTAGGTCAGCTCTCATATCTTGCTCATAAAATGACCCACACATAGAATTTTACTACTGGTTTCAAAGATTTCTTTTTACAGAAATCAATACAATAAAATTATTTACTCAAGGTTGGTTATAGAGAATTTAAGTATTCACTATTGCTGAACTTGATAACTGTTTATAAATTTTATACTGAAATGGTACTTTCTTGGCTTAGATATAAAAAGTCAAATTGTTGTTTCTTGCTGTACAATAAATATTAACTGTATCCCCAAATTTGATATGTTTATGGATTTTTTAATAAAATGGAAATATTTGAGCTACATAATACCTCAATTAATTTGTCTCTGCAGTGTTGTTGTATAAGCATAAATTTTAAAATCTCTAAGTTTATAGAACATATTGTGAGATACACTTCTCACAGCCTGAATACTCTTACTACCATTTGAAGTGGAACAGGATGAGTGGAGCTGTTTTTTGAAGGTATACTTTATATCACAGAATCACTAGGCTGAAAAAGACCCACTGGATCATTGACGCCAACCATTCCTGTCAATCACTAAACTACACATACAAAAGTCATATTTTCATATATTCAGTAAGATAAAAGATAAGTGTTTTGTTAACTTGCAGGTTTTGGTCCCAGATGGGGACAAGTAACAATTAATGATTACCAAAACCCACTCTCTTTTTAGCTCCAATAAAAAGATATTTGACCTTCCCATGTATCAAATAAATATAATCTGTTTTAAGTACTAGGATATTTAAACTAGGACAGTTAAGTGCTAATCCTGGTCACATTAAAAAAAAAAAAAAAAGGTTAGGTGATATTGTGTTTTCTACAGGCATTTCAGCCCATTCCAAGCATATACACACTTCAGTCTAAGAAAAATTAATAGGCATAGTGACATCATGTCCAAATTGAAAACTGAGGATAAAACTCTGACAGCCTCCCTTGCTAAACCCCCCTGTATTTTAACACAGAATACAATGAGACCTCCTGGTTTTGCAGATAGTTCAGTATCAGCATAGCTATGGACAGTAAACATGTACTGAAAATGATGTACTGCATCTCCATTTGAGTTCCAAGCTGGTTCTGGGTGATTCCTGTAAAGAAGTTCCAGTTTCTAGGAGAAATTTCAGCATTCAGGATCTAGGTGGCAATCCTTCTTTTTCCTTGGAAGAGAAAGATACAAACTCAGCCTCTTCACTTCACTTTCTCCTGCATGCTTTCTGAGATTAGTGGATGGTTTTGGAGGGTAAGTGGATTTTTTTTCTTACTTTTTTTTTTTTCATAATCATACTCTTTTGGGTAACTAACTTTCAGGTGCTAACCTTTACTATGATTAACTCACTACTTCTTTACCTTCTGCCAGGGTATGGATTAATAAGCTACTGACTGATTTTGATTTGTTCAGCATTTTCCTTTTCTACTACTACATGCCAATTTGGTTTAGTGAGACTGTGGTTTTGTAAAGCATATTTTTACTGAGGATACCATAATCTAAACTGAATTCCTGGACCATGTCACATAAGTACAGTAGCAGAATATTGCCTCTGAAAAATCATAATATTCTCTATTGTGTTGACCTTTTTGTTTTTCTGTGCTTCATTTCTATTTTGAAGTTGGTGATTAATGATGATTATCATAATTACAATGAGAGGCCTGAAATACAAATTGTTAAATGAACTAGAAAATGTATCAAATGTTTTGTAGTACTGTACTTCACAAGTTTTTTCTCTCTCATTTATTGGAGTTTTTTTTCTTAATAACAAATAAATAAATAACTACAGATGACTAGACAGACTTAGTCCAAATCAACAAAAATAAACATAACTGATTTGGGGGAACAGACTGAAATCTGTTTAATATTAACCCTATAACAGAAAATGCTGGCTGGAGTGTAAGAGCATAAAACAAACGACAAACAAAATCCAACAAAAGCTTGTGATATGTTATCCAACCTTTATATGTACCAAAAAAAATCATTTTTTTAATCAATAGTATGCTCTTTTGACCAAAGAGCTTTGTTTAGCAAAGACTGAACATTTCATGAAGCAAGGCTGGGCTTTGGATTCAGATCATTAGCTTTGTTTCCCATTTTACTGTAGGTGCCACAGGAAAAGGGATGTAAACTTGTCTTTTCAGCTTTGCTTTACTAGTTTCACATTTGGGAACCTAAACTTCCTACCATATTTCCTTACCAGTTAACAGATGTATTCATTCATCTGAGATGCAATGAAATGAAAGGGTAGTCTCAGAACAAGTGAATTACTTGTTATGATCATGTTGTAGAAACCATTTAAAAAACATCACTATAACAGTGAAGAGTTGTGTTTCTTTTTTATATAAAATTGTGTTGATTTTGACCAGGATGGAGTTAATTTTTTTTTTTCATAGCAACTCCTATGGTATTGTGTTTTGGATTTGTGATTAAAATAGTTTGATAACACAGGGATGTTTAACTGTTGCGGAACAATGCTTACACATCATAAGGGTCTTCCATGTTTCTCATTGTGCCCTACCAGTGAGTAGGCTGGGGGTGCACAAGAAAATAGGAAGGAACATAACCAGGATGACTGACCCCACCTGATCAGACAGATACCCCATACCATACGATGTGCTCAGCAGTGGCGAAGCTGAGGGAAGAAGGAGGATGAGGAGATATTAGGAGTTATAATGCTTGTCTTCCCTAGTAACATTTATATGTCATGAAGCCCTGCTTTCCAGGAAATAGCTAAACATCTGTCTACCTGCAGGTAGTAGTGAATGATTACCTTAGTTTGCTTGCATATGCAGCTTTTGCTTCCCCTATTAAACTGTCGTTATCACAACCCACGAGCTTTTCTCACTTTCCCTTCCAGTTTTCTCCTCTATCCCAATAGGAGTGAGTGAGTGAATGGTTGTGTGGGGCTAGGCTCCCTGAAAGGGTTAACCCACAACAAAAGTCAATGTACATTCACTGGATACAGATTCTATATCTGGAGTTAAATCAGTCTATTTTCATTTTATAGGTTAAATTCCACTTTACTTTTCAGTACAGAGCAAAATAAAGTTTGATAAAGAGTAGAATGCATAAGAACATCATATTCTTGCTGTTTGGCTGCTTCTAATCCTGAGCTGTTTGAAGAAACACCAGATTTCAAGCACCTTTACATAAAACTTATTCTGCCTGTAAGAGTCTACTATCAGAACTTATTACAAGGTCTTACCTTGTAATGCAGACGCCTGTATTTCTATAACTGAAGAATATTAAACTGGTTGATTGGCAACTGTATAATAATTTAACTCCGTAAAACAGGCAGTTTTACTTTTAAGGTACTTATTACATCTGGAAAGAGAAAGGATAGCTTGTTTGTCTGTTTCTGCCTTTTGTATGGTTTGTTTTGCATTTTTTTTGGCAAAAATTCAGCCTTGTCCACCTTGACAGTAATTTTTTCCTAGATTGTTATAATAAGCAGAAGTATCCCATCACCAACGTACACACGTAAAGAACAATTTAAGTTGCATCCTTGTATTTTAAGTATCCAATGACTATGAGTAAGTGGATGATTTTGTTACAATCTTCTTTTCCGCCTTCCTCTTTACCCAACTGATAATAATACTAAAAGGAATCAAGAGTAAACTCAATTCAGATGGATACAACTGAATCTATCTCTAAGACAGCATTACCTGAAGAACAGAAAACATAAGAGATAGCCATTACATTAAGGTAATGTTGAGTAAATAATCTTATTAATGAAACTGCATGGAGTTTGGATTCGTAAAGTACTCAGGAAGGAAGAGAAAGCAATGCCAAAATGTTGTTCAGTAATCAAAAAGAGTGGGAACAATGTTTCTGAGGGTCATCTGTTGGATGACTGTTTTAGAAAGTGTTGGAATGACACTGTGAAATGAAAATTTAGTATGAAAGTAGGAGGAAGTACCTTCTCAAGGAAAAAAGCTTTACATTTTGTTGATTCTCGTCTTCTAAGAAATTGTGAAATCAAATCAATCTCTTCAGCGTTATGGATAACTGGCATTTCATTTTCAAAACTAGTCAAAATCAACATATTAATATTAATAGTAATTCATTCCTAGGAAAATGGAAGCTGCCCACAAATCCTCTTCAAATTATCATGTGGAAGGAAGAGATCTCTCATAGGTAGGATGCCAGACTCCCTCCTAAAGTTGCATTGAAATTTAGATGATAGGGACTGGATTGTCTCTTTTTATCTGTCAGAATATTCATTCTGTGACAGACCCTAAAAGAACAAGAAATACTAGTTACTTCTCAGAATGTAGCAATTCTCTTCAAATAAGCACTGAGAAGTGGAAAAGAGGTGCAAACAGGATGAGATGAGGCAACCACCTCCGCCTCCACTCAAAAAGAGGAACAAATGGGAGTCAAAAGGTTTTTGAGCAATTTAGAAAAAGAGAAGTGGAGAAGCTGAGAGGTGGTTATTGAGTTGAACCTAATAGATGGGTCAAACAAGTCTAAATTAAGACAAGTGGATTTGCTTTAGTTAGATATCACAGTGCCAACGTTAGCGCACTGTGTCCTGCTTGTCTTTAACAGACATTTAATATCCTATGCTCAGTGAAGAAGGTTGTACTGGGGGGGGATATATTCCCTGGTATTAGTTAGTTAGTTAGTTAGTTAAGGTTTTTTTTTTGATTGTTTTTCTACTGAACCACAGTCCTTCCAAAAGGCAAAAAAGAAAACAAAACCCCTAAACCACAGTTCATATTCCTTTTCTGCAGACTTAGTGGGATGTAGTGGCCTCCTTATAGACTCTAAATTCAGCTGAGTTTCTGTCTGCACAATAGGTAACCCTTCCATACCATGCAAGTCATCACATTGATGACACGATACCAACAGGAGCAATTTAGTATATTTTCATTGAGGGCAATTTCCCTCTAACAATCTGAGAAGTCATGAGGACTTAGAGCACAGAAACAAAAAGAAAGTCTTCCTTCCCTTGGCTGTCAGCTCTCAATTTCTGGCATTGAAGTAGTACGGACCAAATCTGAATGCAAAGGAATGAGAGAGGAAGTATCATAAACCTATGCATCAGAATTGTGAGAACCCTAGATTCTGACTTGATTTGCATAACGTTCAAGTAAAGACTATAGGGACACGCAGTATTTGTGGAGTAGAGGAAACTGAATATACTTTAATCAGGAAATAATATTTGTTCTGCAAAGGGAATAAGGTTATAAATCCCTGAAGTTCTGGACGGCTTTGTTCAAGAAGTAAACCTCAAGTTTGTCCGCAAGTGTGTCTGCTAAGTCAGCATGAAATAAGAAAATTATTAAAAAATATATATTGTAAGGGATTTCCCATATTTGGTGGGTTACCTTGGCACCTTGACTACAATATAGCAGATTTAGGCACTCTGATTATTAGTATCTTTGCAATAACATGAATAAAAGAAGGGCCAATGTTCTACTGAACTATTATTCCTCAGGAAGTTCCCACTGCACAAACCTGAAGGACTGCTTTGAAATTTATGCTCCAGAATAGAGAAAGAGATCTCATTTAAATCGTTGACTACATTTCATATTGACTTGATTTTCTAACAAGACTTTTATCTCATTTATTTGCAGGTATTTGGAAAGTATTGTTTACATGCCATTCTTCATTTTCTGTATATATTGAATGCTTAGGATTTTAATTCAAATTCTTTTCAATCTATCACTCATAAATTCATAATCTCTTACATTCCTAACCTGACATGACAGCTAAGCTAAAGAGTCAACATTATCACTGTATTTCCCGTATGTGAATAGCTGTATACAATGAGGAGGTATTTTTTCAATGTATTCATTAAAAAAATTAATAAATTGCAAATAACAAATACTAACTAACGCCAAACCTATTTTCAAGCTTCTGGATAATTTCTGTGTTCTTCACAGAAGTGCTTTCACTTCATTACTAAACTAAACCCCGCTTTTATCCCAACTTGTGGGGTTTTGTTTTGTTTTTAATTTCTATTAAAGAACTGCCACCACTTCCCTGTCTTTCTTTGTCTTTCTTCCTCCACCCAGAAAATTTCGCCAAGCATTAGTCAGCCTTGTATGTTTTGTGATGTGCCACAGCCTGTGTTTAACGTATCTGAGTATGCACACCAATCCATAGGCATTTGAGATATTGACACGTGCCAGTCAGTTAAATTATATTATCAGTTTTTAAAAATACCACTTACATCATTCCTCTGATTTACTTGCTAATTCTTAAACTGAATAACAGAAATAACAGAAACTTATTGTCTTTGCTGAAGATGCACATTCACTGGCAGCAGTACCATTGGCATTTTTTGAGCATTTGCCTTCATAGCACACCTTCTGTTACTGGGTTTGAGACCTGGAGATAGTTCTACATATCACATAGTAGCAGAAGGGCCTATTTCCACTTAACTTTTTCCCAGTAATGTGTAATTTAGAGTTTCATAACATTCAGTGTACAGTACTACACCAGTAAGCATGTTTAACACGGACCCTGTTTTAAGAAGGATCTTGAACCTCATGATATCCTGAGGTCCATCCCAGTCTGTACCGTTGGAAGTTTATACATGGTGCAAAACAATTGTGAAATCAGGATTAGAAAGGTCTTATATTTTCGATTTGCAAATACTTAGAACTATTGAAGGATACAAGACATAATTCAAAGACTGCCTACATTTTAATTATTTCTAACTAATATATGTTGTGATGCTCCTTGAATAATTCATGATTGCTAAAAAGTAAAGGTAGACACAAATTAATATCAATCTGTCTGTTTTCGTTGTAGTTCAAAAAACCCTCATGCAATTCCTGATTCTACTTCCTCTGTTGACTTTTCCTTTTATTATGAGGGAAAAATTTTAATTTGTTGCTAAAAAATACATCGTACAATACATTGTAGACCAAAGTGACATACAAGAAGAGAAATATAATTCCCTGTTCTTGAAGTGACTGAAATTCATATTTGTTGTATTAAATGAAAATTTCACAGGAACCAGTAGATGACCTGCTATGTTTGTTAAAAACAACCACAAACTTTGAACAATAATATTAATGCAGGTAGCTTCTGAAGACATTATGGCCAAATTGTCCGTGTGTATTAAAAAAAGTGCTATTAACAAGGAAGAAAAAAGCATTATTGTCTTTCAAGAGCACAATTTTTGCAAGACTGAGTGGACAGGAACTAAATATATATTCCTAAGAACTAATATCTGGGCCAGATCAGTGTTAACATAAATCCCCTACCTGCCCCTTCCAAAGCAAGCAAACAACAAAATTGGAATCAATATGAACTGATGATATCAGTTTACAGAAGTTGAGAATGGTTTAATCCTGACTCTTGGTATGGGAGATACAGACCCTCTCTCTAAATACTCATTTTAAATGTTGTGTTCTTGTTCACATATACAATATCCTCTGTAAGGAGGAAATCATTTCTTGCCATCCCACTGGCACACAGGTAGATAAAGACAAAAATAAAATAAATTCCACTTTCACAGTATGAATTCCACTTTTCAGGAACTCCCAAGGACCAAACATACACATGCCATAGGATAGGAGGATCGGTAAAAAAATTTTATGACAGTCTTACAGAAAGATTCACATTACAAGAAATGTTTCAGGGGATGATTATTGTCTCAGAGAATTTCCTCTCATTAGGTACACTCCCTCAGCAAACTCTTCCTGTAGTGAAGACTATTTTTCAAACCTCAAAGTAGGGACAATTTTTCTCGTTCCTTCCTTTGGGGAATTTACTGCTCATGAAAACGCTGGCTCAACAGTCCTGAGGTTGAAGTTGTTATCCACAACATTAATGAATAATGCAACATAGCCTCTAAAACTGTTTCAGTGAAATGAATGGGGTTATTTGGGTCACACCAGAACTGCTAAGCAAATTATACCTTTTATAGGAAAAGTCCTTTCTATAATGAATGTTAGTAGAGAGTAGAATAGAAGGAAAATATATTAATTTGATTTTCTTTACACTTGTGTATCACTGAGAACAACATTTCTTTGTAGAAAGTACATTGTGAGACAGATGCTGCATTTATGACTGGTTTTGAAAGGTGGCTTGTTATTAACACTATTGAGATAAGGAGACATGGAGATTTTGTATTTTGTATGGATGCAGTCTACAGTGGAATGACACAGATGCCTTCTGTTGTAATATAAACAGGTTATGTAGATACAAACAAAAAAAAAAAATCTCACCGTTGCTATATAATAATGTAGAAAATGTGTATGTATGTCTAGATGACAAGTAGATACTCCTGGGAGGTTTTTGGTAAGCCACTAGGAGAATTCGTTTCAAGTTTTTTTTTTTTTTATGTCAAGATTATACAAATACATATTCACATGAGGAAAGGAAGAATCTCGCCTTAACCAATATTTGTCTCGGCTGCTGGATGAGGGAAAGGCTGTGGATGTGGTCTTCCTGGACTTTGGCGTAGTCATTGACACAGTTTCTCACAGCATTCTGCTTCAGAAACTGTCAGTCTCTGGACTGGACAGGCACACACTCTCCTGGGTAGAAAACTGGTTGGATGGCCGGGCTCAGAGGGTAAATAGTGTTAAATCCAGCTGGAGGCCAGTTACAAGTGGGGTTCCCCAGAGCTCAGCGTTAGGTCCAGCCCTGTTCAATGTCCTCATCAAAGACCTGGATGAAGGCATTGAGTGCACCCTTTGCAAATTTGCAGATGACGCTAAGCTGGGTGGAAATGTTGATTTGCTGGAGGTTAGGGAGGCTCTGCAAAGCCACCTAAACAGGCTGGACTGCTGGGTTGAGTATAACGGCATGAGGTTTAACACAGTCAAATGCTGGGTCCTGCACTTGGGGCACAACAACCCTGTGTAGAGCTACAGACTAAGAGAAGTCTGTCTAGAAAGCTGCCAGGAGGAGAGGGACCTGGGGGTGTTGGTTGACAGCTGACTGAACATGAGGCAGCAGTGTGTCCAGGTGGTCAAGAAGGCCAATGGCATCCTGGCTTGTATCAGAAATGGCGTGACCAGTAGGGCCAGGGAGGTGATTCTCCCTCTGTACCCACCACTGGTGGGACCGCTCCTTGAATCCTGTGTTCATTTCTGGGCCCCTCACCACAAGAAGGATGTAGAGGTTCTGGAGAGAGTCCAGAGAAGAGCAATGATGCTGGTGAAGGGGCCGGAGAACAGGCCTTATGAGGAATGGCTGAGAGAGCTGGTGTTGTTTAGCCTGGAGAAGAGGAGGCTGAGAGGAGACCTCATTGCTCTCTACAACTACCTGAAAGGAGGTTGTAGAGAGGAGGGTGCTGGCCTCTTCTCCCAAGTGACAGGGGACAGGACAAGAGGGAATGGCCTCAAGCTCTGCCAGGGGAGATTTAGGCTAGACATTAGGAGGAAGTTTTTCACACAGAGGGTCACTGGGCATTGGAACAGGCTGCCCAGGGAGGTGGTTGATTCACCTTCCCTGGAGGTGTTTAAGGCACAGGTAGATGAAGTCCTGAGGGACATGGTTTAGTGTTTGTTAGGAATGGTTGGACTCCGTGATCCGATGGGTCTCTTCCAGCCTGGTGATTCTATGATTCTATAATATTCAATCATTACATTCTATGGGTAAATCCACATTTTCTGTGATTAAAGCTTCACAGACAACATGACCTTGCAGGTTGATGGTTAAAAGGTAGGGAGAAGTACAATACTCTGATTTCAAAGGTAAACAAAATTCTTTCACTTTAATGATAGATACCAGGGGGAAAAAGTTATTAAGAATCAGTATCATGCAAAATAATTCTTTAAATAACTTCATTTGTTTTATGCAATTTACTGGAAAATCTCTTCAGATATTTTCTGACTGTCTTATGCTCTTTCAAGAAGAAAAGCAAGAGAAACCTACACAGCAGTCTCCCCTTTGATCTCTTTGCAATATTTTCTAACCAGCAGTCTTCAAGTGTGATAGACAATTTTGAGGGCAGGAAAAATGCACAACTTTATCTGTTGACCGCCGGTTCTAACATGATCAGAGTAAGTATGACCCTCCTCTTAGATTTGTATCTTTTAAATGGCAAATGGTCTTTGAATTTAATTGATGATATTTGTATGTAATGAGCAGATGACAACACCTTAGAGTTCCCATTTATTTTTTATTTTGGGGTTTTTAAGGTACTAAAGATGCTATTTTGAAAAATGCAGTCATGCTCCATGAGCACACCCTACCCACTGAAACTCACAGTTCTGGGTTTTTTACTAAAGTCCCTCCCTAGTAACAAAAGGAGGATGGGCCAGAATCCTTCTGATAATAAAGTTGTTGGGACCCAGAATGCATTACACTTCTGGATGTCTGACAGCCTGGATTTAGGGACATCTTGGAGTAGGCGTGCCACTTAGAAAAGACCTCTTTGAGAAAGCTCTGCTCATTAACCCTAGTAGAATGTCCTCAGAAACAGGTCCACTAAAAAAACCCCATTGTGGCCCTCCCCTCAAAACACAGGCACATACGAAACTTTTGACCAAGAGACATAGCTGTGTAAATAAAATAAACATTGACAGAAATGGTCAGTGGCTTCGGGGAAGAGCAGGATATAGTGTCTCTCTTCCTTTGGGATAGCTGTTGGAGGATGCGAGAAAATTAACAAAGTGCAACAAAATGTGATACACTAGCCAACCCTGTAGCAAACTACTTTGTACTGATACCAAGAGACTGCCCCTTGACATCTGTTTATGATGCCTATCACCAAGAAAAATCCTGTAAGCTGCGCATTCTAAGAGTAGCAACTGCTAAACTTGACTGCAATTATGTATTTTACAGACAGCTGGGATGGCATTAGGTTGTTGGTCTGATGAAATTAATTGAAATTGGGCATGGATAGAGAATAAACTGACATAACATTATCCTGCACATTATTTTAACTATGTAATTTGTATGTTAGGTTCTCCTGTTGGGTAAGGTTTGAAAGATGAATCATAAATCAGAACTATGCCTAAATTATTCCTGGACATTCAAAAGAGTCTTATCAATTCTATTTTAACTTGAGATCACTCTTTCTGATGATAAAAACCTGAAACGGGAAGCTCACTTAAGATCCAGTCTAACAACACCCAAAGAGTTGTTTAAAGTCACTACTGACTAAACATTCATATGTAGAAAGGTGATGACTATACCCACCAGCATCAAGTTTTTGCCCTGAGCCTACTGAGCTCAGTAAAAAAGCCATTGTAATAAAATTTAGTTGTTTCAGTTTCATCTGGATACCAAATCTAGATCTGATCACAGGAAAACAACCACAGGATAGATGAAAACCTTATTCTTCTGAAGTTAATAGAATCAGAATTTCAACAACATTTCATAGAATCATAGAATCACCAGGTTGGAAGAGACCCACTGGATCACTGAGTCCAACCATTCCCACCAATCTCTAAACCATGCCCCTCAGTACCTCATCCACCTGCACCTTAAACACCTCCAGGGAAGGTGAGTCAACCACCTCCCTGGGTAGACTGTTCCACTGCCTAATGACCCTTTCAGTGAAGAATTTTTTATCTCGAGCCTGCCCTGGCGGAGCTTGAGGCCATTCCCTCTTTTTCTGTCACCTGTCACTAGGGAGAAGAGGCCAGCTCCCTCCTCTCCACAACCTCCCTTCAGGTAGTTGTAGAGAGCAGTAAGGTCTCCCCTCAGTATCCATCAGGCTCAACAACCACAGCTCTCTCAGCTATTCCTCATAAGGCCTCTTCTCCAGCCCCTTCACCAGTTTTGTCGCTCTTCTCTGGACTTGCTCCAGAGCCTCAACAGTCTGAGTAGTTTAATGAGTTTAAATAAGTAGTTTAAAAAAAGAGTATGTGCAGTAATAGCATTTATACGTCCAAAGCCAATCCACAAAGGAGTTCTCAATCACTACATCAATGTCAATCCTAACCATCAATAATAAGATAGTAACAGTCTCCACAAAATCGCAGAATCACAGAATCACAGAACAACCAGGTTGGAAGGGACCCATTGGATCTTCCAGTCCAACCATTCCTATCTAACATTAAACCAAGTCCCTCAAGAGTAATAAGTATAAGACTCTAATAAGTATAAGACTCAAATAAGTATAAGATTCAAATAAGTATAAGACTCTGCATAGGCTTATCCTATGCGAGTGTAAGGCTTGGTACAGCCTTAACAATGCACATTAGCAGTCTATTAGAAATTTAAAGCCTTCAATTGCCATTTAGAAAGTTACTTCAGACTATAACATTTGACGTTATTAGGACTAATCTCATACAAAATATAAGGTTCATGTTAAAATTTCTGTTGAGTCAAGACACAAAGTAGAAAAAGTCAAAAGTTACTGATCACTTCTAATTTCTTATGAATAAGACTTTAGAAGTTCATAAACACTCATTAGTGTACAGGAATTTTACTATAGACCTTTACTGTTTTCTGAACCAAGAAACCAACAGCACTTAAACAACACTCCATAAATGCCTCGGAAAATGGTTGCATTTTAGATTAAAGGGAATCTACTACATTACTTATATTAGTACTGAGCAGACATTTAAAAACATAATATGCGTCTATTAAGCAAAGGCAGGTAGTTTTAGTTGTTGTCAGCTCATAAAAAGAAACTTATTTAAAGCAACTTCCAGACATGCCTTTTATAGTACTATTTTCTAAACTCCAAGACAGAGGAGGTGTGGCCACAAAAGCCTCACAGACACTTTCCTGATGTAGCATTTCTGCATATTAAGCAGTAGCTTACAAATACTCATTCATTTCAAGTATTAAAATACAAATTTCAAGTCGAGAGTATATATATCATACACAACATAGACTGAAGCCAGCCATCACCCTGTTATTATAGAGCCTACTTAACTCTTGGAAGACAAAAAAAGTGTGTGGCAAAAGATCTTGATTGGTTATTGATAACAGGGACACATCTCTCCTGTCAGAATGAAGATCTAGGTGAAGCCAAATGCCCACAATATGCTTACTCTATATGTACCCTTTCAAATAGGGTATAAAGATGTATCATGCATAGCTCTTTCTTTAAAAGCATAAGACTTAAACGAGTATGGTTTAGATAGGAGAGACCTGCAGAATCTAAACAAGAAAAAAAAGAAAGTGAAAATGCTGCAAAAAAGTTAATGAACTTGAAAATGGGAGTATGCAAAATTTTATCACATATCTTATTCTTTCATTGTAACAATGCATAATTTGACATTATTTCAATTTAGTATCTATCTGACATATCTACTGTGTCTTTCCTTATTAAGTTCTGGTCTACTCAGAACAATAACTGCATCTTTGACCTATACTGACATTTCAAAGGTTGGAGAATAATTATTGAAATAAAAGCCTTTTAAAGGCTGTTTAACACCATCCAACATAGAATAATTTCTTGTGCAGAGAATGGTTCCCAGTGTTGGCAGTTTGTTTTTTAGGCTTTCTTTGATTGTTTTGGTTTTTCCCCCCTTTAAATGCCTGGACATGAAAATGAAATGCACTGTCACAACGTCTGTGAGAGTATCATATGACATGAATAGTATTAAATACAAGTCACATAAAAATCAATTAAATTTTCATAGTCAAATAGATGGACATTCAATTGGAAGTCTTTCAAAAATACAAAGAAAAGGTGCAGGAAAAAAGACACTCTTTGTACCCAAATCTTTATTTGCATACAGTTTTGTGTAATATAAAAGACTTAGCTATTAAATCTGAACTGATATAAGTTACTATTCAGCTAGTAATTATTCAGTCTCAAGAGAAATGTTTTACATTGGTTTGAGGTTTTAAAACACTATGTAAACTTACTGAGAAGCTAGAGGAAGACCATAGAATATAAATATTTTGTTTTTAAAATAGACTAAATATTTTGTAATAGAAACCAACATAACCTGCATTTTGAAATTTATAGCTATCATTCATTTGTACTATTATGCTTCCTACTCTCCAATATCATTCAGCACTCTCATTTCTTTCAGCTATTGAGATCATATTTCAAATATTTGAGAAGTTGATACAGTATCTGCTTTTCCTCTGAGTTTGTAGGCAACTTTACAGCTCAAATTTGTTCAAATTAAAGTCTTCAGCTTTTAATATGTAAATATGTTTTGCCTTAAAAATAACAAACAAAAATATATAGCTCTTGTTAAAGAAAATATGTGAGATGGTGACTCCATAAGCACCTTGAAAGTTCAAATATCCCAAGTAATACATGAGTTTAGAAAAACAGCTTTTAAAAATAATTTTTGTTTCTTTAGCTATTTGACTATTGCAATTGGCAAGATTGCAAAACTGTGATACCCATATCCATATGCTTAAATATTCTTGTTCTTGTTGATCCCTCTGAATTTCAGTAAATGATGAGGGAGCTTAATAAGGATAATTTTTAATCATTAATCAATATCAACTCAAAACTTATCCTCTCATAAAAGCAGTACAGGAAGATCAGTATTTAGATTAACTTCAGGTATGTTCTGATTTGGAAGGTGACTGGATGGAAAACTGACTCATAAAGTTAACCAGAAAGGTAAAAGTACCTCTATGTCTATGTTTGTGTGTGCTAGAACAGGAACATCAGTGTATTTGTGAAGACAGTATCAAAAAAGGCAAAGGGTGCTACATGCGATATATGATCTTTTTAAAAGATTATTCAGTAAGACACATGTTCCCAAATTCAAGTCATATACCAAGAAAAACAGTATAGGATTTTCTGGGATTATTAACAAAAACGTTTTTCAGTTTTTCTGTTTAGCCTAGTGAAGTCAAATCTAGAGCGAATCTATTTGCAGCCTTCCATTTTCTAAAGGGGTAAGAAACCAAACAGACAGCACCAGATCCTTTTCTTTTTCTCAGCTGTGCACAGGGATGAGAAGCATGGTAGTATGAGATCTTGCAGTAGGAGAAGTTCTGATTTGAACTACATAAAATTATACATAAAAAGAATTGTTATGGACTGGTATAGGTTACCCAGAGTTGTTATAGTATCCCTACATTAAAGCTTTTAAAACTCCGTTAAAGAAGAGCCTGAACGACCTGACCAAACTTTGAAGATAATCCTTCTTTAAGCAGGAGATTAGATAAAACGATTGCTAAATTTCTTTATGTTTATTAAATGGACTTGAAAAGCCCTTTAATCCATGGCAGTTGTCAACTAAGGTTCTGTACTATTAAAAAAAATCCTAATTCTCATCCTGAACTAACTACTATGACATTACATTTACACATTGATGAAGTGGAGCTAAAGCGTCCTACTGGATGAAACTATCTGTAGTACTTCTGGATTCAAGGCGCCACTGGTAATACAGATAAATGAACCAGACAGATTATACTGATCATCTCCTAGAAAAAGATTCATCTTTTCTAAAGCAGTAGCTTTTTGCAGTTCTCAGCAACTGTAGATTTTTTAGTGACGGAATATTCTTGTTTTTTAAGATTTTATGGCTGCTTTTTTATTGATTCAGGTTGACTAGAATATCGTGATTCTAGAGGAGTTTATATCTGCTTTGTATCAGTGTTTAGCATGGCTAGAATGAGTTTTTATTGAGTCCCCCTACAACTATAAACGACCTACTAAACCACAATAACTTGAAAGACTACTGCCTGCTGTTTGGCTGGGGATTAGAATTAGACATGTAGTTGCTCTTGTCAGAACATATCTGTCTGAGCAAACCCTGGGTGAAAATAGGATTTTTATTTGGTGGATGCTCCAGGGGGTGAAGATGTCACCATATGAATGAGGATAGCATGCTATATAGTTAGGCAAGTACAAATTATGCTGCCAATGTGGTTGATAATTTATGCTCAATATTACCTGTATTTTTAAAAGCATCTTTAAGGATTTGGAGGTTAGATGTCAAGTTTCTTCAAATTTGTAGTCTAAATAAATAAATTATTGTCAGATTTTTATGTACAGTTTTGCTGTATCTTTTAGTCTGATGACTTTTCTTGGTTGCTTTCAAGTTCAGATTTCATGGCAGTTAACACTATTTCTGTGATTATCTTTGCTAAAACATTTTCCTTTAGACAAACCCAAGTAATTTATCACCTTACAGCCCACTCACATACCTTTTAATTCCATGTGTAGCTGTGCATGCTATGATCTCCACAGGGCACAGCCTCTCTCTTCTGGTATTATCTTCCATGTTATGATTTCTACAGTGCTATTGTGGGCTCTCCCATTTTCTTCCTTTTGCTGTGGAAAACTAAACTTTTTTAACTATCTCAACTTTTTCCTCTTTTTTTTGTAATTGTGGTTTTTTTTTTTTCTTTGGTTTTTTTCTTTTTTTTTTTTTTTCTGGTGGATGGTTCCAGAACAGTTTAAATACAAAGTTCACTTTTGCCTTTGACTCCCTTCACCAAGCTGGCTTCTGGGCTCTGCCTCTTAGCTCCAAATTCTCATTAGCCCATTTATTTATTGTTATTGACAAACAATATAATAATTTAAGGTGGTTTTCTTCATGCAGAATATTAAACACAGTCTCCTCTACTGTGCTGACCACCACTGAAAAAAGCTGAATGTGTATTGAAGGTGTATTAGTAGGCTCTTACAAACAGACTTAACTGGAGATCAGTCAGGGCTTAAACCACCATTTCCCATTTCCCCTTAGCTCTCTCAAGGTCCCTATATACTTCCAGAATATGACATCCTGGGTTGACAAGAATTCTTAGTAAATCAGTACATTTGCTCATGCTTTTATACGGACATTCTATAGCATAATTGATATCTTCTTCCCTAAAGACTGCCAAAGTCTGCCTCATCTGTTAGAATTATGATATTTTCTAAAAGGTCACTCTCCCTTAAGCAATATGATAAATTATTTTTCTTTTATTTGCCTTTTGCTCTACCTTTCTTTAGAATACCCTCTAAACCTTTAAATCAGTATGAAGAAATATGGCTATTTCCTCAAACCACTGACTGAGCTAGGTGTAGAATTGATACTCAGATTTTTCAGAACACTTCTTAGAATTAGGGTTTTTTACCCTCAAAGTTTTCCATAGGAGAAATGTACTGAATTCAATTAAATCTTTATCAGAAGAGAGTTGCCAAGAACATAGTCAAGATTAATTAACACAAAAGAGATATAAGAAAAGTTACCTTCCCAGCACCATACAGTGAAAACTGTTGATAAAGCCCTTGCAATCAAATTCCCCACCCAGTAAAAAAAGGCTTGTAGAAATCTTAGTGTTACTTAGATGATGCACTTGTCTAAATCTTTGCTTATCCCTGTCATACTTACATTTGATACTGAAAGATATAAACTATCATCATTTGAAAACTACCTTTGGGAGAGGGTGACTGTAACTCTGATTTGTACATTAACATATATATATATATATATCCTGGGAAAAGTTAAAAAGATACATCTTTTCATCTTGTCTGACATTGTGGTTGTAAAATCATGGAATAGTTTGAGTTGGAAGGGACCTTAAAGATCATCTGCTTCCAATATCCCTACCATGGGCAGGAACATCTTCCACTAAATCATATTGCTCAAACCCTCATCCAGCATAGCCTTGAACACTTTCAGGGAAGATGGACTAAGAAAACAAGACTACCCTATTGCTTTAAAATAAGATGAACCACACAAATTTAAAACATTTGCCTTTACATTACTGTTACTACCAGCATCACTGATGGTTTGACACTCTGGGTCACAATAGTTTGAAGAAACTAGTTTTATAACAGTTTATGCCTAAAAAAAATCTCTCTTGCTAGTGATACAATCTTCTCAATGTTGTCACTAGAGTGAATGGCCTTTAAATTTGCCAGCTTTTCTTACACATTTGTAAGAAAAACACATGCAAGTACAGTTTCCTCACATACAGGTTTAAGATTTTTCAGATAGCATCGCAAAGGACAAAGATTATATGTTAGAAGACACTAGAAATATTTCATAGACTTTTTTCCAGTCATATATAAAATGAAAAAAAAAGTCCCTGAAAGGAAAGCTAGCATAATATCTAATAAAAATTATTCCCCATGAAATCACAGGAAGGAAAGGAGCAAATTGATGTCCTAACTCAGGTGTTTAACACCAGCATACATTTTTTAATAATAAAAGACTTAAATTATTTTGCCATCACAGCCAACTTTATACTGAACTTGAAAGAAAAAGAAATATTATCAAACTGGAATGGGAGTTGCGGTTGGTTCATCACATATTCTCTCTGCTGCTCCTTCCTCCTGAGTGGCAGGTCTCCTCACGCTATTTCCCTGATCCAGTGTGCAGTCCCTGCCATGGGAGACAATTCTCCACAAATATCTGCAATGTGGGTCCTTCCCACAAGGTGCAGTTGTTCACAACCTGTTCCAGTGTGGGTTTCTTCCAGGTCCTCCAGGAACAGACTGATACAGCTTGGATCCCCCAGGAGATCACAATTCTTGGGTGCAAACCTGCTCCAGTGTGGGCTTCCCATACAATCTCAACCTCCTTTTTGACAGGAATGATTGGACTCGATGATCCGGTGGGTCTCTTTCAATCTGGTTATTCTATGATTCTATGTTTCCTTTGGGCATCCACGTGCTCCGACATGGTGCAGGTGGATATCTGCTCCACTGTTAACCTCCATGGTCTGCTGGGGCACAAGCCTGTCGGGGTCAGCCTTGGCCAATGATGGGTCTGATTGGAACCTACTGCCACTGGCTATACCAGACACAGAAGAAGCTTGTAGCAGCTTCTCGTAGAAGTTGTTCCTGTAATCGCCCTGCTACCAAAACCTTTCCAAGCAAACCCAACAGAGCTGGTCAGAAAAAAAAGTAAACGTGACGTAGAAAAATTATTCTGACTGTGTGCTTCTGATATAGTGTAATAGAAAAAAAAATTATGTGTCCTCTCCCTAGTGTGATATTTTGGAAGAAGAAAGGCATTGGTCTACAACACCTCCTACTTGCAATGAAGATCTAGATACCATGCCACTCAGCATTTTCACACTGTCTAAGGTAAGGCACAACTTGAATTGCAGCATGGGAAATATTTTGAAACTAGTAGTTGCTTAAAGACTATTGCAAACAGCCATCACATCTCCTTTCTGCCTTTACCATGATTTTCTAAAGAAGCTTCAGAAGTTTCCAAGAATTTGTCATAGACTGTATGGAAAGCCATTTTAAGATCAACATTGCATTAATTAACCCATTATATTTCTGCAGATTTACACTAACATTTTGCAATGCACAGTCATTGCAGAACTGTGAGCACAGGCAAGAAATAGCTCCAGATTTCTCTTAGTCCTCCTCTTAAGAAAAAGAATCTTTAACAGTGACAAGTAAACCCTGTAAAACAAAATCACAAGTTACTAATAAGCAAAGAGGGTTCCAGCACTGTGAGCTTCAACTAGTCATTTTTAGTGTCTGTAATATGACATTAAATTAATTAAATTATGAGGAATTAAATCATGACTTTGTCATATAAATCTCAAGGAAGAGGCAGCCTTTAGCTGCACGGCTCCAGGAGCAGAAGAGGCATCATGTCATTCCTCAGTCACAATGCGATCTTTGTATTCCCTTCACCCTTCAGGGGAAAGAAGTCAGCACTAACCTTTAACGTGCTTTCTTGGTGGGGAAATGTGGCATGTTGAAGAGACAGAGCAGAAACCCCACCGCTTAAGGAAAAGTGTTGAACCCACAGAGGCTGCTCTCTGCTGCTATGTAGACTGTGGGTCACCTCTTTAAAGGAGCAGGAAGCTTGTGTTTCTAACCAGAAAAGAATAACCTTTAAGAACAGAAACAAGACAGAGCCTGTGCAGTAGTTGTGTCTGTGTAAAGGTGTGAAAGCCAACTGCATGAAAAAGCTAGCTTGAAAAAATGCGTTTCAAACAGCTACATAAGATACATCTATGAGAGGCTCATTAGCAGGAAGCTTCAATTCCAGTTCTCTTCCATTATTTTCTGGTTTCATCTAGCCTTCATTTTTTATCTCTTTGTTAATTGAAGTATGGTTTGATATTTATATTATTTAGAAAGCTGCCAGGAGGAGAGGGACTGGGGGGTGTTGGTTGACAGCCGACTGAACATAAGCCAGCAGTGGCCCAGGTGGCCAAGGGGGCCAATGGCATCTTGGCTTGTGTCAGAAACGGTGTGACCAGTAGGGCCAGGGAGGTGATTCTCCCTCTGTACTTAGCACTGGTGAGGCCGCTCCTCAAATCCTGTGTTCGGTTCTGGGCCCCTCTCCACAAGAAGGATGTTGAGGCTCTGGAGCGAATCCAGAGAAGAGCAACGAAGCTGGTGAAGGGGCCGGAGAACAGGCCTTATGAGGAACGGCTGAGAGAGCTGGGGTTGTTTAACCTAGAGAAGAGGAGGCTGAGAGGAGACCTCATTACTCTCTCCAACTACCTGAAAGGAGGTTGTGGAGAGGAGGGTAATGGCCTCTTCTGTCAAGTGACAGGGGACAGGACAAGAGGGAATGGCCTCAAGCTCTGCCAGGGGAGGATTAGGCAGGAGATTAGGAACAAATTTTTCACAGAAAGGGTCATTGGGCACTGGCAAAGGCTGCCCAGGGAGGTGGTTGATTCACCTTCCCTGGAGGTGTTTAAGGGACGGGTAGATGAGGTCCTGAGGGACATGGTTTAGTGTTTGATAGGAATGGTTGGACTCGGTGATCCGGTGGGTCTCTTCCAACCTGGTTATTCTGTGATTCTGTGATTCTGTGATATTGTAATTATGTTCTCTGCAGGAACTAGCATTCCTCACCTTTTTCATATTAACGTCTAAAGCAAACAGGCTTGAAAGCTGGATTTTTATTCTAAACAGAATCAGGCATGACCTCATGATCATCTGATATCAGGTTCTTGATTAGCCACACATTGGTTTTAATTATCCACCTGCTATCAATTAAGCAGGAGAACCGTCCTGTTAATAATACAAGCTAATCACCCTTGCACATAAACAGAAGGCCTTTTTCTGTCAGGGTGCATCTGAAGGATAAAACCAGTTAAAATATGGTTTTTTTTAAGCATATAACATTCTTACCAACAGCAGTAACAAACCAAATGTTTAAAACTATTTAGATAAAAGAGTATTATGCACTAACAAAAGTGTCACAACTTATTATGAGGTTGTATTGAAAGAAATGGGGTTTAGGAATCAAGAGTCCATTCCGAAAACAACATGCAGTCAGTACATCATCAAATGCTAAAGATAAAAATCCTGACTCCCTCCCTTCCCCCAGATATGGATGTCTTTGTTCCATACGCTTTAAAAACATGTCCTGTATTGACCAAAGGATCAGCTGTTATTGCCAGCTATGTGAGCAGGCCTGAGGTTCTCCAGATGTGTGAAATGATGCTGCATATCTGCATACTACAGTTTAGAATTTAGAAATAAAGTATTAGAAAATAGTTTTAAAAAAAATCATAGGATCATAGAATGGTTTGAGTTGGAAGGAACATTAAACTTCATCTAATTCCAACCCCCCTTCCATGAACAGGGACACCTCCCACTAGATCAAGCTGTTCAAGTCGCCATCCAACCTAGCTTTGAACACTTCCAGGGATGGGGCAACCACAGTTTCCTTGGGCAACCTGTTTCAGTGCCTCACCACTCTGATTGTGAAGAATTTCCTTCTTATGTCTAGTCTAAATCTTCACCTCTCCAATTTATAGCCATTCCCCTTAGTCCTATTACTACATGCCTTTGTAAACAGTCCCTTCTTGGCTTTCCTGTAGGCGCCCTTCAAGTGCTGGAAGGTCATTGTAAGGTCTACTTTGAGCCTTCTCTTCTCTGGGCTGAACAACCCTAGCTCTCTCAGCCTGTCCTTGTATGGGAGATGCTCCACCCCCTTGATCATCCTTGTAGCCCTCCTCTAGACCCATTCCAACAGTTCCATATCTTTCTTATGTTGAGGATTCCAGAACTGGACACAGTACTCCAGTTGGGGTCTCACAAGAGTGGCGTCGAGGAGCAGAATCACCTTCCTCCACCTACTGGCTATGCTTCTTTTGTTGCAGCCCAGGGTAACGTTACCCTTATGGGCTGCAAGCATGCATTGCCAGCTCATGTCAAGATTCTCATCATCCAGCACCCCTAAGTCCTTCTCTGCAGGGCTATTCTCAATCACATCATCCCCCATCCTGTATCGAAGCTGTGGATTGCCCAGACCCAGGTGTAGGACCTTGCACTTGATCTTGAATCTCATGAAATTCACATAGGCCCACCTCTCTAGCTTGTCCATGTCCCTCTGGATTACATCCTGTCCTTCTGGTGTGGCAACTGCATGATTCCACTTGGTGCCAACTTCCAACTTGCTGAGGGTGCACTCAATCTCCCTGCCTACATTGTTAAAAAAAAATATTAAACAGCACTAGTCCCATTACTGACCTCTGAGGGACACCACTTGTCATGGATGTCCATCTGTACTTGAAGCTGTTGACCATTACTTTCTGAATATGACCATACAATTAATTTCTTATCCACTGAACAGTCCATCCATCAAATCCATGTCTGATTTAGAGTGAAGGATTTTGTGAGGGAACCATATCAAAGGCTTTACGGAAGGCTATATAGATTACATCCCTTGCTTTTTCCATGTCCACTGATGTGTTTACCTCATCACAGAGAGCCACTATGCTGGTCAGACAGGACTTGCTCTTCATGAAACCTTGCTGGTTGCCACTAATCAACTCCCATCCTCCATGTGCATTAGTATGACTTCTAAGAGGATCTGTTCCATGATCCTCCCTGGCACAGATGTGAGGCTGACAGGTTAGTTCTCAGGGTCATCTTTTGTACCTTTTCTAAAAATGGGGGCAGTGTTATCCTTCTTCCAGTCACAGGTACTTCTTCAGACTGCCATGACTTTTCAAATATCATGGAGAGTGGCTCCGTGATCACATCAGCCAATTCCCTCAGGACTGTGGGGTACATCTTGTCAGGTCCCATAGACTTATATATGCTCAGGACTTCAAGCATAAGATGCACTGGATTATTTTTTCTGTGGTCCACAGTTTAGTGCTTTCACTAAAATCTGTACCACGGATGGATTACATTTCATAGTTGTTTCCCTTACATAATTGAAACATTGTGCAGAAAAGAAATAAAAGAGTACAAACATTTTAAAACAATAAAGAGAAAATGAAGAAAATATAAACTAGCATTATAAAGAGTATATCTTTAATGAAAATTAAAATAAACTACACGTAAAGAACAGCTGTGGTATAATTTAGAAGAGATATAATGAAGTAATTTTTAAAATATTTGTTATGCATTTGTATTTAAATATGGTACAGCCTTTTGTCTTCAACAGCAAACAGGAGTGGAATAAAAAATCCCACACTAATAAATGAAACAACATAAAATACAAGGACACTAAAATATGAAAATATGTTGGATTTTTACTACAATATTAGTCAAAATGCAAATCACTCTCAGATCATATGTTAAATGGTACTAGTCACTAAGACTCCTGTGAAATCATGTTTGGAATTTTATCCTTTCTGGAAAATAAACTTGGAGAAAAAAGACATAGATTATTCATTTTCCACATTCTAAGAATGTTTATAGGACAGAGGAGAAGGTGATGTGGGGAGGTATTATATCTGGTAGTTCTTACATACTGAATGTAAGAAAACCCGCCATAAGATCTAATTATCAAGAACTGCCTTTTCTGCCTCAAAGCAATCATTTTGATGACAGCCTCATATACACTGTAAAACAAAATGGGAAACCTGTGCTATATAAACTGGCTCAGTGCTTCCTTTTACTTCCTCTAATATCAGTCTCCCCATCTCATTTATTTTCCACACATTAATGGTAGCAGTCACCTTGAGCTGGTGATGCAGAATAATTTTCACAGAAACCTTGATCAGAAACCATAAATCAGCCCGATGTGCTTTTATGGTCTAATAACATTCTGCTTGCTCCTGCAGTCTCTTATATAAAACTGCATTGCGGAGAATCCCTTGGATTGTTTTTTTCAGATGCACTCCTCTATCTGTAAGACATATCCCTCCAACATAATCAGATTAAGATATTTTGTTTAAACCTGTAGACATGAAGATATTCAAATGTAACCTGAAATGTTCTGTGTAGCTTTTACTGTTTGGTTGCTGCTTCCCCTGTTAGATCAGAGGAATTTAGTGTTCTCACCCTTCTCTCCCCGACACAGTGCATCAACCGACAGAGCACACTAAAGCTGAATGCTTTGTCCAGATTAGAAAGCTCTAAGCCATATAGCTGTATCAGCAAATCCACCTAGTGCAGGAGCTTTCTGAAGGTGAAACTTGTCTGTAGGATTCCATCCTCATTTGTAGGTATGCTCAAGGTTTGGGGTTTTTTTTAAGTGAAGAACTTAGAAAATGAGAGATTGATTTCATTAAGATCATAAATTCCTTTCCCTGAAAAACAGAATTATTACTTATAACAATGCTTTGACATATGATGTACTCAGATAGTGTAATCCTTAGTATATTTTACCATATACCCTACAGGTTATTTTCAGTGACTGGTTCAGAAGAGTGTAATCTGATTCAAACAAATATTTAGTGTTCCCGGTGTCTCAAATGGGGTTTTCAACTAATCTCTCTATATATTTCAGATTAATCTTTATATAACTCTATTCCTGCCCCTAAAAGAGAATTATTCCACTCTCTGACCTTGCAAAGATGATGTGGAAACATATTGGCACACACACATTTATATCACATACTAATCCCAATTACTTCTCTGTAACACAGGTTTGTATATATAATAAGCAGCAAAGCTCTGATATGCAGTTTATGCCACATATGCGTACATTTTTACTAAGTGGATTGTTCATCATTTTTCATTCCTCACCACATATTTTTTATATTTTTTTATATTTTCTTCTATTACTGGCAATAGTTTAATTTTGACTTCCATGAGCCATTTTCTACAAATCTTATGAAGTACTCCCAGTCAAGAATCATATGTATGATACCTGCAGTCAGTGCACTACCAAATGCCTACAATTCACGACATTTTTCATGTTAGGGTTCAGAGATATATCCCCAGCACTCAGTAGAAAATGTCAGCTTGTAAAAGACAGATTCGTCATTTCAAGACCTGAGATGATAGTATCTGAAGAGAAACCAGGGTGTGGGATGGGTAGCTTCTCATCTTTCTCTGATATGTCTTATACTAGGAACATAAGTGAGATGGGTTTTCTGTTTCCAGGAGATTTTTGCAAACTGTTCAGTTTGTGAACAGAGTAGAGGAGGTAGCAAGGAAAGAGCAACAGACAGAAATTAAGGAATATTCCTTTCAGATTTGCTGGTTGATAGCTCTGAATAATGCAGTGATAGCTCCAAACCAGACATAAACAATTCAGCCTTAGAATTCAGTCACTGATAACTACATTTTCCTATCCAAAATAGGTATGCTTTGCTGCGGCACCACTTCTACAAAGTTAAAATTAAGGAGGTAAGTATCAAATTAAAATTAAATAAATGTCAGTTAAAACTGTAGTAGTAATAGTTACAAGATATGATACTTCTTTATTGTAAGCTTCCACTACTTCAAAGAAAATTAGTACTTTGAAATGTAGTGGATACTACCTACCCCATCTCAAAAGCTCATCCTGCTGAGTTCAGTACATGATGCATCAGCATGAAAAATAGGAGTTATCAAAAAGAGAGACATTCATACTCAGTATGCATTGCTTTATCGTTTTACTGATTCTGGGTTTTTTCATGGTAATTTATATAATTACATAGGTTAAATACAACTTTTCAAATATCCACACAGACTCCTGACCAAGTAACAGATTTTGCTAAAGTCAAAATGCACTGGGGTCCTGAAAGGCCCAGCTGGTAGACAAAAATGGAACTGAGAGTAGGAATAACTTGTCTTGCACACTTAAGAAGGCATTTCTTTTTTGTTGATTTACTACACAGGCAATTAAACTCTAGGGTCTTCTAATTTATGGAACTGAAATGTGCTTAGACTGGGCACCCAGCATATTTTGATAAAATGCCTCTGAGGCTGAACTGTTTTGGCACTTAGGAAACTGTTATTGTAAGGTATTTGTGACCCTTGTGATGATATACGTATACGAATGATGTAGGTACAATTTAATCAATGGATAAATTATCCCAAAATACGATATAATTGAATATGCAAAAGAGGGATTTGAAGCAAAAATGTTTTCTAAATCATTTATCCCAAGCATCAAACATAGATTGTTTCTAAGCCATGAAAATTGTATGAATGCCATGAGTAATACTTAGAAAAGTTTGGGATTTCTTTAGTTCTAGTAGCAATGTTTTCAATGCCACTTGATTTCTGCTGAAAGAAATCATAGAATCATAGAATAACCAGGTTGGAAGAGACCTACAGGATCATTGAGTTCAACCATTCCTATCAAACACTAAACCATGCCCCTTAGCACCTCGTCCACCCATGCCTTAAACACCTCCAGGGAAGGTGAATCAACCACCTCCCTGGGCAGACCGTTCCAGTGCCCAATGACCCTTTCTGTGAAAATTTTTTTCCTGATGCCAAGCCAAAATCTCCCCTGGTGGAGCTTGAGACCATTTCCTCTTGTCTTGTCACTTGGGAGAAGAGGCCATCACCCTCCTCTCTACAACATTCTTTCAGGTAGCAATACAGAGCAGTGAGGTCTCCTCTCAGCCTCCTCTTCTTCAGGCTAAACAACCCCAGCTCTCTCAGCCATTCCTCATAAGGCCTCTTCTCCAGCTCCTTCACCGGCTTCATTGCTTTTCTTTTGTATAGCTACCACAAGACTGCCCCAAATGGAACTTATTGAAAGTAGAAAGAATTAGTAGGCTTTTTTCTCATTTTAATTTTACCTGATTTATGACAGTACTGACAAGAAAGTGAAGGGTTTTTTCAATATCACTGTAACAGATGGAATGTAAGTTCTCTACTGGGAATTGGAAGGTGGGAGGTGGGGTGTGTGTACAAGTGTAGATATACATATATTGCATTATACCACTGAAAAAAAAAAAAAAGGGAAAAGCCAAATATTTTGGCTCATTTTGGACTATAATCCTTATAGAGTCTGTTGTGGTTTCCTTCCTCCATCAAATGTAATCTTCCTTGTAGTATTGTTGTATCAGTCACCACAGCTCTTGTTTTTGTTTGTTCTCATTTAACCTCCATTAATTTACAATACCTGGTGTCCTGCAGCTCTGGAAATTCTTGCCTTGGTGGTGATCAGTGCTTCACAGATGATTTAACTTGTCAGGTTTCCACATATGGAAAGAAGCGAGATCTGAAAAACAATACTTACCAGGGTTTTGTCTGTCAAATTATTTAGACTAAAACCCCTCTTTTATACTTTATTTATGTACAAAGTAAAGATACTAATTTTGTCTTTGCAGAATTTAGTTTCCCATACTGACATTTCCTGTTGTTCATGTCTGAAAAAAAACTATTCAGATTCTCTCTTCCGATACTTCTCTTCTGAGAAACTGAACAGTTATTTCCAGTTCCATGTTTATTCTAACGATGATATACTCAGTAACCACTTCTGAGAAAGAAGGCTGTGACATACAGCTCATTGTGATGACATACTTCTGGTTCCCCATGCACTTGGCCTACTGAAAGGATGTTTGCTGGTCTTTTTGAAGGCTTCCCCTAACATGGTTTAAATTAGAAACTCTTCTGACTTGTGTTTGACAGCTTTCTTGCCAAAAGCTTGGTCCATTTCTCCTTACAGCTCAAAGACTGGTCTGCATTTGATCAAAAATAATACCTCCCCCATCTCTCTTACAGATGAGTAAATAATTTCCTTTGTTGTTTTACTACTAATAAAACAAGAATCGTGCAGCAATGAGATCTCAAATCTATGTGAGTTACCAGAACAGATTTATTGAGTTCCTGTGGATAGCATCAGAAGCATGTGTGTTAAAAGGGGGAATATTAAGACAGCAAACCAGTTGCTTAATACAGAGATCAGTGATTTTATGCTAGGAATGTGAATAAAAGTCATTCTAAAAAAAAGAAAAAGAAAGACAGTCTATCTAGTAAGCAGAAGCATGGCTGTCTTGTTGATGACATGTAGCACAACAAATATTTTAAATTTATTTTCTCATTTTAGTTAATATGTTCTCACACACTAGAAGTTCTGAGTGTATGGCTGTATGTCAAATACCTGCCTTTGGTCCTAATTTGTCCAGCATAAAAATCAGGCTGTTTATCTAGATTCATGTCTAGAAAGTAGCTTCCCAGGGAGCTTACACTTGCTGGTTTATTTCTGATATTTGCTTTTTGTCTTGGCTTTATTTTCCTAACTATAACTTCCGCTTTGTTATGTATATTTAAGTATAAATTATTTAATTGCTAACCCTAACCTACCTAGCAGTTTCTCTACTTCCTGAACAGAGGGAAATACTAGTTGTGAAAGACATAGTCAGTGCTTCAGTGTTGCTGACTTCTTCAAAAGTAAAAATAAAAAAAAAATTTCTCTGTAGTTGTTTTTTACTGTTTAGCCACTGACCTGCCAATTAGACTAAAAAAAAATAAAGAGAATATTCCAAAAGAAGGTTTATAGAACTGATATGTTCTTCTTCTAGGTATTGCTTATATTTAGATATCTGCAATTCTGACAACTCTGGATATCATATTGCAGGGCGTAGGCTTCAGGGCATGCTATAACTTTCAATGACATGCTATAATTTTGAAAGCACTTTTCAATCTAGGGAGGCATTTGCAGTGTTGTGGTTCAGTTGATGAGATTTTTCCTTTTTTTTTTTCTTTTTTTTTCCCATTTCTAAATATTCTGGACTGTAGAATAAAGTTGTCATAGTTGCCATTTCCAAATATAAGCCTCAAGGCCTTGAAGGACAAAAGAGATAAAATAGCTATGAAATAAAATCAAGGGTAGTGGTTTTCTCCACCACTATGTGAATAAAAAGGAAGAAAATTAAAGAGCGATTTTGAAAAGGCTTTTGAAAGAATTTCTGAGAAAGAAGGAAGGGAAACAAAAGAAAATTACCCTGCGAGTTCAAAAGGATGCAATGCCACCTGCATGGATATTTCTTACTGAAGAACTGAAATTAATCTGAACTCTGAACCTTTTGAAGTTCTCCCATCACTAATGTAGATGTAGGTTTATTGTAGGTGGGTAGCACTTTGATTTCAGCTAATTGTATTCAAAAGTGTTCAACAAAACTGAGACACACTTGAGTATTATACTTATATATAATGACTTGAACTGAATTCAAATGCCTCACCCCCTGCCTCAATGAATGGTGAAGCTCATAGAATTCTATCTCAAATAACTTCTTTTATTTCTTTGAAGTGTCATCATTTATTGGTAAAGTTTTGTCTCTTCCCTATTGTGTAGGTCATGCTCTAATTAATCCAGGCACTTTAAAAGTAGAGAATAGACACATTTTAGAAGGCACAAGAGAACTTAATTTAGAAGTTTTCTTGAAAAAAAATATAAATCTGCAGTTAAAGAATACTGTTTTCAATAATAAGAAAAGCAAATTAATTATAAGAATAGTACTGCTGCCTTTAATGTTTTTCTTCTTGTGTTCAAAATAGAATTTTATTCATAAAAAGAACAATTATGTTTCTTTCTTCTCTTTTTGAACTGAAGTAAAACCTTTTTTATCTGACTTGATTCATTATGTCTTTACGAAACTGTAGAATGAAGGCTTAAGAAAGGTTTTTAAATTTTCTACTTCTTTCACATCATGTCATTGGAATCAATGATTTAAAAGACACAAAATCTCAAAACTTGAGTGATATGTAGATCAAATTACACTCATGTTGTTAGTAGAAGGGTTTTGATTTTGTTTATTCAGATTTCTCCTTCCTTGAATATGAAAAGTATATAATATACATAATTACTGTTATTTACCATTAGTAAAATCTAGATTTGTAGAATTCCCCAAATTAGGAATAAGAAAAGGAATAGGGAAGAAGATTAAAGAAAAATAGCTTAATTTAAATGAGTCTAACATTTTTTGATAATTCCTGGATGGTAAGTACCATATAAATTTACACATTCATAAGTCATTTTAACTCAGGAATAATAATAATAAAACATACTAGTTGACTGCTTTACTTGTCAGTGGCTTACTGTTCTATTCACATAGACAGCATATTCAAAATTAGTCAGTCTATCTTCTAACTTTTATCTGACAGTGAAATTACTACAGCACAAAACCAACAAAACCTTGTTTAAGGGCTGCTTTCTTTGCCTAAGGGACATCAATGTGCTCCTGTGGTAAAAAGTACAATACCAATAAATAACCTGTTAGATATGTATATATTTATACAGTTTCTTCTATGAGTATAATCTTAATTCTGTTTCTGTTCAGAAGTTGTCGAGTTAATGAGGTCCTGTTTTGCATAGGCTATCACTTTGTGAGCGAGACATTGGCTATTTTGATGTCTGCTAGCTATTATGCCATTACAAACTTGAAATCTCAACTGTGAATCAAAAGATAAAGAAATACTGAGTTCCCACTGAACTTTGCTTGAGTTTCTGAAACAGGTATTACATCAGATCATAATTTCATAGCAAGTTTCTAATAAAGCTATTTCTCTTTAAAAGGAAGAATGTCACCACAATTCTTTAACATGAGACAATGATTCTATGATAAGATAAATTAAAGGTAAATAAAATATGCTACATGCTAAAAAGCATTCAGAAATATGTTTTGATTTCCTGAGATCCAGACCATGCTAACAAGGTATATTCAGTTCAAATCTGAGGAAAAAAAACAGTATTAGACTTAAGCTTGCCACATATATTTCAATAGAGGATGGAAATAATGAAGAACAATGGGTGTATTCAGCTATGCCTCTGTCTGTCTTTGTTTACTGGATCTTGAAAATCTGTAAACAAAGTTATCTCAAACTATCTACATTCACACCATACTAGAAACGTATGACCAAGACATATTGCACTATCCCTGTTGTACTCATACAAAAAAAAATCTCTTATTGTTTTCCCTTGTTCCTTCTGTGCCTTTTCCATATAAAACATCATGACCCACATAAGAAATTTTGGCTATTGCAGTCTGCTGTTGGTTTCAGTGAATTTAACATTCTCATAGTCATTCTTCAGTATATTTTAGGCAGGAACTCAGTGGGAACTGGAGGATCAAATGGCATATAATCTGAAAGAGAGAACTGACTGCTAATGTCAATAAATCAGAAAACTGACTTACATAAAATCAAAACTAACCATATTTTGAAAGAATCACCAAGCAATCCCCAATGAAGGTCACATATGTTACCCTCTCATAGTCCTGAGTGCACATAGCTAGCACTCAAAAAAAATCTGGTCCCTTCCACAGTGAGAAAGACTTCATCTGAGCAGCACACAAGTCATTCCTATCAGGATTACCCTGATAGAATGGACTTGCCTGGCTTGACAGGGGTGATCTTGTAAGAATGAGCAAACACTGAAGCCACTGTGACATTGTGAAAGAGAACAGTTCAACTTCAACAACTTTTTCTGATAAGATAGATGGATCAGGCGGTGTTCTAGTGCTCAAATCAGCTGAGTGACATCTGTGGTAAGGCAGAGGTATCACAGCCTGATGCTGCTTCAGTTAATAACAGAAAGACCCCTGGAAGAACATACTGAGCTTCCCACCACAACTGCCAAGTCCCCGATTCTGATCACTCAGCAAGTCTTATTAAACCAAATCAACACCTAGTAATTTACTTAATCTCACTTCACCAAGATGTGTCAAAGAGTTTTCAAAAAGTATAAAATTAGCACTTGAAAACTCTTTTGGTGGAGGTGGTCCACCCACCTGGTGGATAGGTCAGTGAGCCTGCATCTCTCTTCCTCCTCCAAGAATGGACACTGTTTTAATGAGAGTCACACCTCTGATTTTGTTGGACGATATCTGGAAAAATAGCTACTTACAGGAGTTTATATATACACGATCATGGCTAACCAGTTATAATGATCTAGCATTAATGTATCAAGTGAATATACCAACAACTCTAATCTTCCTTTTAACTGTTGTTTTAAATAAACCACGTACTGTTTCAGCGTTGTGGAATTGTCTCAGTAAGAGTCTTTGAGGCACTGTGAAACTGACTGCTCTGGTGACAGCCCATTTGGCAATCTGTTAGCAAACACTAACCCTATGAGTGACAGTACTCTCACAGGTAACACCAACACTGGCTAATGGCTAACTCATATGCATATTTCCACATAATCCTTCAGAACTGAACAGTTGTCCAAGTCTGGGACTAGGAATGAATCAAGCTGCAAGTAGACTTCCCCTCTTAGGAGGGGAAAACAAGGTGGTCCATCCTGAGTCTTGTGACTCAACAGAAGGGCATCCCTCAACCACATATCAGAGCCTTACCAATTTACATGACAGTTACTGCTGAAAAGAGTAAGTGCTTACTTGCTCAGAGGTCTGCTTAACATGAATATCAGGGAATTTTGACCAGAGTGATGAGATTTCTGCCTGTTGTTATGGCAACAGCAAAAAGAACCTACTCTGTTTCATGTAGAAAACAATATAACAAGATTCTGTGGGAGAAGGTAAGAGAGGCTGTAGGCCATATATTCCACTGAAAAACAAATCAGTCACATTTTGGCACAGCTCTTTATTTTGCTATAAGTCCAGCAAGAATGCAAAAAGGCCTCATATTGTAAAGATAAATTTATTTTCTTGTATTTTGCATGTCTTAAACATTGTCTGGGTGCAAGGCTGTGTGCACGTGGGGCTTTCTGTAGCTTGACAGAGAGAGGAGGAGCAGTGCCTTCTTCCTCCTTACCCACACATCCGCTGTTGGCTCAACAATGAATTGTCTTAGATTGCTGTGTCACAAGCAAGAGAAGGAGGTGTGGGAGCAGGTGTTGCTAGCTGTGTCTTTCCCTCCAACGGTTCGAGTACCTGAATGCTTATGTGGACCTGAAGATGTTCCACATATGTTATTTCCCAAGGACACTTCTCCATATACACCAATTTGAGAGCTTTCCACACAAAGAAACAGCACAGGCAAAGTGAGGCCATTCCTTGCATGCTAATAGGACATAGACCTCACTCTGTAAATGACCTCTGCCAAGAAGAACACGTGTATGCCTGCTAATCCCTGGAAAACATTTCCTGAGTAACAGCCATTAGGTTCTACTGGAGTCGTGATTATTTTTCTTTTTTAACTCCTGCTACTTCTGCTCTTTTACTCTCTTTCTCTGCCTTATTCTCACCTTATCCCTCCTCTTATTCTACCACACCTTTTTCTTTCCTTGACACTTTGAAGCGAGTTGTTTTTTCTTGTAAATTGTGAGTAACTTTGGCACTGTTCAAGGTACAGACGGGGATCAGTTCTGTGACTTAGGCTGTGTTCAAAGTAACTATTGGATTTAAGCATACCTTGGAGGTGACTTGTCATCACTCTGAATTGCAGCACAAATATAAAAAAGAACCTTCCTCTCCCCATCCTGCTGTGGGTCAGGCTTCAATACAAGCATTGGGCATTTGAGACCCTTTGTGTGCTCACTTATGCTGGATTATCTATGCAACAAGAAAACAGGTATTTTAGACAGAGCTATTAGCAAATAACACTTTGTATTCACAAGTGAGGAAGTAAGCCTCATTTAATGACTGTGGTTGCTACAGTTCCCAGCTATGAACAGAAACAATTGTATCACTGACAATACAGCTAGGTATTCTCATGTCTTTGATGGTAAGGAAAGTTGTTCCCTGTGTGTAAATCCCCAGGAGTTAGAGAAGAAGAATGAGGCTCCCATGACCCAAGGGGAGGTGGTTGGAGATTTTCTTGGCAAATCAGACACTCACAAGGCTATGGAGCCAAGTGGGATCCAACCAAGAGTATTGAAGGAGCTGGCAGATGTGCTTGCCAAACCCCTTTCCAGCAGTACTGGATAACTGGTGAAGTTCCACTGGACTGAAGGCTGGCTGATTTTGTGTCCATCTACAAGAAGGGTTGCAGGGAGGATCCAGGAAACTACAGGACTGTCAGTCATTGAACAGGTGTTCTTGAGTGCACATGCAAGAGAACTGGGTGATCAGACCCAGTCAACACAGGTTCATGAAATGCAGGTTTTACCCAACTATCCTGACCACCTGACCACAAGGTAACCCACCTACTGAATGAGGGAAAGACTGTGGATGTGGTCTTCTTGGACTTCAGCAAAGCCTTTGACACAGTTTCTCACAGCATTCTGCTATGGAAACTATCAGCCTCTGGACTGGACAGGCACACATTGGTGGAAAACTGGTTGGATGGCCAGGCACAGAGAGTGGTATTAAATGGTGTTAAATCCAGCTGGAGGCCAGTTACAAATGGGATTCCCCAGGGCTCAGTGCTGGGTCCAGCCCTGTTCAGTGTCTTCATCAATGACCTGTATGAAGGCATTGAGTGCACCCTTAGCAAATTTGCAGATGACACTAAGTTGGGTGGAAGTGTGGATCTGCTGGAGGTTAGGGAGGCTCTGCAAAGGGATCTGAACAGGTTGGACTGCTGGGCTGAGTCCAATGGCATGAGATTTAATGAGGCCAAATGCCGGGTCCTGCACTTGGGGCACAACAACCCTATGCAGTGCTACAGACTGGGAGAAGTCTGTCTAGAAAGCTGCCTTCAGAGGGACCTGGGGGTGTTGGTCGACAGTCGACTGAACATGAGGCAGCAGTGTGTCCAGGTGGCCAAGAAGGTCAATGGCATCCTGACTTGTATCAGAAATGGTGTGACCAGCAAGTCCAGGAAGGTTATTCTCCCTCTGTACTCAGCACTGGTGAGACCGCTCCTTGAATCCTGTGTTCTGGTTCCCACGCCACAAGAAGGATGTTGAGGCTCTGGAGAGAGTCCAGAGAAGAGCAACGAAGCTGGTGAAGGGGCTGGAGAACAGACCTTATGAGGAATGGCTGAGAGAGCTGGTGTTGTTTAGCCTGGAGAAGAGGAGGCTGAGAGGAGACCTCATTGCTCTCTGTAACTACCTGAAGGGAGGTTGTAGAGAGGAGGTTGCTGGCCTCTTCTCCCAAGTGAGAGGGGACAGGACAAGAGGGAATGGCCTCAAGCTCCACCAGTGGAGATTTAGACTGGACATCAGGAAAAATTTTTTTCACAGAAAGGGTCATTGGGCACTGGAACTGTCTGCCCTGGGAGGTGGTTGATTCACCTTCCCTGGAGGTGTTTAAGGCACGGGTGGACGAGGTGCTAAGGGGCATGGTTTAGTGTTTGATAGGAATTGTTGGACTTGATGATCCAGTGGGTCTCTTCCAACATGGTTATTCTATGATTCTGTGATCTGCTGGAGGGTAGGGAGACTCTGCAAAGGGATATGAACAGGCTGGACTGCTGGGCTGAGACCAATGGCATGAGCTTTAACAAGACCAAATGCTGGGTCCTGCACTGAGGGCACAACAACCCTGTGCAGTGCTACAGACTTGGGCAAGAGTGACTAGAAAGCTGCCTGGAGGACGTTATTGCTCTCTACAATTTCCTGAAAGGAGATTGTAGAGAGGAGAGAGCTGACCTCTTCTCCCAAGTGTCAGTTGATAGTACAAGGGGAAATGGCCTCAAGCTATGCCAGGGAGGTTCAGACTCGATATTAGGAAAATATTTTCCACAGAAACTGATATTGGGCACTGGAACAGGCTGCCCAGGGAGGTGGTTGAATCCCCATTCCTGGACGTGTTTAAAAGATGGGTGAATGAGGTGCTTAGCGACATGGTTTAGTGGCAGATAGGAATGATTGGACTCGATGATCCAACCTGATGATTTTATGATCCTATGAGTCTATGTGATGGCTATCATGGTAAGAACAGGATCTACAGTCTTGTAGAGTTCCATGACAATTATGCTAGATACGCTCTTATGAGTTGCTCTTGCACTGAATGATAAATATCATCTGGTATGGTCAGCTATTCTTTGTGAAGTCTTTACAAAAGTGGTTGCTTTTACATCCGAAAATATATGTAGTCACTTCCTTCATCTTGTCCCCTACTGTCCCCTCCCATGTTTTCACTTGCCATTCCTTACTCTATAAGTAGATTTCAGATTCCTACGCATCAGCTTCTGAGCTTTCAGTTGTGGTACTGGTGGGGTAAATAGGCTCTTGTGGCTGAGATGATTCTGTCATGCCTTTCTTATTGCCAGCAATAATATTGACTTCTCATCATTTGCCTACTAAAGAACCAGCCTCACAATCTTCCTGTTCTCTCCTCCTAAAGAGTGGAGCATGTACTCAAAATACCAAATGATCAGATAAACAATTTTAAATTAGAACAAGGGCAGTGCAGCTGAAGCTCTAAGGACAGTAGAAATCATTCCATGTGGTGCAAGATATATACTGTAAACACGCGTAAAATGAAGTAATCTTGTAATTTCAGCAATACAACTCAATGTATGCAGAGAAGTCTTGTTAATCTGCCTCTTTGTGATTGATTTCTTTTGAAAGTAATAAGCAGAGTAAGGTTTAACCGTTGCTGTTTTAAGTATTTACAGATAGGAGTAGACAGCATTCTGCAATTATAAGTATTATCATTTTTTTTCTGAGTTTAGTATATTCGGATTATGATGTTCCAACACAGGAAAGAAAGCACTTTAGCCAGCAACAGAAACATTTCTGATCTGTGATTAAAACAATAGGACTTAGGCATATTTAAGTGATAATAAAAATCTTGGGGAAATAAACCCCAAAGGCATGTTAGACTTCCATTTTTAAAAATTCAAAACACAGTAAGATTACTTTTATGAATGTACAGGTTCATGAACATGAAAAAAATATTGACTCATGGTGTCAATTGTCGGTAAAGTGACTGACCAGAGACAAAATAAAATTTAGTACTTAAATCTTATAGGCCATGTAAAAACTATAAAGAATTAATCATAAAAGCCATTTTAACTTCTTTGTACATTCTTTAGTGCCATTAGGAATAGAAAGGAAGATTTGGAGCGTTAACCTTTCCCTTAACAACTTTCCTTTAGTCTGTATTAACCACTTTTTCATTGTTAATTGTGTATATCAAAAATCGTGTTTGAATTTGTTTTGACATGAGTGAGTATTGATTTAATTATGCATGGAAATAGAAATGCTTTCTAAAACCATTTACAGTACTTATGTAAGATTCACTATTTGACTTTTAAAAAAAATTAATCAAGACTGAATCTTGATCTGAACTAATGAAGCTGCTCATGAGTTTCTAGCAACATGACTTCATGGCACTTTGATATTTCTGCTGCTCTGCTAACTTATTTCACATGTTAATTACAAATATCTAAAAGCTATTTCAGAATAGATGGCAAGGCAGTATGCAGAAATGTTATCTTCTTTAATACTTTAGCCTTGAAATACAGCCCCTCCTCCCCAAGGTACCAAGGATATTCATGAATGCTTCTGTATATGGAAGAGAAGAATGAACAAAATATGTGCACTGTCACTTCTGTCTATAGATGTGAATAGATAGCACAGCACACATTCCACCCTTTCCAAGCACCCATTATTCCCCAGATGTCCTTCTCTCTTTGCTTACTTTGGTAATTTTTATAACTCCAGACTTTTACAGGGCCACATCATAGAATAGGGACTGTTCTCCTGTTACAGTGATAAAATCATAGAATCATTTAGGTTGGAAAAGACCTTTAAGATCAGCAAGCACTCAGCCTAGCACTGCTGGCTTCACAAGTGAACCACATCCCTAAGTTTTTTAAATACCTCCAGGGACAGTGACTTCACCACATTCCTATGCTTGATAACCCTTTTGGTGAAGAAATTGTTCCTTATGTCCAATGCAAACCTCCTGTGGTACAACTGGAGGTCAATTCCTCTTGTCTTATTCCTTATTACTTGGGAGAAGAGACCAATACCTGTGTCACTACAAACTCCTTTCAGGTAGTTGTAGAGAGAAATAAGGTCGCCCCTCAGGTTCCTATTCTTCAGACTACACAACCTCATTTCCCTTAACTGCTTCTCATTAGACTTGTGTTCCAGATCCTTCATCAGCTTTGCTGCCTTTCTTTGGACACACTCCAGCATCTCAACACCTCTCTTGTAGTGAGGGGCCCAAAACCAAACACAATGTTCAAGGTGCTGCCTCACCAGTGCTGAGTACAGGAGGACAATCACTTTCCATCCTCAAGAAGACCAATTCTCCCACCCAACCTGGTATCATCTGTAAACTTACTGAGGATGCTGTTGATCAATTCATCTAGATCATTGATAAAGATATTAAATAGAACTCGACCCAATATTGAGCCCTGGAGAATGCTACTCATAACTGCCCACTGACTGGGTTTGACTCCATTGACCATAACTCTTTGGGCTCAGCCATCCAGCCATTCTTTTATCCAGTGAATAATACTCCTATAAAAGTCATGAGAAGCCAGTTTCTCCAGGAGAATGCTGTGGAAAAAAGGTATCAAAGGCTTTACTAAAGTTTAGGTAGACAACATTCAACACCTTTCTCTCATCCACTAAGCGTGTCACCTTGTCATAGAAGGAGATCTGGTTAGTTAAGCGACAACTTCCTTTCCTAAAACCATAGAGATGGACCTTATCATTTGGTTGTCCTGTGCATGCTGTGTGATGGCACTCAAGTTAATATGCTGCGTAATCTTCTCCAGCATCAAGGTCAGCCTGACAGGTCTGTAGCTCCCCAGATCCAACTTCTGACCTTTCTTGTAGGTGGGGTTCACATTTGCTGACCTCCAGTCAACTGCAGTCTCTTCCACTTAACCAGGACTGTTGATAATGAAGGAAAGTGCTTTGGTGAGCACTTCTGGCAGTTCCCACAATTCCCTTGGGTAAATCCCATTGACCACATAGATTTGTGCATGACTAAGTGGTGTAGCAGGTTGCTAATCATTTCTGCTTGAAGTATGGGGGCTTAATTCTGCTCTCTGTCTCCCAGCTCAGGGGTCTGGGTACCTCAAGAACAATTAGTCTTACTATTAAAGACTGAGGCAAAGAAGGAATAAAGTACCTCAACCTTTTCTTCATCCTTTGTCACTATGTCTCCCCCCACATCCAATAAACGCATAAGATTCTCCTTAACCTTCGTTTTGCTACTAATGTATTTATAGAAATACTTTTTATTGTCTTTTACAGCTGTAGCCAGATTAAATCCTAGTAGGGCTTTGGTCTTTCTAATTGTCTCCCTGTAAATCTCACAACATCCTTGTAGTCCATCTGAGTTGCCTAAACGTTCTTCCAAAGATCACAAACTCTCCTTCTTTTTCCCAAGTTCCAGCCAAAACTCTCAGTTCAGCCAGGCCAGTTTTCTTTCCCTCCAACTCTACTTTTGGCACTTGGAGTCAGCCTGCTCCTGCACCTTTAAGAATTCCTTCTTGAAGAATGTCCATCCTTCCTGGACTCCTTTGCCCTTCAGGACTGCCTCCCAAGCACTCTGTCAAACAGACTCCTAAACAAAGTTTGCCCTCCAGAAGTCCAAGGTGGCAGTTTTCCTCACTCCTCTCCTCACTTCTCCAAGAACTGAAAATTTTCTTGTTGTTTTATAATAAAACTCTATGGGTAATGAAACCAAAGATGGCAGGGGATTAAGCTTTTAGGGCAAGAATTTTTTAAGCTGTTAGTAAGAATAAGGTCAGTACCAGAATTATGGGGTTTTTTATATTTAGGACCTACAAAGAAACACTTTTGAAAACTAGGCATAATTTACTTTACTAAAATTCAATCAACTTCATCATGTATAATCTGTTTGGGAATGAATATTTTGTGCATGTGGTGAAGAGAATTTTACCAGACAAGTACTGTAGATGTATCTGAAAAAAAGCCAGACATCAGTTCTGATGAATTATTGATCATTTCAGTGGATGTCTGGGTTCAGAGATATTTTTGTAACAACTTTCACATAAACATTCTCTGCACACCTGAGGGAATACCACGGCTGACAGAAACAACCCAAAAAATATTAATAATAGGTTGTTTATTCTGTGTAAACAAAACTAAACAACCCCCCCCAAAAGTTAAAACCTCATGTATTAAATTTAACATAATTACCTGTGTTTCTTCCACGACTATTTATAAATTCTGTCTCGTATATACAGATAGTGAATCCTTTTCATGTCATATGCAAATAGTCTTTCCCACATTTGTATACTCAGAGTCTGCTATATCCTCCTCCCATGTTTTTCTTTTCCCCTCCATCCTTAAGTCATTTTCTGTAGCCTGTTATTATCTCTTTTTCCATTCTGCTGCTGTTGCTTCACCAGCCCACTATCTTCATGGTGATGTTGCCTCTTGCCCTGTTTCTGTCCTACGAATAGTATTGCTACATTATACCAACATTTGTGATATTTTTTCTTCTGTCTTAACCACTGGAAATTTTAACACTAACTTAAAAATCAAGATTTTTCACAATATTAATTTAAATACCCCAAAACATAGATACTGTGGCTAGGGTCAAATCCCATCTTTGTAAATTAAGTCTTGATTCTACTCTCATCTCTGCAATTTTGCATCAGGAGGCAGAATCTATTCCTAGCACTACTGAGGTACTCTATGGAGCTGGCCCCAGCAGCTTGAATTATCCATTCTTCTTTTGTCTTTCTTACAAAACTGAAGATCGTACTTCCATTCTCGATGGCAGTTATGCTAGGGAGTACTACTGGAAGAGATGGAAACAGTAGCAATGGCAATCTTGGAAGAACATTCCTTTTAATAGTAGTAATTTTCTTTGCCTATAGGATTGCACAGTTGTTTCAGAAGTCTTAAACCTTTTTGATTTGCTGCATCAGTGGGTCTAAATTAGTCGTACACTTTTTTCCAAGACTGATAAGATCTTGACACCGTAGTAAGAGTGCCTGTTACCTACATGAAAGTCAGACTTTATCTACAAGCTTACTCTTGTTCAACTACATTCAATAGCATCATTTTGAACTTATTATCATCATGGTTGAGAACCATTATTAATTTTTATTCTTCTTGGCTATTAGTTACCCGCAGAAATTGTATCTATGTATAACTCCTTCTCTTATGGTGTAACATGCACATTATTATTATTTTTTTAATATGTATCTCCATAATTTAGAACAAAAAAGTAACAGAGGAAAGTAAACACAATGGTTTGATTTCTATTTCTTTGGATTGTGATCTAGGATTTATGTAAACTGCCTATGCATTGGTATGTGAAAGTATCAATTGGCATTTATTGGTATATACCACTCATTTCATAAATATTTTTACATAGAATAATTAAAAAAACCTCTTGTGCTATTTCTTGAGTTTGCAGAATGCAGAGTTTGATCAATCATTTGAGCAATCATTCCTAGTATCCTCTCACATTTGTCATGTATTGATAAGTCCTAAATGCTTTACATACGTGTAAGAAGGCAATGGAGTACTAACTATCCTGTGACTGGCCTCCAGCAGGACATTATGCTGCTGATGCAGCCTTTGACCCTGTGGTTCAGCCAATTTCCACCCCTTCACTGCACATTTATCTGGCCTATACTTCAGTTTGCCCATAAGAACATTGTTGGAATAGTATCAAAAGCCTTTCTAGAACTGAGCTCTCCATCCATTAAGTAAGTCATTTTACCTCAGAAGGCATGATTTCTCCTTCATAAATCCATGCTGACTACTGCTAGTCACCTTCTTGTCTTTCATATAGTTGAAAATGGTTTTGATAATAATTTGTCCCATCACTTTTCCAGGTAAGACTAACTGGCCTGTATTTTCCTACTTACTTTTTGTCCTTCTTGAAGTTAGGAGTGACATTTGCTTTATTCCAGTCCTCAGAAACCCCTCCCAATCACTGTGATAGCCTTTCAAAGACTGGCTTCACAATGACATTAACTACTTTTGATAGTCCCACGGACTTTTATGTGTACAGGTTTTTTTAACTTGATCCTCTTCCTTGCTCTCGACTTTCTCATTGGTTTCAGTTACATGGGGTTCCTGCAGGTCAGTCTGACTAGTAAAGACTGAGACAACGCAGTCTTGGAGTACATTGGTCTCATCTATGTTCTTTGTCACCAGAAGAACATTCACACTTCCCTTAGTCTTCCTTTTGCTCTTGATATGCCTGTAGAAGCCCACCTTCTTGTTGTCATTCATTCATCTTCTGAGGTTCACCTCCAAGTGGTTTTGGTTTTCCAAAGCCTGTCCTGCACTGTATGTGCACAACATTTGTCCTGAGTCACCAAATTCTGCTCCCACCTTTTGTGTGTTTTCTTCTTATGCCCAAATTTTGTCAGGAGTTCCCTGATCACCCACAAGAGCCTCCTGCTGCCTTTGCTTTACTTCCTGCATATGGGCATTTGCTGTTCTTGAACCTGAAGATAGTGATCATTGGAAATCAGCTCTTTTGGACCCACTTCTCTGCAGAACCATATTCCATGACTTCCAAATATGTCCCTAAACAGGCCAGAGTCTGTTCTGAAGTCCAGTGTTGTGATTCTGTTATTTGCCTTGCTTGCCTTCTAACAAGACACTGAATTCCATAATCGCATGGTCACTTATGTCAGGGCTGCCCCAAATCTTCACATTCCTGACCAATTTTACTTTCTTTGTAAGTGTTAGCTCCAGTAGAGGTTCTTCCCTAATCAGATTCTTGATCATCTGTATCATAGGGTCATCACCAATGTGCTCCAGAAACCTTTTAGATTTTATCATATTGCTTGCCTCCAGCACATAACAAGATGAATAAAATTCCCCCTGAGTACCACGACCTGTGAGTGTGACACTTCCGCCACTTGTCTGAAGAAGGTCTCATCTACTGCTAACAACGTGCCCATGATGATTTGTCCACTAATCCTACTCCATAAACTTTCAGGTGTCTTGCCACAGATCGCAAGGCAAAACTTCATGCACTCCATCTGTTTTCTCCTATAAAATGCAACTCTACCTCCTCTCCATTTCAGTCTGACCATACTAAAAAATCTGCAATCTGTGGCAGCACTCCAGTCACATATGGCATCTAACAATGTTCCTATGACCTCAATGAGATTGCAAGTCTGCAACTGTATACACATTTGTAATTCCTCTTGTTTCTTCCCCATGCTGCATGTACTTCAGAGAGGCATTTAGTGTGCTCATTTCTCAGAAAAGCTATAAAAGCTTCCCCATAATACTGCCCTGTAGGTCTTTCCTTATTTCTGTATTCATACTTGATGTGGGCTCTTTTCATCCATTTTCTTTTTTCATAATGACACGTCTGTCCCTCTCATCCTGCATGTGTTACTTGCCACCATGCTCTGCCACTTCTTGACTGTGGGATCTCATCTCTGTGCCCCATCACTCCTATTCTAAAACTTATGCCTCTTGTTATAAATTAAATTATTGGTATGTAAAAGCAGCAGAGGCAAAGGGAAGACCCCTACACTTTCCATAACTATGGGGTTTTTTTCAGTTTTCACATCTACGTGAATCCATACTGCTAAATACAAGTATTTTCCATTTGGCATGAAAATTTCTTTTCTCTTTGGCTATCTCTCTGTCTCTGAATCTTCATTTTTAGCTGTGTCCAAGACCTTACGACATATTTATTTTTCTCTTTTTTATGTTCAAAAACTCTCTTATTTTGTTTTTTTTCTCATCAAAATTGTACTTTCCAGTTCTACTGTATTTATCGTCAATATTTTTAGTGCTTTCTTCACATTCCAAGAATACAAGAATTTTTACACTTTCACAATTCCAGAAACACAACCATGACAGCTTAAGAGGAGCTTAAGGAGAATGCCCAGTCTATAATGTGGTCTTTTGACAAAGCATCTAGTCATTTCTCTCATCTCTTTGTGTAACTTCAAAAATAAAGCAGATAGGGTATAGAACACTTGTATTCTCTCGTTTATTTTGCAGATTCCTTTGATTGCCTAGTTTCCTTAATAAAAGAAAAAAAAACCTTAAAAATAATTCCTTCTGATAAAGCAAATTTAGCTCAGCTATTATGACAAGCTTGGATGACCATGCACAATTCAAGAGAAAAATGTCAATGGACTCTCTCTGCAATATGCTACTGACTGATGTCAGTTGTTCCTGAGTAAATTCAGGACTGTTACGTTAAAGTTTATGACCACACATTAACTGGCAGTGCTATGCTTCAGATATTTCTCATTTTCCTGGACTCTGTACTATCAAATTTATTTTCTCTCTCTTTCACTCTTCTTCATTCTGTCCAGATACTCTACTTACATGTGTAACTAAGTAACATAGAATAACCAGGTTGGAAGAGACCCACCGGATCATCAAGTCCAACAATTCCTATCAAACACTAAACCATACCCCTTAGCACCTCATCCATCCATGCTTTAAACACCTCCAGGGAAAGTGAATCAACCACCTCCTTCGGCAGAATGTTCCAGTGCCCAAACACCCTTTCTGTGATTTTTTTTTTCCTAATGTCTAGTCTAAATCTCCCCTGGTGGAGTTTGAGGCCATTCCCTCTTGTCCTGTCCCCTGTCATTTGGGAGAAGAGGCCATCAGTCTCCTTTCAGGTAGTTACAGAGAGCAATGAGGTCTCCTCTCAGCCTCCTCTTCTCCAGGCTAAACAACACCAGCTCTCTCAGCTGTTCCTCATAAGGCCTGTTCTCCAACCCCTTCACCAGCTTTGTTGCTCTTCTCTGGACTCTCTCCAGAGCCTCAACATCCTTCTTGTGGTGAGGGGTCCAGAACTGCACACAGGGTTCAAGGAGCGGTCTCACCAGTGCTGAGTACAGAGGGAGAATCACCTCCCTGGACCTGCTGGTCACACCGTTTCCGATACAAGCCAAGATGCCATTGGCCTTCTTAGCCACCTGGGCACACTGCTGCCTCATGTTCAGTCGACTGTCAACCAACACCCCCAGGTCCCTCTCCTCCAGGCGGCTTTCCAGCCTGGCTTCTCCTAGTCTGTAGCTCTACACAGGGTTGTTGTGCCCCAAGTGCAGGACCCGGCATTTGGCCTCGTTAAATCTCATGCCATTGGTCTCAGCCCAGTGATCCAACCTGTTCAGATCCCTTTGCAGAGCCTCCGTACCCTCCAATAGATCGACATTTCCACCCAGCTTAGTGTCATCTGCAAACTTGCTAAGGGTGCACTCGATGCCTTCTTCCAGGTCATTGATGAAGACATTGAACAGGGCTGGACCTAACACTGAACCCTGGGGAACCCCACTTGTAACTGGCCTCCAGCTGGATTTAACTCCATTTCCCACCACTCTCTAGGCCTGGCCATCCAGCCAGTTTTCCACCAAGGTGTGCCTGTCCAGGCCAGAGACTGACAGTTTCTGAAGCAGAATGCTGTGAGAAACTGTGTCAAAGGCTTTACTGAAGTCCAGGAAGACCACATCCACAGCCTTTCCCTCTTCCTGCAGGTGGGTTACGTTGTCATAGAAGGTGGTCAGGTTAGTTTGGTAAGACCTGCCTCTTGCAAACCCATGTTGACTGGACCTGATCACCCAGTTCTCTTGCATGTGCTCCATGACAGCACTCAAGATCACCTGTTCCATGACTTTCCCTGGCACTGAGGTCAGACTGACAGGCCTGTAGTTCCCTGGATGCTCCCTGTGACCCTTCTTGTAGATGGGCACTACATCAGCCAGCCTCCAGTCCAGTGGTACCTCCCCAGTCTTCCAGGACTGTTGGAAGATGATGGAAAGGGGTTTGGCCAGCACATCTGTCAGCTCCCTCAATACCCTTGGGTGAATCCCGTCTGGGCCCATAGACTTGTGGATGTCTAGTCTGGCTACCAAGGCTCTGACCAGCTCCTCTTGGACCATGGGAACCTCATTTTGCTCCTCTAGCTCAGGGTTTGTACACAGAGGGAGCAACTTTCTTTATAATTAAAGACTGAGGCAAAGAAGGCATTAAGTGCCTCTGCCTTTTCCTCATCCCCTGTCACTGTTGTTCCTTCTTCGTCCAATAGGGACTGTATGGTCTCCCTAGTTCTCCTTTTGTTATTTATATATTTATAGAAAGATTTTTTTGTTACCTTTCACAGACTTTGCCAATCTGATTTCTAGTTGAGCCTTAACCCTTCTGATTTTTTCTCTACACTATCTCACTTCCCTCCATGTCCGCCCATGAAGCCTGTTCCATGTTCCAGAGCCCATAAACATTCTTCTTCTTCTCAATGTCACTCAAGATCTCTCTGTTCAACCAAGTTGGTTTTCCCTGCCAGCTTTTTTTTTTCCCAGAACATGGGGATGGTTTTCTCCTGAGCAGCTAGGATTTCCTTTTTGAAGATCTCCCAGCCCTCATGGGCTCCCTTGCCCTTAAGTACTGTCTCCCAGGAGACTTTGCCAACCAGCCTTCTGAAGAGTTCAAAGTCTGCCCTCTGGAAATTTAATGCTACTGGCCTGCTAACCACCCTCTTCACTTCACCTAAAACAGAAAATCATGTCATCTCATGATTGCTTAGTCCTAGGCGTCCTCCTACTGCCACATCCCCCACAAGGCCTTCTCTGTTCACAAACAGCAGGTCCAGGAGGGCATCTTCCCTTGTTGGTTCATTCACTAGCTGCGCAAGGAAGTTGTCTTCCATGCACTCCAGGAACCTCCTAGACTGCTTCCTTTCTGCTCTATTGTACTTCCAGTAGATACCTGGAAGACTGAAGTCTCCCACAAGAACAAGAGGCATTGATCTAGAGATTAACCCCAGCTGTTTATAGAAGAACTCATCAGCTGCTTCTCCTTGGTTGGGTGGCCTGGAACAGACTCCCATCACAAAATCTACTTTCTTATGGGCTCCTCTGATTTTAACCCACAGGCATTCAATCTCCTCATCGCCACAATCCATCTCAACGGTGTCCAAGTTCTCCCTTACAAAGAGGACTACCCCGCCTTCTCTCCTACCCTTCCTATCCCGCCTGAAGAGTTTGTACCCCACCATAGCTGTACTCCAGTTATATGAGTCATCCCACCATGTTTCTATGATGGCAACACCACCATAGGCTCCTTGTCCTACGACAGCATGCATTGGTATAAATACACTTCAGCTGAGCTGCTGAGCCCTCAGCCCTCTTAGAGGGAAAAGGATTTGTTCCCAATTGCCTGTTAACTGGAGTAGCTAGCACCAGAGTGCCAGTATGTCCCTTAGCATCCCCAGATGTGTTCTTCCCCACTTTCTGTTTGGTGATGTACTGGTGGTCCTCTCCAGCACATCCTCTCTGAATCATTAGTGCTCACATCCAGGCTCGCTCTTTCCTAGCCTGGACTCAATCCCCTCCCACTTCACATCTAGTTTAAAGCTCTGTTTATGAGCTTAGCTAGGTTTTTAGCAAGGGCTTTAGCCCGCTAAGAGATGCGTGTGTCCCATCCTTACCAACAAAGTCTGGGGCTGCGTGAACCACCCCATGATCAAAGAAGCTGAAGCCCCTTTCCTCGCACCAGGCTTGGAGCCAGGCATTAATCGTATTCTTCCTGACTTCCATGTCCTCTCTATTTAGCCTTGGGATAGAACAGAATACTATTTGTGCCCCAGAGCCCTCCATCATTTTCCCAATGGCCCTGAAGTCTTTCTTGATGACTTTAATCATTCTAGTTTCCAGATCTTCATTACCAGTTTGGACTACTATCAAAGGATGGTAGTCTGTCTCATGGACCAGGGAAGGAAGTTTTCTAGCTACCTCCTTCACTGATACCCCTGGTAAGCAGCAGACCTCTCTGTGGAGTGGGTCCGGTCTGCAAATGGGTCCCTCTGTTCTTTTGAGGAGGGAGTCCCCTACAACAATCACCCTCCTCTTCTTAATGGAAGACGTTTTTATCTTTTTCTGAGGATGGTGTGGCCTAGGGAAAGATTCCAGGCTGTGGGAGCCATCATCCTCAGGATTAGATTCCACCAGCAGCACATGGTACTTGTTCACCAGGGGCATCTCGAGTTTTGCTGTCTGGTTGAGGGGAGCAGGTTTCCTTTGTCTGGCAAGAACCTGCTGCCATTCCCCATCTCTTGTAACCCCAACCTTGCAGTTTGCAGGTGGGTGGTGTTTGGACATGCTAGCTCCAGCAGGCTACTGAGTTAGTGAGAGGGCACTACTCCACTGGTCTATCTACCTCTCACACTCTCTGATGGTTCTCAGCCCCTTCACCTCCTCCCTTAACTCCTCCAACATACAATGGAGTTCCCCGACTTGAGTGTAGCCTTCACAAGTGGAGACAGTAACAGAGGCACGAGCTGGTGTGGGAGGGGGACACTGCCTGCAGCTCAGGGTCTGGTAGCTGCATGCACCCACTGTGGCTCTGTCTGGGTAGCAGCATCCATGCTGCCTGCTGCAGCACATGGAGCAGCTTTAATCTTCTGCCGGGTGGCCGCTATGGTCTTCTGTGTCTTCTGTCTAGACTCTAGGTCCTCTCTGCACCCTACCTTCTTGAACTGCCTGCTCAATCTGCCCTGCACCTCTTTGCCATGTTCCTCTTCTTGATGCCCCCAGGGGACATGACAAATCACAAATCGATTCTCAATGTTCCTCATATTCCTCTGTGAATATATTTTCAATTTTTCTTTTTCCACTGCGTGTTTATATATAAATCAAAAAGTTTTTACTTCTCTTGCCACTTGGCACTGTAATGAGAGAAATGCAAGAGTCTCCTCAAAGGAATTACAGTTGAAGTTCAAAAAGTGCGGAGAAGGACTCGGGGCATAGAACTATTTCTTTAAGAGAAGACCTAGATAAAACTGGGACAGTATTAATCCACCTGTACTGCTTCTCTGAAATTAATTCATGTAAAATGCAAACAAATTCTGAGGATATCAAATTTTTTGTGGACATTTTCTCCTATTATATTTTACAAAAATATGTGAAAGTTATCAATTGACAGGATTATCTTTTTCCTCAATACTATAAGATCAAGGATGACAACTTCATGGCTGTCTTTCTTCAAATGATTGGTACCTATACAGAGGATGATCTTAGGTTCTCCATATTCTGCAGCCCAAAGACATGAAATCATGAAGTCTGCAGAATCTCCTCTAAAATTCGAACTAGTTTTGTTTCCTTATAGTTCTGCTTTAGTGTTTCTATAGTCTGTGTCTATAACTAGCACTACGTGTGTGTAAGAAAAAGGAATCATATGAAAAGGAATTTCAAGATAATGTAAGTGATAAAGTAATTTTCCTCTGTTATATTTTTCTGGCCACAGTCAGGAGAAAGCTATTTTGGCTTTGTCTTCAATACAGATTTTCAGTCATAGTACCTTTTGTTATGTTACCACTGGATTGATTAGCCTTTTGTTCTACTTCCCTTATGGGTATTTATGTGTGTGTTTATTCTCTGGTAGAATAGCAGACATCAGATAGGACAGACAGAAAGACAAAGATGAAAAAAACCCAACCAAAAGTGACACCACAAATGCAAAAAATAACAGCTCAAACCTCTGCTACCATTGTATCTCCTACAACAACATAAAAACAACCTACAAACCGGCTTGGAAAAGATTGCTCTGTTCTGATTCACAGAAAGTCATACTCATTTTTTCTGGTTCTGTGCACTGTATTCTTAGTGGTTTTGAAGGATTTTGGGTCCAGATGAAGCTGATTTTTTTCCTTTGCTAAGAATGATATTTATACTGGTTTAAATTTCCCTGTAAGGCTCACTTCAATTAATTTCATAATGTAATGAAGAGAAAAAGCTTATGTAATGGATCTAAGTTCAGTATGCCTAAATATAAAATTATGAACCTGTATGTTTATAACATTCTCCAACTATTATACTATTAACAACTTGTTGCTGGTATCATTTCATGTTCTGCATTAGATAATTACCAGATTCTAGGAATGAAAACACAAGAATAGAAAACAAATCTCTGTAAAATATGTGACAAGCATTATTACTTTACCTCTGCTTTGTCTCATTTAAATAATTGCTTTTTCTCTGAGTAATTGATGCCTCCTTCCAAACTCAGTTATTTCAGTCACAAAATAAAACTCTATTGACCTCTTGATTTAAGCACAAGACAACTATTTTGAATACATCTTAACAGTGAATGAACAGCTATTTTGAGTAAAGCATAGATGCCAAGGAGCATGATCCGTGCATTAATAAACTTATATCTGTTGCAAACCAAACTGGATTGTCTAGTGGTCACCAAGGAGACCCTGCCTTCTCTCTCCCTGTCTCTTGTCCCCCAACCCCGGCTCCCTCCCAAAATTTGTAGATTGCCCTTGGGCTAAATTAAGACGGAGTGACATCAAACAATTGATTTAAAAGCTATTTATTTACACAGGTGAAGTCTTATTTGTAAGATAGGCATTGGCTCATTGAAACCATATGAATGAAAAGGGAAGGAAAAGTGAGAAGAAGGAGAAAGAGAGAGAAAAACATAAGGCGTCATCACCTCAGGTTCTAGTGTCTTCTAGGATCCTGGAATGACAGGCATGCAGGTGCACTGTCGGGAGAGGATAATTTGTAGATGAGGGGAAGTGTTTTGGTCTACTTGCACAATGCCCCTTCTGGAAAGTTCTGGAAATGAATGTTGAGTCTTTGAGGGTTTTAGGTGGTTTTAGGTAATTTTGCTTTCTCTACCAATGGGACTGTGGATTGACCTTTCTCAGTGAGCAAGTGCAGCTGATCTACCTGCAGGTTGGCACACAAAAGAGGCATTCCTCACCTTCATGGGACCTGCTTCTTTCTGCAGTTCAGTGTTCAGGAAAGACTAGTTTAAAGCATATCACTTCCATCACATAATTAGTCACTTACAACATCCTCTGACTAATGTTAAAAACAATTTCAGACATGAGGTTGGTGTTTGGGCCGATGCTAATAAAGTACATTTCATGAATTAAGAATGTTTATTCATAACTTTATATAAAATCCAGAATTTGTAGACATCTTGTTTTTACCTAGACGGAATTAACAAGATCCTCTTTTTCTAATGGTGAACACAATGGGAGACAGTACTCTGTACTACATGGGTAGTTCAGCTGTATTCTAAAATTCTTCTCTAAAGCCTTTCTATAATTGATCAGAGAGCTCTGTGGCTTTTCCTAACTGACTCACACCACTACTAACTTCTTGTACAGGATGCTTCTTTTCCTTTTTTTTTCATATCTCAAACTCCAATTTTTGGTTTAATTTTTTTCTTACCATTCTACTCTCCATGAGGAAAAGTATTATAATTTAGTGCAATGGGGTCACTTACTTGCGTAAGAGGCATTTGATACAAAGATCATTAAAAACCTATTCCTCTGCTTATTTGGCTTTCCAAATCAACAACCAAGCAATAAGTTTGTGTTTGTAGAAAGGAAATGGTGACAAGGAACTAAAAAAAATCATAGAAAACAAGTTCTTAAAAGGTGCTGCAACACCTGTGTCTCAGAATAGATAACCAGAAAAGTTGGTGCATGAAAGGCAAAACTGAACTGAATGCAGGCAGAGTGCAATAACCATCACAAAACCATAGATAAAATGAAAAGCATATATTTATTTCCCTTACTTCATGATCCAGGGCAACTCTGAAATCACCTGGACAGAGAAAATGGGAATGGGAATGCAGGCATCGTGGAGCTTTGTTCTACCTGTAAAAGTGTGTGTCAAACCTGCCTCTTTACCTCTATTTATCAGGGAGTAGTTTTCCATTGTGGTTTTTTCTCTCTTACAGCAGGACTAGTAGGTTTTCTAGGATGGCCCTGAGTTAAGCTTGTTACACACCCAAGAGTAGGCAATGATTAACATGATTTACGTGTTTTTCTACACCCCAGTTGTGAGGTCACTTGGGTATGTTCATAGTTCCTCCTCACTGACCTTCTGTTACACTGCCACAGGAGAGTTGACTATAATTTCATGCTTTTCTCTATTTTTAACACTGTTCTTTAGAAAAAGTCAGTTAAGAATAATTCATTATTAGTGATATTTTTTTCTTGTTTAATTGTGTTGTAAATAAAGCTACATGTTTTACTTTTCACATAAATGTTGCAATAGGGGTTCTAACTGTTTTAGGGTAGGCTAAGAATTGATTCTTTTTTGTTTTGAATTTACTTAAATTTATCAGTCATTAGCCATTTATTCAAAGTAGACAGTAATGGAAAATAAGATGCAAATGCAAATGGTCACTTTGAGGTCATAAACCTCTGCATAAGTGTCTACTATAAACTGTAATAAGTACTCAAGATGGATAAACAGTAAAGGATTCAGAGTTTATTTATCTGAACTGCTCATATTTGCAGAAACAGTGTTATCTTTCGTCCATTAATTTAATACTTTGCTATTGATGTTGCACATATTCTTCCCACACCTACCAAGTCAAAAGAACTAGTTATCAGCCTTGTATTTCTGTTTGTGGAATTGCTCCAACTTGTAGATCATGATAGAGTCATGATCACAAGTATGACTTAGGAAGGGAAAATAAGGGTATTTATACCTTCAAATGCAAATGTCACCATTGATTTCTCAAGCATTTAAAACTCTCCTTCTATTTTTCTGATTTTGAAAGAGTACAGTGTTGCTTCACAGTAAATAAACAGACTCTTAGTCCTACACACTTTTTTTAATTCTACAGAAGAGATATGCATGTTGAGTATGGCATTGATTTCAACAGTACTCAGTTCAGTTTCTCTGTATTAAGAAACACTGAATAGTTTTTTTAATTAGTTAGGCTTTGTTTAAGCACATTTGCTCATGGTTGTGCATGCTCTGCATAATTACTTTATGATTATCTCATATTTTCTCAGATGTGCACTATTTTTCTGTCACTGTTGACTCTTTGAAGTGAATTCGGTGAATTCCTTCATTGCTGTCATAGACTGTTTCTTAGGATTGCTCCAGTATTAAAATGCCCGGTAGGCATCCACATTAAAAATATTTCCAGTCATAGAATCATAGAACAGTTTGGGTTGGAATGGACCTTGAAGAGTTCCATCGCCTTGCCAGCAGCACAGACATCTCCCACTAAATCAGGCTCTTCAAGGCACCATTCAGCCTGGCTTTGAACACTTCCAGGGATGGGGCAACCAGAGTTCCCCTAGGCAATCACTATCATAATTGTGAAGAATTCCCTTCTTATATCTAGTCAAAATCTTCCCCCTTCCAATTTAAAGCCATTGTCCCTCATCTTGTCACTACATGCCCTTGTAAAAAGTCCCTCCACAGCTTTCTTGCAGGCCCCTTTCAAGTACTGGAAGACTGCTATATAGGGTCTCCTTGGAGCTTTCTCTTCTCCAGGCTGAACAAGCCAAACTCTCTCAGCCTGTCCTCATGTGGAACATGCTCCAGCCCTCTGATAATTTCTGTAGCCCTCCTCTGAACTAATTCCAACAGTTTCATATCCTTCCTATTTTAGGTATTCCAGAACTGGACACAGTACTGTAAGTGAGGGTCTTGCAAGGGCAGAGAATATAGGCAGTGTCACCTCCCTTGAACTGCTGGCCGTGCTGCTTTGGATGCAGTCCTGGATACAGTTGGCCTTCTGGGCTGTGAGCCTACATTGTGGGTTCATGTCGAGCTTCTCTTAAATCAGCACCCCAAAGTCCTCCTTTGAATGGTTGCTCTTAATCATGTCATCCCTCATACATAGATTGAAGTCACAGATTGTCCTGACTCAGGTGTAGACTTTGCACTTGACCTTTTTGAATCTCATGACGTTCACACAGTCCAACTTCTCCAGCTTGTCCTGGTTCCTCTGACTGACATACCATCCTTACAGTGTGACAGCTATACCACTCATCTTGGTGCCATCTGCAAATTTGAAGAGGGTGCACTCAATCTCTCTGTCTGTGCCACTAATGAAAATATTAAACAGTACTGGTTCCAGTATGGATACCTCTGGTCATGGATGTCCGTCTGGACATCAAGCCATTTACCACTATTCTATGATGAGACCATCCAACCATTTCATCATCCACCCATGAAATCCATCTCTTCAGTTTAGAGAGAGGGATGTTGTGGCGGACCATGTCAGAGTGTTTACAAAAGTCCAGATAGATTACATCCACTGTTTTTCCTGTGTCCACTGGTGTGGTTACCACAACATAGAAAGCCACTAGGCTGGTCAGACAGGACTTGATGAAACCATGATGACTGTCTCAAATCACCTTCTTGTCCTCCATGTGCTTTAGCATAGCTTCTAAGAGGATCTGTTCCACGATCTTTCCAGGCATAAATGTGAGGCTGACTGGTCAGTAGTTCCCAGGTTCATCCTTTCTAGCCTTTTTTAAAAATGGGGACAATGTTACCCTTCTTCCAATCACCAGGGATTTCTCCTGACTGTCATGACTTTTCAAATATCATAGAGAGTGTCTTGGCAACCACATCAGACAATTCAGTCAGGACTCTGGGATGTGTCTCATCAGATCCCATAGACTTGTATATGTTCAGGTTCCTCAGGTGGTCAGAAACCTGATCTTCCCCTATAGTGGGAGGTGCTATAGGGCTATACCCCTGAGGTCTCCCTCTTGTTGTCCTTTGACCCAGGAGGGGTGAGGAAAGCAGTTTTCAGCAAGGCTGAGGCAAAAATGTTGTTGAGTACCTCAGCCTTCTCCTTGTCTGTTGATACAGGATCACCATTTTCATTCATCATTCAGGATATGCTTTTTTAAAACTTCCTTTTCTGATTGACATACTTGTAGAAGCTCTTCTTGTTAGCGTTTGCCTACCTTGCCAAGTTCAGCTCCAGCTTCACCACAGTGCTCATGACTCCATCCCTAAACAATATGGCAGTGTCCCTGTACTCCTCCTAGGTTCCCTGTCCCTGCTTGCACTGCCTGTGTAGTTGCCTCTTGCTCTTCAGGTTGACCAGCAGGTCTTGACTCAGCAATCCTGGTCTCATCCATTCTGCACCTGCTTCCCTACCTTTGAAATTATCCTTAAATATTTGCCAGCTCTGTTCAGATCTCTCATCCCTGAGGTCTGTATCCCAGGGGGTCATATTGACTAACTCCTTGAAGAGCTGGAAGTTTGCTTTCCTAAAATGTAGGGTCCTTACTATTCTCCTTGCCTGTCTCAAATCCCTCAGGACCTTGACCTCCATCAGTGCATGATCGTTGCAGCCCAAGCTGTCTCCGATTTTGATGTCACTAATCATCTCACTTGCATTAGTGAGCATCAGGCCCAGTACTGCATCCCTTTGGGTAGGGGTGTCAATTACCTGGGTTAAGAAATTATTTTTGATGCACTCTAGGAGTGTCCTGGATTGCCTGCAGCTTGCTGTGTTACTTTTGCAGCATACATCGGAGTGGTTGAAATCTATTGCGGCAGGGGCAAGTGAACCTCACAAATAAATCAATATGATTTCAGATGAAGTTTTTTATTATGGATTAACTCGCTGTTTATATAGACCAAGCAGGCAAAACATGAGGTAAGCATTGATTGGTCACTTCTGCCCTAGCAACCACTCTTCCTTGGCTACCGCTCAACCCACATAACTTTGTTGCTAGGTTGCAAACTCCTGCCCCCATCTTCAAGTTTCTTCATTAACATAACACAACAGAATCATTACCAGTTTTTGTGACTTTTCCAGCTCCACCCTGCCAGAGCTCAATGTATTATGTTTACCAACAGAAATCTCCCAGTAGGATGAAAGTTTGTGAATGTGAAGCCTGCTGTACCTGGAGGAAGAAGGCTTCATCTGCAAGATCTCATTGATCAAGTGGCCTGTATTATAGATCAACCTCAATGTTCTTTTTGCTGCCTCTGTCTCCTATTCTCACCCATAAGCTTTTGACCCATTTGTGGCTATTCTTCAGAGACAGTTCTTCACACTCTATCCATTTCCTGATATAGAGGGCAATGCCTCTGTCCGTCCTGCCTGGTCTGCACCTGCCTGTAGCCGTTGATAGCCACATTCCAGTCATGGGGCAGTAATGGGCAGTACTCTGAGAGCTGTACTAGACAGTGAAGCATTGCTGTGCGAGTTATATGAAATAATATTACAACTGTTTCCTCAACAGCAAGCTTTGCTGCTGAATTAACGATATCAGAAAAATCTGTGTAGATTTAGACCAATACAGAAATATAGGGTGCATGTGTAGTAGGACATACTTTGTGTGGAAGTGAAGGTAAAAAATTCAATCTCCTTTTTTTAACTGTTTTTATTTCTGACTCAGTGCTGCCTTTCATACTGGCTGTGAGCAGTGCTGTTACTTGTTCTGAAATGAATGGTAAGACTGAAGACAAGAAAAGAAAGAACAAAACAGGAATCTATTCAACATCTGTCAGGGGCCGATGGGAATGTATACTTTTTCTGCATTTTTTATGTAGGTATATCATGATTTGCAGGTTCACCTAAAACTTTCACCTATTCTGCTTGGAAGAGATCATAGCCATCATCTTGTGTCTTGGGTAGCCATATTGGAGTAGGAACCTAAGAGCAGAGCTTCTTATGAAAAAACAGACTGGCTATTTTGGTCCCTGTGACCAGTTCTCCACACTGCCTTTACAAAGCTGAGACAAGATGCTAGCAATAATCCTGTGTAAAGCTCTGTATTGAGAGACACAGGTATTCTGACTACACAGGGTCGTAATGGTATGAGTTCTTTGTGGCGTATCTTAATGTACGAATGTACATCAGTACTCATGGGTCTAGACTGCATGAAACCACAGAGAAGAATGTTGACTAACCTGACATTGTCTCCAGATGACGAGTCCCATGATGTCCAATTACACTCTCAGACTTTGAGCCAGAGGGGATGATCAGAGAATTTGGCCTTGAAAAGGAATGGTACACCTGAGTTTCAAGTGTACCAACATTGGTTTCATGCTTTCTGGGTTTTCAGTTTCTCTCAAGAAAAAAATATGATTAGTGACATTAAAAAATATAGAACACATTTTACCTGGAAAACCTAAAATCAACCTTTCACCAAATTGCTTTTATAATATGTGTTTCTTCTTATAAATCATGAGAGAAAATTTCACTTCAGCTAGACACGTTTCTTTATTTGATGTCTCCAAAACATATGTCTGTATGTAACTCTGAGGAATAAAATATTTATTTTATACCTAACATTTTTGTCCTTTAATTTTTCAAATTATTCACATTTATTTGAACATGAAAAGTAATTTCCCTTTCTCTTTCCTGGTTTACTGTTGAATTTCCTGGCATAGACTATTATTCAAAGTCATTCATTAGCTTTGAATATATGTAGAAGTAACAGGATAAAGAAAACAAAGGCTGTTCTTCTCTGTTGAACTGTTAATATTTTACAACAAACTCAGCAAACTCTCACAGAATAAAAATCACAGGTCAATCAAACCTTAAACATATTACTCAATTATTACTCTTTTTAAATTTCCCTCTTTTGTTTTTAATGATAAATCATATTTTCAAATAGGCAAAATCTGGGAATAACACAGTATATAGTGAGAGATTCCTTGGTATTGTTTATGTGCTTTGAGAATTTTCATTAAAAAATAATAGCTATTGTGCAATTTAATTCCCATGACCTTCAGTAAGATTAATTTTCAGAATAAATAAGCTTCACTTTATACCGTTGTTGAGCAAATATAATCTATCAAAGAAGTAGCCCATATTTATGATCATTATTCAAATGTTCTTTAAAGAACTTCCACTTCAGTTTCTAAGGTGGATGTGTATCATATACTTGTCTTCTGCTCAGGTTTGCACGAGCACTAGTGGAAATGAGTCACTTCCATGTATAAGTGCTATCTGTGAGAAATCCCTATCTGTTATAAACATAGCACTATTTAACACATTCCTGTTACAAAATGATTTCCATTTGACACTATTGTGGGAAGCATCACTGCCTAAAGATAATTTTAAAAGAAAGTGATGTTAAAAACAGAGATTAAGTAAATCTGTCATTTTTCTGTTAGAGTCAGTTAAATCACTGACACTGTGGAGGATTCTTTACTGTACTCAATTAGTCTGATTCCTTTAGAGAAAGGCCTTTAAATTAAATTCAAAATTAGCATTGTAGCATTGGAGCATTGGAGGGAAATTAAAATAAGATGTGAACTTCTACCTGTAAACTAATCTGCTTCAGAAATAACTATGTAATTTTGGTTTTTTTTAGATTTATCTTCATGAACAAAATAGATTTGGGTTAGGGGGCAATGTAATGCGGCTACATAGACCACTGAATATCTTATAAGTACAACAAATACTTTAATCAAGACTATAGAGCGGCTGAATTCTACCAAAACTTAAATGCAATTAGTGGAAGTACAATGAAACCATACAGGATGTAAATCAAATTAACTGGAAAAAGTGTAAGTGCTGGCACCAGAGCACCTTGATATTTTTACGAAATGTTTATAAAATTTTTCTATAAAACTTTTTTATATTTATTCTATAAATTTTTATAAAGTGTCTATAATCTATATAGTTACATGATGAAATATTATAATTCAGAGTTTTTAAATATAGGTATATTAAAAAAAAATTGTTCACTCTGATTTCTGCAGCTGGTCTTTTCTAAAGCAGACACCTAGTTTACATTTATGCAGCCACTATACTGTTTTTCTCACTCAATTATTTTTATGTGACAAAACTAAAAATTTCTGAGTAAAGATTAACATGGTCCATAAATTTTAACAGAAGAAAAAACACAGTGGGATATGTTTTTTAAAAAGATCCCAGAATTTAGTATGAACACTCTTATTGATTCAAAAGCACAGAACTTGGCCTGTTCTTTCTCTACAAGAGCAATATTTTCTGTTTATGTATATACTTGTAGTGACTTAGTACATAAACTTCTTAGCACCCTACCTAAATAATAAAAAAATTTAATTGCCTAGGATTTGATATGTTGCTAACTTAATTATTTCTGTCATAACTACTTCTGTTTATTACTCTACCTACCTCTTACCTGTGGCCTATAGAACAAGTGTATATTTTCAGAAATTCCTAAGTATTTAGCATAGTATCTTACTGGTGGGTCTAGTGGTCTTACACTGATCCCCCTTTTTTTGGAAAAAATCTCTCACAGGTAACAGTCCCCAGAGGGCTCTTTAGGAAAACCAGCAACAAAGCCCAACTAATTGCCAACATGAGAATCTGGTCCTAATTAGAAAAAGACAGAAAAGAAAGATCAGAGCCTTTTCTCTTCTCTGTACTGTAAGTTGAAGTTTAGTGAAATCAAAGAATACTCAATTCAAAATTATTATAACTTCATTAATATTTCCATACTGTACGTAATTCACTTGCAATTCATTCTCAAAGGTCATAATTGAATATAGGGAAGATTAAAAGATGAATTACATTTTTACCACAGCAACCAGAATATCCTGTTATAATTTCTATTTAAGAACATATACATATATACTTCACAAGTAAGGTATTAAGACTCTAAATATTAAGAGTTTATATAAAAAATCTTTCATCTGTAACCTTTTTTTCCACCACTTGCCTTTGTTGGTAGTTAGGAACCTGAGATGAATACCCCACAGGTCTGATATAATGTGATAATTTTTGTGTGACTGGATTTTCAAAGAAAAGAATGAATGAAGAATAGCTTCCTATTAAGTCTGGAATATAAAACAGTGCAATTTTGTGAAGGCAGCATTATGTTTTACCAGCTCAATGTTTGAAGAGAATAGAGATAAAAGACTGTCAGGAGGAAAAAATGTATTGACTATCAGAGCTTTGTTTGACTCAGAAGATCAATCATTAGATTATACACAGAGCAGGAAAGAGAAAGAATCTAAAAGCAATAAACTAAACATTGGATACAGTATATATTGTCCAAATAAATATGTTTGCTCATCATAAGGACTGGCAATCCTTACAGAAATAATGGATGTGTGTAGATGACATATGAATCTGAAGAAAAGATGTGGTAAGAAGATGCTAAGGAATTGTAATGTTAAGAAGCTTACTTTATAGTAACATGTCAGTGTAAAACTGTTAATGTTAATCTGATTCAAGGCCAAGTAACTATGAGGGAAGGAGTCTTCCTACTGCAACCTTAAAACCTGACTTCATTTTACTGGTTTTAAGAACCTGAATATGTTGCTTAGGTTAACATAGACTTGTAGAACTGGAGGAAATTCTGACCTAGAACTGTTAAGCCACCTAAAAAGTGAATAATCTTCCAGAAATACCTGTCTTTTTCTATTTGTTGTAATAATAACTTGCAAAATGTTACCAGCAGGTAATGTTCATTTGGTTTCTATAGCTGCAAAATGCGAACTAACATACTTTTGTACCTACCTTTTGTTACAGTGAAATATATTACACACATATATATGTATAATATTAGATTTATCATATTAGCTTTAGCAAAACTGAAGATAGTACTCCACCCATCATTCTTAGCTACATAGTATTGAATAAAGATGGGAAATTGGCATGCTTTTCCCCTTTTTATTTTCCTTTTGGATATTCATATACATAGCTGTTTTGTTTGGGACTAATACTGATATCCCTCATTCATGTCCCTTCTCTTATTCATGTAAATAGCCCAGGATTTTTAAGAATTAGGTCTTTAGTTTGATCAATCATTCCACAGAACACTAAGTGTGATTACTTTGATGAAGAGAGACAGGAACCGATTCTGTGCTTGATCAGCAATTTTATCAGTCATAAAACCCAGCACTTATTAGAAAGAATGAACTGCAGTGGAAGCCTTAACTTGTTCTGTTTCATGTTCTTGTCTCAGGAGAAATGTAACTGGGTAGTGTTAAAAATCAAAGAAAGTGTTACATACCGTATCTCTCTCAAATATTTGCCACGTATATTGTTGCTTTTGGCAGTTTAGAGTCAGCTGAAATTGCTTATTATTTCTCAGTGCTTCTGCTACCATAATACTTTGCATTTATTCATTTTAATTATAATTGCATGTCTGAAGATGTATTTTTACACGTATACACACAAACACAAAGGCATACTTATCTCTATACTGAAGAGAAAAATGAAGAAAATACAAAAAAGACTAAAAGAAATCTTGGGAAAAAAAGAATAAAAAGCAGTGTTAAGAAATGCATCTGATGCATGCATATTCTCTCTCTTTCTGGCTGTATACTAATGAACGGCAACAGAAAGTAGGAGCCTGAATTTTAAAATATTCTGCAAGGCTCCCCACCAAGCACAAAACTATAAATCCAGGCAAAAAATATCTGATCACAAAAATGTTGAACTTTAAATGTCCAGGAGCACACTCAATGCCTATGAAAACTGCCCATTTATAGGAAATGCATTTAAATCATCTTTGTCCAGGTCAAATGCATGGAAATGGTAGTTGAAGGAGCATAATTACGTTAAAATGATTCAAGAAGGTTAAAGGACTTTCATGAAGCTTAATCAGTACTTTAGCTGGATCTATGGGTAAAGAATGGTCAGAAGCAATCTACTGAACTGCTAGTCCCCAATTATCATCATCTTTGACTTGTTGCCTGAGTAGATGCAGTATTCCTGGGTCAATGCTTATGAAGTCTGAATTCTTGAGTGACTTGCCATCTTTGAGGAGATTCAGACACCATTTTATTGTCTTTTCACCTCATTCTGTACAATGCTGCATTTTCATAGTTAAGCAATGCAAAAAATCTTGGATCAGAATGATCTGATCCAACATTTTTCACTACAGTATTAGACTGCTATATCATTCTATGCCACATGTTTATTTTGTTTGTGACCTCCAATATTAGGACAAAAGAAATACTAAATTCTTCCCTTGTCTTAGAAGAATATGGTTATTTTCTTAACTGTATCTTTGGAAAAATCCAGTTTAAAGTAACTTATTGTAGTAAGCATTGTAAAATTATAGATGTGAATTTTATTATCAGGTTTTGTAGATGTGTGCTTTACAGTGTACATTATTTAATTTTATGGCTCTACTTGATCTTTTTCCACCTATTCAATATTTTTCTTTTCCAGCATAGTTTTGATACCAAATTTTGTCCAGTTAGTTGAAGTTTCTATAACTTCCTTTTATTACCATATGATTCAATTTCAATATAGTGATACTAACCATTTTCAGAGAGAATTTTAATCAAGCAGTTATTCTACCTAAGTTAACTCTTATTGTCTTATAATTTAATGTGTATGTAGAAGAGTATTGTTCTGCTACACTTTTTTTTAATGCCAATATCATCTGTCCTTTACTAGCGTGAAACACTTACAGTTGCCAGTCTCTTTTATTCCCATATTTCCACTTCACAGTGTGTGGTTTCACATCTGCCATGTTAAAAAGGAACCACTCTGACAGGTGGCTGAGGGATGCCCTCCTGCCAGGTCACAAGGTTCAAGATAGACTCCTTTGATTTCTAAGGTTCCCCTCAGAGTGCATCTTAGATGTGGTTGGATTCATCTCTAGTCCCAGACCTGGCTGACATTTTGTGACTGAAGGATTATGTGGGGGGGTGTGTGTGTGTGCGCGCGCGCGCGAGTGTGTGTGTGTGTGTGTCTGTTTTAGCCACCAGTCAGAATGCAGTTACTAATGAATCGTAGAATTATAGAATCATAGAATCACCAGGTTGGAAGAGACCCACCGGATCATCGAGTCCAACCATTCCTATCAAACAGTAAACCATATCCCTCAGGACCTTGTTCACCCGTGCTTTAAACACCTCCCTGGGCAGCCTGTTCCAGTGCCCAATGAGAGCCTCCTCAGAGACTAGCACCCACAGGGTTAATACTTGCTGCCAGTGAACTAAGCAGGATGTCAATAGGGAAAGTTTTGCCATTCCTGTCAGACAGTTTTACACTTGCTGGGTTAGAGCTAGGATTACAACCAGTTAAGAACAAGCATACATATATTTATAATTAACTATTAAAACTCAAGTTAGTCTTTATTTTCCAAGGAGCATCTGACAGAGTCAGAGATGTGCAAATCTTACCAAAAATGCATCCCTCTTTGGGTGGGGAAAAGAGGCCCAGTCACATCAACTTGTTCACCAGGTAGAGTGGTCAATTTAATCCTCCCAAAGGAGTGGTTTTCAGGTGCTAATTTTATACTTTTTGAAAACTCTTTGGCACCTCTTGGTACGATGGGACTAAGTCAATTAGTATGTGTGTTGATTGATTGATTGGCCCTTTGCAAGGCTGCTTGTGTCATCAGAAGTGGGGACTTGCATTTCACCAAGCCTTTGAGGTGGGGACTTCACTATGTGTTTTTAAGGTTATTTTCCTGATCTTAACTAAAGCAAAACCAGGCTGTAAGACCTCTGTCTCACCCCAGGTGTCACTTAGCCAATTAGAGTGTTAAGGCCACCACCTGATCTGTCTGTCTCCCCAGAGTTGTTAGTTGAAGTCGAACTACTCCTGTTTGCAAAGTCTGTTATACCACAGTGTCCTAACCTGTAAATTCAAATTAGCCATTTGAAAAGTTGCCATCAGTAAAGTTGCTGACATTTTAAGGTATAGATGCTTCTTTAGATCTGTTTAAGTCTTCTAATAACATTAGTCATAGTCAGAGCCACCTGGTTACCATCTTGATCAGTAAGAGCACTATTTCTGTTCTTAGTATCCTTCCTTCTTACCCAGTGGTATTGGACTGGTTGTTCCTGCAGTTTTGTTTACCTCCCTCTATGTATCAAAAACATATAGGAATCATTTCAGTCTCTCATCTTCTCTTTAGTACTTCTGCTTTACATTTCCTATTCTCAGCTGCACCAGTCTCAAATCCCAAAGAGTTACTATGCCAGCTGCTCTCAGAGAATACATTAATTAGTTCTGTTTCTCAATAGATAAGTACGAAATTTAAATAACAACTGCCCTGGATGCATTTGCTGTTTCATTATCTTGTCCCCTTTATGGCCTTCCATGAAGGACTAAGTGGATACTACAGAAAACCATATAAGCTGTCATTTTGCTGAGGCGTTTAGTCATGCTTCATCTGTTGCACTGGGGAAGCCTCACGTGTAGTTTCCTGTATTTGAAGAAAGATTTTTTTTTAAAAAAATTATTAGAATCCTTTCCTACCTAAATTCCATAGCTCATATATTTGCCTCTGTTATGCAGCACAGTCTTGTAGTCTGTAATAACAGGTGGTTTACTCTCCTTAGTAAGGAGCACTGAGTCACACAGGCTCCTTTTGGTATTGGTGTGACTCTTGAGTTATGTACAGCTCTTCTATCTCCAAAACTCTTCTTATGCCTCTAATAAATAAGATTGTTGAGAGAAATGTTTTTTGAAAACCCCAAAATTATTCTAATAAGTTGCAATTAATCAACAGTGAGAGCTAGACCACCCATGTAACTGTCTACAACATTGCAATAAAGCAAAATATATTTGCAGTGGAAAAAAAATGGAAGTACCTATTTTTTTTTCCAACATTCTTAATCAGGGAAAAAAAATTGTGTCTCTGGAACGTTCCTTAAGTGATTACAGCAGAACATGGTGTATCATAATACCATGCCTGAATATAGAAGACATTTCTGTTTAATGACTGTATATCTTACATTTTTTATTCTGGTGCAGAGAGAAAAAAATTTAAGGAAGAAGCAGCATTACACTGCTGATGTGGGGAGCATATGTGTATTTGAGAATATGGTAAAGATGTTAAAAGAGAATTGTTTCAAAAGGTGTAATTGATTCTATATTTTCTACAATGTTACTTCTAGCATTGCTGTTCCTTCCCATACTGAATCCCTCTTCATTGTGGAATACATCCATATGCATATCCTGATCTGCATACCAGATGACCATTCTTCTCTGTGGAATATGAAGCTATATATCAAAGCAGATAATTTCTCACTGGCCCCATCCTGTATCTCTAACAACAGAAGATTATTTGGCCTGTTAATCAACTGAAGGGTCTGATACATAATGAAAAACATGTTTAATACTTGTGGCTTTTAATTTGCACAATATTAGTTTCTCCTCTATGTACAGAAAGCTAAGACTTATTAATGTATATAGTACACTAAATCTGTACAGACAGGTAACGAGATGCAGTGAGAAGGAAAAATTTGATGTAAATTAGACTTTTGTGTGACCTAGTCTATCTGTGAATTTTTTTATGAATACCATGGTTTTACCCTCCCATTTCACGTATCTTCTCAAAAAGATGACTTAATTTAAATGCATTCATTCAAAATGTAAGCCTAATTAGTTTAAGTAAAACCAGAATTTGGCCCCTAAAATGTGATTAATATGGATATCTTTGCTTTAGAGGAAGTATTTTATCAATATGATTTTCTTACTTTCTATCTGAGTAGAGTATAGAGCTGAAATTCTGAATTAGTATTTTAAAGATTTTTCCTTTCTTCCTTTCATGTTCCAAAGTGGTAATTCTTTTATTCACTAGCTACAACGTGAAAATTCTGTTCTAGTTTTCTCTAATTGTACAGTGAAACTCAAGACCAACAGAAGACTCACAATTATTTTTTAATTAATAGCTACATGGGACTTTGATAGAAGGTTGTAAATTACATTAATAAACCTATTTATTTTAATCTTATACAAATTCGTATGTGTTTCTTTGAATGTGCCATGAATTAAAGACAGATTTTTAACTGAAGATTTTAACATACAAAAAGAGACTTCTCCATCTTTAGGCACAAAGTCTGCTTTTCAGTGTGAGGGAACAACAGGGAGGGCAAAACTGTGGGGCAGGCATAAAGACCCTCTGCAATTGTGAGGTTGCATATGAGTGGAGAAAAATGCTGTTGATATACAACTGAAATGCAGTGCCTCTGTATATGCAGTTTTCACCAACATAGGAATTAAGGTCTGATATTTCTCAGAGTGATGTGTAGGATGCGTTGAAAGTTGAATTCCAGTATTCCAAAATAATAACTGAACAGAATTTAACATTTCCTTTCCAATTTTGTTCTCAGAGTAAGAAAAATTAGCCACAGTAAGAAAAATATCAGAAGGAAATTAGGGGTTTTTTTTTACAATCATTCTTATGGGTAAGATTATGAATATAATTAATGTATACAAATCATTTTTAGGAAGCACACATTTCATCTTCTAGTAGCTCATCAAACCATTGTGGCAGTAAATTTTTAAATTTATCAACAGTGTTGTGGTATCAGAGACCAATTTTTGTTACTTAAACAGTAAACATTTGTGTGTTGCCTTAAATCATTTGTTTTGTGTCTGTTGAGGCTCAGTAAATATGTAGTGTCCTTCACTGCTAACTTTATCTTGCTAATAGTTCTACTGCTCATGCTGTGAAGAGAAGCCATGCTGCAATGTTGCTGGTAGGGGGAACAAGGTTAGGAAGATACCTTGGACTCATCAAGGACCCCAGAGTTCTCCAGTGCACTGGCAACCACTATCTCTTGGGACCTCGGTCTATAAAGAACACTTATAAAATAGAGTCAGATTGTGTCCCACCATCCTGGGAGACAAATATCACTGGAGGCTAGATGGTGTCCTTCTTGTGTTTTTCTCCCTCTCTTTCTATTCTTTTACCACATATTTAGAAAGCCATCACGTGTCTTATTCCTAAGCTTGCCTGTACAAATCAATTCCTTTGCAGATCAATCATTTGGCATTGGTTTGCCTTTGTTTAGCTTCATGGGCACTGAACCCATAAATTTTAGAGGGAGGTTGTAGATCTTATTCTGACTCCTGAATTGCCTGGATTGGGTTGTGAGAAGTGGCTTTTCAAGTTAGTATATTAACTATAGAAAGATTAAAAAATAACATTGTTAAATTTTAAAATGATCAAAATATTTTAAATAATATTTAATGTATTGCATTATTTATGAAGCACATGTATGTGGTAAAAAATGAGATGTGTTTTCTCAGATTTAAAGTTTTTATGTACCTAAAACTAATCCTGTTCCACACACAGCAGCTTGATGTTCTGTATCCATGGGCAGAAGTAGAGTAAGAAGACAGCACAAAAAGCAATCAATGATTTTAAAAGGTTGTGAATTTTTGTTATTGGAATATTTAGATTTTCCAAATTTGGGCCTAGAGAGATGAAATAACTGGGAAAAAGAGGTGTGGGGAATAGACTAGATTCCTTTTTGACTTTGATTTATTGCTGTGCTTATTGATTTCTTTGATATCAAAACTTTCAGAATGTGATGGCTTCAAGATATTGAATGAACTTAAGACAGGATAATAAGGACCAGACTTCAAACTATTCATCATTCTGATTTTTTATTATGGCAGTGTTTCAGCTGTACTCAAATCCTCACTGTGAAAAGTGTGAGATGTGGGAAAATTAATAAGCTGATCGAGTCTAACAGGTTCCACAGGTCTTCAGTAACTGGTGAAGGAAGAGAAATATGGATAACACTTTGTTCAGTTCTTGCAAGGAACATTGAGGATCCACCTTAAAACTGACAGCAAATATCACAGTATAACAAGTCAGAAAAAAATGTCATTTGCTCCTTTCTCTTTCACATAATTTCTAATACAGTTTGGCTATTTTTTCATAATTAAGGAAAAGAAGATAACAATGAAAATGTCTTAAAATTTCCCTGTAGGCATAAATTAATAAAGACAGGATAATTATTCCATGTATACCATTATGCAGTTGCTGATTTCTCACACAAGAGCTCAGATTGTGATATTTATGGAACACCTAAGGGATTACCAAAATTTAATTAAACTAAAAATCTAGCTGCTGCTTGACTATAGCTTCTTTGCATCTCCTGCTAAAGCAATTTTGCTCTTACAAAGGGACTTTAATTCTAAGAAGAGATGGTTGAAAATTCCTTTAAATGTGTTAAAATATTTGTTGCATCACCCATAACCTTTACTGCACAATACATTAACTTACTTGCAAAATAAGCATATAGCAGGGTACTGCCACCATCAAATTCTACGTGTTTAAAAATATTGTCTTTTTTAAGTGAAAGCATTATTCATTTTACTGATGACACAGGGATTTGCTGTGTTCTATGACTGACCTTTCATTGTATCATTTGTACTACAAATGATGTCTTAATAATCCTCAAGATATACATCTTCTTGGGTGAATACATATATGAACAATTGTTCCAAGTAACTGATAGATGTTATTGAAACATTAGATTTTATCCAGCCAATAGTATGTCTAAAGCAATTGAGATGGAGAAAATGTCTGTAAGCACTTCAGCGTATTATTTAGAGCAGCAACTACCCCTTAATATATTACAGCTTTGACTGATCTCAACACGGTATGAGATTAGACATTGTTAAGATTAAGGTGCTTCATATATTTTTTTCTCTGTTAAAACTTTAACTCCTTTATGAGTCTATGGGACTTGACGAGATAAATCCCAGATTTCTGAGGGAACTGGCTGATGTATTTGCCAAACCACTCCTCATGATATTTCAGAAGTCAAGGCAGTCAGGTGAAGTCCTCGGTGCCTGGAAAAGGGGAAACATTGTACCCATTTACAAAAAGGGTAGAAAAGACAACCTTGAAAGCTACTGACCTGTCAGTCTCACCTTTGTACCTGGAACAAATCCTTCTACAAACTATGCAAAGGCACCTGGAGGACAGGGAAGTGTTTCAAGAAAACCAGCATGGTATCACCAAGGGCAAGTCCTGCCTAACCAACCTTGTGGCCACGTGTGATGAAGCAGACAAAGGAAGAGATACGATGTCATCTCTCTAGGCTTCTGTGAGACCTTTAACACTGTCCCCAACAACATCCTTCTCTCTAAATTGGAGAGAGATGAATTTGATGGCTGAACTCTTTGGTCAATGAGGAGTTGGTTGGATGGTCACATCCAGAGGGAAGTGGTCAGCAACTCAATGTCCAGATGGAGATCGGTGACAAGTAGTGTCCCTCAGGGGTCCTTATTGGGATGAATATTTTTAATGCCTTCATCAATGGCATAAAGAGTAGGATCAAGTACACCCTCAGTAAGCTTGCAGATGACACCTAGCTGAGTGGTGGAGTTGATGTGCCTGAAAGACAGAATGTCATCCAGAGGGACCTGGACAAGCTTGAGCAAGGGGTTTGTGTGGACAGTCCTGTGCCTGGACTGGGGAAACCCCTGGTATTAATACAGGCTAGGGGATGAAGGGATTGAAAGCCCTGCAGAGAAAGACTTGGGGCTATTGGTGGATTAAAACTGGATGTGAGCCAACAATATGCACTTGCGGCCCAGAAAGCTGACCATGTCCTGGCTACATTAAAAGTACCATGACCAGCAGGCTGAGGGAGGAGATTTTGTATCCTTTCAAAGTCTATCACTGTCTTTTTTTATAGGCCCACTTTAGATATTGAAAGGCCCGATGTGATCTCCTGAGAGCCTTCTCTTCTCCAGGCTCAAAACCCACAACTCTCTCAGCTTGTCATTACAGGTGAGAAGGTCCATCCCTTTGATGATTTTTTGTGGTCTCCTCTAGAACTGTTCCAACAGGTCATAAATTCATAGAATCACCAGGTTGGAAGAGACCCACTGGATCATAGAGTCCAACCATTCCCACCAATCTCTAAACTATGCCCCTCAGTACCTCATCCACCTGCACCTCAAACACCTTCAGGGAGGGCAAGTCAACCACCTCCCTGGGCAGACCATTGATATGGAAACAGTACAGCTAATTTTTGGGTACAGAGCTAAAACTTCCAGCTTGTGATTTCTTCAAAGGAACACTCAAGGGATATATGATTTAATTTCCAGCATTCGTCAAAACTACTAGGAAAACCTTCAACCTGTTAATATTAGAATGCTCCGTTAAGAATTTGTGCTCACAATGTCTATGTTTCTTCTGTGCTGAGGTATCCAGAGCTGGATGCAGTCTCATGAGTAGCACACCCCACAATAGAACCGAGTAGAGGGGCAGAATTACCTTCTTTGGTTTGCTGGCCACACTTCTTTTTATGCAGACCAGTCTAGGGTTGGCTTGCTGGGCTGTGAATGCTTATGTCCAGCATTTCATTCATCATTCATGTGTTTTGGTTTAATTTGAAGTTAAATGGTTTTATCAGAAATGCTAACTGGGACTTATTGAAATCAACCAAGCCTTCTTCCTGCATGTTTATTTACTGCTTTCTTTCTTTCTTTTTTTAAAATGACTATTCAGATATTCAGCTATTCCAGCATTACTGAAAATACACATTCATCTAGTAAGTATGGTTTTATTATCAAGATTGAAACAAATAGCAACATTTTAGGAAAGGAAAGGAAAGGAAAGGAAAGGAAAGGAAAGGAAAGGAAAGGAAAAATACTTGAACTAAAACACAGAGTCAGGTAGAAATTTCTAAAATTAATACTTTCTGAATAATATTTTTGCTAAACTCTGTTATATCTTGGGAGAGATCAATCAGTTTTAGTCAATATGACTTAGTTTGAATTGCATGGTAATTTCAAGCTGTTATTCCCAGAAAAAAAAAACCCACAGATTTCTTGCCTTCATTATGTTCTCATTGCCTAAGGGGAGATTTAAAGGGACAGGAAGTGGTAAGATTTTTAACTTCTGATAAATGATGGCAATGTTGGTGTGTATTCCTTAAATTCTGTGTGATTTTGAAAACATAAAGTTGTTTTTCTTCTGTGCAAATACCTCTATAGATTATTAACACTAGTTTACCTAAGTAACTGCATTGCAAGTGCAACTCTTTTAATGGCAGATCCTACCCTGTTTTTTGAATGAAGCATCTGAAATACTTGCTGAAGCACATTTAACTTAATATTACAAGGCAGTTTTATTTTGTTGCACGAGCTTCTCTTAATATCTGATGCTTGTTCAGGATGAAAGGTGTCTATTTGCAGACTCACAAGACAAAGGAAGAATTATCAAGTAATGCAATTTTTAAATATTCCCAAATAGAGTAAATTATTCATTATATAGTGTTTACAAACTTTCTGGGAAAGTACAAAGGGTAAAAACAAATAGAAGGAATCTTAGATAATAAATAATCATTTTTTTACATATACATACCTAAACTTTTTTCTCACTGACCCTGAACTTTATGAATATGAATATGAATCAGTAATACAGATCTAAGTGAGGTTAGTGTCAGCGTAATATAGTAGCAGCATTTTCCATGAACTAAAAATTTAGTTGTGACTGGGCTTTACCACTATTCAAGGTTGTTATTAGCTTTAGTGACTATCTTTTTTGTAAGCTCTGTATTCTACATCAGATAGGTAGAATACTGTATCTAATCACTGTAAGGCTTTTGCACTGATTAATACAGCATGTTCATCCTCTAAGTAGCTTACAAATATTTCAGTTCCTAAGCAGTGCAATGAATTTCAGTTATTCATTACTACTTTCTCTTCATCTGTGTTTTGCTTGGATTACAAAGTTGTGTAATGTTTTTCCATCTACTTCTTAAAAAATTAAATAAGTAATGTTAATTAACTAGATCAATAAAATGTCATCACGGTATTTCACCAAAGTAATTAACAGTTAGTTTAAATGTGTTTAAATTTGAAATGCAGTAAGAAAGCAGAACTACCAAATGCTCATGTGAAATACTAAGAACAAGAAGTTCACAAGCAATACAAAGACTTTGATTTGAGGTTTTTTTGGCTCAGCATATTTTCTCAGCAGAAATTGTTGTAATGTAATTTAAAGCTGACACAGGATTGACATAACAGTCTATTAATAACATCACAAAATTAGACCGTTAAGTAAGGAAAATTAAAGAAAATTCTTTATGGGCACTCATAAACAGGAAAATAAAACTCAACTCATAGCCAAATATTTTTTTATTTTGTAGCAGCAGAAAGGCTTTGCCACTGCTTATTAAGAAGCAAGCTTATGTAAGCAGAATATTTAGTTCATAACTCAGATAAGGTGACTCATACCGAGATAGTTCATTAACTATTGTACTCAAATGAAATTTAATACTCAGAAATATACTTGCTGAATAAAACCAATCAAATACTTTTTGTGATAAAGCTTAACATTTTTTTAATCCAATAAGTTTGTTCTAAGGTTTTCTTCTTGTTTGTTTGTACTTCTGTTCCCTCTTGAACAAGGCAATCCTCATTTTCAGTACATAGTGGGGGATGGTGTGATTAAGAGCTGCCCTGCAGAAAAGGGTTGGGGTGCTGGTTGATGAGCTGGCAACATGCACTCACAGTCCATAAAGCCAAGAAAACTGGAGAGGAACTATTCATAAAAGCTTGTGGTAATAGGCAAAGGGGAATGGATATAAACTGGAGAATTGCAGATTTAAACTAGACGTTAGGAAGAGTTTCTTCACCATGAGATTGTTGAGACAATGGAGCAGGTTGCCAAGGGAATGTATGGGTGCCCCATCCCTGGAGGTGTTTAAGGCCAGCTTTGATGAGGCCTTGGGCTGCCTGATTTAGTGGGATGCCCTTGCCTGTGGCAAGATGCTTGGAACTAGATGATCTTTGAGGTCCCTTCCAACTCGAATTATTATATGATTCTATGTTTCTATGATAATTAGTACAGTACAGAAAAATGTGTACAAAATAACATAATAGAAGGCATGACACCAGTTTCAAAGATACCATGGCACATTGTCAAGTACTCCATGTGCAATGTGTAACATGGGGTGGACTTAAAATGGTTTCACTTCATCCTATTGTGTGATTCACCTTGTATACTACATGTGCAGAAAGACAGAAAAGTTCAGCTAGAGTTAAGGAATATGAAATTTCCTTGAAGCCATTTGGCGTTCCAGACATGCTTGTAGCTTTTAAATAAAAGGGGAAGCTGAGTATATGGTGGGAATTTAAAAAAATTAAATTTATAGTATTGACAAGGCTACTCCTATAGCTTGGATAGTATGTGACATGACACTGTAATACATATACACGCTGGATTTCATTTTTTTAATATATTTTAAAGCACAATAATCAAAGCTAGAAAACATACCACATATATATACAGAAGTCAGTTTTATCCTGTTGAATAGGCAGTCTAAAAGTTATGCAAGATTACAAAGCTGGGGAAATAGATATGATAATTTATTAATTATTTCACTTGAAATGCGATTAATACACTTTTTTCTGTTGTTTGTTTTATTCTTAGCTTTTACTCACCCCTATATCATCTGGAAACCTGATTACTTTTATGGCACAGTTTTTTCTTCAATTATTTAGCTGTTTATGTGATTATAATTTTCATTAATAAAGAAGTAGTCTGTAGGGGAACACAAAAAAGGCAGTCAGTACAACAAATAAATTGCATATAAAATGCCCTCAGAATGTACAAATAAATTGCACATAAAATGGCTGTCATTCTTCACTGAGTTCAGAGCCTTCAGTAACGTAAAGTTCAAAGGCATAAGTCACGTAGTTACTCTACACACATCTAATAAAATCACTCTGCTACCAGTCACATCAGACCTAACTATAATCACCTCCCCCCTCACACCAACTTTTTATAACTCACATAGTGTTCATCTCTTAAAGGATAAAATGTACTTTAATGTGCCTATTTTCTGATTAAGATGGTAGATTTTCAGTTACCTCCAGGGCTGATAAAAATTCTGCTTTACAAATGAGAATAAAAGATAGGAAAAGAGTAGCTTAAATATCTCCTTCTAAACAGAGAAAAATCCACCCCCACTCCAAAAAAAATTCTTACAACTAAGGAACAGTTAAATAAAGAGAGGGAATCTCTATTTTTTACCCAAATGCACATCTCTTACGTGGCAGCCCAACTTTCTTGCAGTTTTCAAAGAACCTTACAGCTAGCATCAATGTTAACATGAACACTTCTTACTAAACTTGTTCCTTTCATCAACATTACAAGACAGCTTGAAGATTCATTTTTGTCGATAGCTAAATATTTATAACTATGATTTATATTATTTGCCCTGTGAGCGTTAAGAAATTTAGCTCTCTCAATATGCTTTCTATACCCCTCATCAATCACTTAAGATGAAAGTAAAAAAAAAAGCACAAAAGGATGTTTTCTATACCCTTTAGCCCTATCATCTTTTCAATCTCTTCATCATAACCACCTCCATACACACTGCTGTTCTGAAGTGGTTGTTTCTTACTAAAACTGAGACAACTTTCATCGTACACATGAATGGACTTAATGATTATTTGGAGTTTCTGTAGTCCAAGGTCTTGTTTTTATGGGATGGAGTTAGGAACATTAAGAGCAATTACTGGCCCATTGATTCTTTCAAAATAAAGATACCCTGACAATCTGAATGCCAGTAGTATTCCTACCAGTACAGTAAAACAAACAAACAAACAAACAAACCCAGTATCCTGATGCTTTAAATTATCACAGAAAACAGAATGGATACATGTTTGGGGACATGGTTATGTCTTTTGAAAACAGAATACTCAACTGTTTTTCCAAAAATCTGGAATAAAATGTCTTGGAAAATAAATGGTTATAGTACTACATTAGAAAATTAATATGTTGTTTATATGCTTCCAAAAGCTTTAATGAGATTTAATATTCCTTTGTTGATTACAACAGCAACAACAAAAGATTGTGATCCTTATGTATTCATTTTGTCAAATTAACATTTTGAAAACTTATCTAACTTCACTCTTGCTGAAAGATTAGTTTCAAACCTTCAACAATCACCCAGCTAACACTTAGAACTACTTCTTTGAGTGGCAACATATCTTCTATAGTGAGTATGTATTTATCTTCACAGTGCAGATGTCAGAGAGGAAATTATTAAAATCTCGTTTTAACAATGGAAGACTAGCCCACAAAGAAGTTGTTCAAAGAGAGCTGAACCCTTGTATCAATGGCAGTGTTATAGCCCAGAAAACATTCTTCATATTCCACTTAACAACAACTAGTAAAATAGAACTCTGGCCATTCACTAGATAATTCATACTGACGTTATAGAGTTATTCAGAAGTGATTTCACTGTAAGCTACACATATTTAACTATGTACTTTAGTCTTCAATTTTCATTGACCTTCGAGGAGAAAAAACATAGTGCTGTAGAAATGTTTCTTGATTCTATTCTATTTATTTAGTAAATAAAGTAAATTAGTAGGGGTTTTCTACTGAATTTTTGGGTCTGCAATTAATAGTTTTTCTATAATCAACCAACTTATCTGTACAAATTTTTAATACAAATTTGTGTTAACTTTATCTATGGAAGTAGACCATCATGTTATCCTTAAGGGAAAAAAAAATCTCTATATGTCATGTTCTAATACATCACATTGGGTATAAATGGCAAGGTTTTGGTGGCTGGAGGTTGCCCTTTGTCAAACAAAGCTGGTTCCAGCTAGTTCCACAATGGACACCCTAGAGGCTAAAACTGAGCTCAACAGCCATGTGGGTGGTACCTGTGAAAACATTTAGGAAAGTTTAGAGGAGTAGAAGGGATGGAACAGGGGAAAGAGGAAACACCAAAGTCATGGGTGTATAAGATGCTCTGTGGGGCACAAGGTACGATATCAAAGGATGAATCTGTGCCGGGGGCATTATACCTCTAAAGACACTGCAGCCTATGAAGGACACATGCTAGAAATGAGCAAGAAGGAAAGAAAGGGAGGGAGAACTGCTACATCCTGACCTTGAACACCTGTACCAGCCGTTGAATCACAAAGGAGACTGAATGTGACAGATAGAGATAAGAAGTCAAAGATGAGTCAGTGTCTCCTTAAGCTCTTAAGGAGTTTAAGAAGTCCTTAAGGAGTCAGTGACTCCTTAAACACCCTTTAAGCATTTAAATATTTGTCTCCTTTGTTTCCAAGTACCTGAATTAGTAACTAAAATTTTATTGCTCATTAATTAACTTAAATTCCCTACTCAAGTCTATTTTAGCAGCAACAGTATCTGGTAAATAACTTCCCAGACTTTATTTCAACCCATCAGTTTTCTTACTTCTATTCTTATTATTATTTTCCTCATCCTGCTGGGGGTGACAGTGAGAATACTCAGCTGGGATCAGTTCATCATTTTGTTTCTGTGTTGGTGGAGTGTGCTTTTAGTGTGTATTTCAGAAACAGAAAAAAGGAGATTAATTTGCTACATATTGCCATATAACATAAGACCCTGTAGTAGGATCAATATAATATTAGACCTAGAACCATATTTAACTATACATTATTTACTTGCTGAAGTTAACAAATTTTATAAGGTGATATCACCTAAAATTATTCACCTCACTCCTCATGCCTTTCAGTATGTCTCTCTCTTCATCTCTAATATGGTACAACACAGCTGAAATCAGTTCATCCATTCAGCACATCTTTTATACTTTTCCATAAGCTTGATTACTTAGGAGAGACAGCAGAATAAATACATCATAGAACCATGGAGTCATGGAATGGTGTGAGGTGGAAGGGGCCTTAAAGATCTAGTTCATACCACCCTGCCATGAGCAGGGACACCTCTTACTAGATCAGGCTGTTCAAGGCCCCATCGAACCTGGCCCTAAACACTTTGAGGGAGGGGCATCCACAACTTCCCTGGGCAATCTGTTTCAGTGCCCCATCCCCCTCATCGTTAAGAATTTCCTCCTAAGGTCTAATCTAAATCTTCCCCTCTCCAATTTATAGCCATTCCCCGTAGCTGTATCACTACATACCTTTTCACAAAGTCCCTCCCTAACTTTCTTGTAAGCCCCTTTCAGGTACGGGGTTGGCTGCTATATGGTCTCCTTGAAACCTTCTCTTCTCCAGGTTGAACAACCCCAACTCCCTCAGCCTGTCCTCATACAGTAGATGCTCCAGCCCTCTGAACAGCTTTGTGACCCTCCTCTGGACCCACTCCAGCAGTTTCATATCCTTCTCATGTTGAGGACTCTGGAACTGGACACAATACTCCAGGTGGGGTCTCATAAGAGCAGAATAGAGGGGGCAGAATCATGTCCCTCTACCTGCTGTCCATGCTTCTTTTGATGCAGCCCAGGATGTGGTTGGACTTCTAGGTTGCAAGTGCACATTGCCAGCTTGTGTCAAGATTCTCCTCAATCAGCACCCCTAAGCCTTCAGAGTTGCTCTCAAGTACATTCCCCATCATGTACTGAAACTGTGGATTGCCCTGACCCAGGACTTGGCCTTGTTGAACCTCATGAGATTTACACAGGCCTAGTTCTCCAGCTTGTCCACATCCCTTTGGATGACATCCTGTCCTTACAGTATGGCAACTGCACCACTCAACTTGGTGTCATCTCCAAACTTGCTGAGGGTGCACTAGATCTTGCTCTTTAGGTTATCGATTAGGATATTAGAATCATAGAATCACCATGAAACCCAACAGATAATCAAATCCAACCATTCCCACCAATCTATAAACCATGCCCCTCAGTACCTCATCCACCAACACCTTAAACGTCTCCAGGGAAGGCTAGTCAACCACCTTCCTGGGCAGACTGTTCCATTGCCTAATGACCATTTCAGTGAAGAATTTTTTCCTTATGTCGAGCCTGAACATCCCTGGCAGAGCTTGAGGCCATTCCCTCTGGTCCTGTCCCCTGTCACTTGGGAGAAGAGGCCAGCCCCCTCCTCTCCACAACCTCCTTTCAGGTAGTCGTAGAGAACCTTTCACCAGCTTTATTGTTCTTCTCTGGACTTGCTCCAGAGCCTCAACATCCTTCTTGTCATGAGGGGGCCAGAACTGCACACAGTATTCAAGGAACAGTCTCACTAGTGCAGAGTACAGAGGGAGAATAACCTCCCTGGACCTGCTGGTCACATCGTTTCTGATACAAGCCAAGATGCCATTGGCCTTCTTGGCCACCTGGGCACACTGTTGGCTCATGTTCAGCCGGCTGTCAACCAACACCCCCAGGTCCTTCTCCTCCTGGCAGTTTTCCAACCAGGCTTCTTCCAGTCTGTAGCACTGCTTAGGGTTGTTGTGCCCCAAGTGCAGGACCCGGCATTTGGCCTTGTCAAACCTCATCCCACTGGACTCTGCCCAGCAGTCTAGCCTCTTCAGATGCCTTTGCAGAGCCTCCCTACCCTCCAGCAGATCCACACTTCCACCCAGCTTAGTGTCATCTGCAAACTTTCTAACGGTGCACTCAATGCCTTCATCCAGGTCATTGATGAAGACATTGAACAGGGCTGGACCCAGCACTGAGCCCTGGGGAATCCCACGTGTAACTGGCCTCCAGCTGGATTTAACACCATTTACCAGCACTCTCTGGGCCTGGTCATTCAACCAGTTTTCCACCCAGACGATTGTGCGTTTGTCCAGTCCAGAGGCTCAGTTTCTGAAACAGAATGCTATGAGAAACTGTGTCAAAGGCTTTACTAAAGTCCAGGAAGACCACATCCACAGCCTTTCCCTCATCCAAGAGTCTAGTCACTTTGTCATAGAAGGCAATCAGGTTAGTTTGGCAAGACCTGCCTTTTGTGAGCCCATGTTGACTGCGCCTGATCACCCTGTTCTCTTGCACGTGCTTCATGATAGCACTCAAGGTCACCTGTTCCATGACTTTCCCTGGTACAGAGGTCAGACTGACAATCCTGTAGTTCCCTGGATCCACCTTGTGCCCTTTCTCATACATGGGCACAACATCAGCCAGCTTCTAGTCCAGTGGAACTTCCCCAGTTAGCCAGGACTGCTGGATGGTGATGGAAAGGCGTTTGGCCAGCACATCCGCCAGTTCCCACAAAACTCTTGGGTGGACTCCATCCGGCCCCGTACACTTGTGGATGTCTAGCTGCACAAGTAAGTCTCTAACCACCTCCTCATGGATCGTGGGAACCTCGTTCTGCTCCTCTGAGCCCTGAGGTTGTGCGCAGAGGGAACAGCTTTCCTTACTATTAAAGACTGAAGTAAAGTAGGCTTTGAGTACTTCAGCCTTGTCTTCATTCCTTGTTGCTGTTGTTCCCTCTGCATCTAGTAGGGACTGGAGATTCTCCCTAGTTCTCCTTTTACTGTTGATATATTTGTAGAAAGATTTTTAGACATTGAAGTCCCACCTCCAGGCTCACTCCCATCTGGCCTGGCCTCCATCCCCTCCCCCATCACATCTAGTTTAAAGCTCTATTTATGAGCTTAACTAGATTTTTGGAGACGGCTTTAGTCCCCCTAGAAGACAAGTGTGTCCTGTCCCTAGTAAGAAAACCTGGGGGTGCATGGGCCTTCCTGTGATCAAAGAATCCAAAGCATCTCTTTTCACACAATTCCCTGAGCCAGTCATTAAACAATTTCCCCTCTCGCACTTCTTCCTCCTCATTGCTTAGTATTGGAATGGAGCCAGCTACTACCTGTACCCCAGAGCCCTCGATCATTCTCCCTAGAGTCCTAAAGTCCCTCTTAACACCTTTAGGCTTTCTATGGCTCTATGCTCTATGGATTTCTGTGTTCTATGTCTTCATTGACAACTTGAAATACTAAGAGTGGGTAGTAATCTGTGTCCTTGGCCAGGGACAGAAGTTTCCTAGTAATGTCCCTTACTGATGCTCCTGGCAAGCAGCAGACCTCCCTTTGGAGCGGGTCCGTTCTGCAGATGGGACCCTCTCTTCCTTTAAGAAGGGAATCTCCCAAGACAATCTCCCTCCTCTTCTTTATTACAGAGGATGTTTTTATGACTGTCTCAGGATGGCGGAGCTTTGGAAATGTTTCCAGGCTGTGGGTGCAGTCCTCTTCATCCTTAGGGAAGGGGTGCACCTGTAACACCTCATATTTGTTCCCAGTATGGACCCACTGGTCCCAGTATGGACCCCTGAGGGACACAATTTAACAGATGAATGAAGATAATAAAATTATTCTTTCTTCTAATGATCTGTGTAGCATCATTTTTGCTGATACTTTGCAATATCTGACCTTTCGAACTTAAAGGGTGTTCACAACAGGCCTTTTAAAGACAGCTATCTCATCTCAGAAAAATGGAAACCAGGCATTCAAGACTTACTTGTATTTTTCTCTGAACTGAATTGTCAGTTCTACTCTGCAAGTGTCTATTATCAAGTTGAGACAAGCAGTTGTTCTACAGGTTAATTCATACAACCTTGAATTTTTGAGAAAGTCCTTGAGAGTTAATGCAGCCGGTTTATGCAACTACTTTTCATGTATATCAGTGAGTTATACAGAAACTTGGCAGCTAGCAATGCTAATAAACATTTAATTTACAGCCAATGCAATCCTTTTTACTTTGCAAAGTGCTTCATGAATCCATCTCTTTCCCCTGATTTATTATAATCCCTGTTTAGCTTCATTTACATTTATGGGGAACCCTCTGTGGTATAAAACCGAAGACTAAGGGAAGAACAGTTCATAATTCAGCTGGAATCATGTTAGGATTTGCAGCTGGACATTTAATAGAAATTTAGTAAGTGTGTACCCTACCCCTTCCACCAAAGTAAAACAAAAAAAGAGGTGTATCAATGTCCCTTTATCAGTGAAATGAACATACATGACTAAGGCCAAGGAACTCACTGCATCATTGCAAATAGAAGAAATCAGATTATGTAAACTGACATAAGGCCGAACTACAAAACATTTCAAGTACTGTACTATATGCTTGTATAATTCACAACCAAGGATGTCAACTAACCAAGTAAAGAGTCAAAATCAATCCTGAATCCAAAGTTTTCATGATGTATCCTAGGTCAGAAATCAGGAACCAATATCTGGGGAATTTTAAAAGCACAAGTGTTGAATTCTACGTTGTTCCAAACAGATTTTATTTTTCTTTCATATTTTAGTGTGTTTTCTCTTATTCCTTTGTTTCATGGAAGGATAATACACTAATGGCTGATCTGTCCTGCTTTTTACAGTTGGTGATGTTTTCCTAAATAAGAGTAGCAGGTGGCAGTAGGATTTTGAAGCCACCTTGTGAAAGCCTATAAGCAGATGAAAATTAATTAAAACATAAATGTAGGATACTTTAATGTAAAGAGAATGTTATCTGCTTGGATTAGAGTTCAATTTTTTTTTTCAAATAAAACCACAGAAAGAATATAGACAACCTCAATTAGGTAGTCATTGCTGTGTTCAGAGATTGCAGAGAAAAACAGAGATTGTTCATGGCTTTAAAAAATGTATGTGTCAACTACTTGTAAAAAAATCTGGGCATGATAATCAGCAGCAGGGAGCAAAACCACAAAATTGAGCTTTGCTGCTACTTTTTCTATACCTTTGAACTAACTACTATTCTCTCATTCATCCTCCATTCTGATTTTGCTTACTTCTTTTCTACTTACTTAGTGCCTAATATACCCAAAAAAGGTGAGAATAATGGACTTGAAGAACATTGCCAGGAATATCTGCTCTTGTTAAATAATAAAAAAGTCACTTATTTCAGTTTTATTGTTACAACAAAAGTAGTAGGCCATTGTAACCTTAGGATTCAGAGATATTCCACTTATGATCATCAGTTAAATATCCATTGCTTTTATTGCTCATTATGTGAGAAAAAGATCATGTGAGATTTGCTGGCACCTGAGGTAGAAATAAGAGAAGTTAAGGCTTAGCAGTAATAATTTTTAATTTTATTAAATATCGTACTTCATAACTATAGTTATTTGGAGGGTTTAAAATTTAATTAATATAAAAAGCTCTTCTGCATCTTGTAAAATAAGCACAGAAGTATCTATCTGGTTTGTTTTTTTCTTCACTGAACACACAGCAGGGTCTTCCTGCAATATCTAGATGTAAAACAAAGGTGATAAAGCATAGGTGACACTAAACAGAATTATAGCTGCAGAAAAATTAGTATCATAGCTTTTTTTCTCAAGCTCTATAACTAAAATAAGGAACATGAAGCCTAAATCACAGCACCTCAGAAAACATGGTGCTTAGAGCAAATCCCATAGTTATTCTTAGTAGTTTGCAGGGAATATTTAGGCTTGTAAAGTTATCAGACTTAAGACTTTTGGTTTAAATTGTAAATACAACAATATACAACATATATCTGATCTGAATTTTGCTACTACCACTGATTAAGTAGTCTTAATCCAGTTGTCTAAAAATATTCCTCTTTCATCTCCTATGTCATAAAGCAAGATGAAAAAATGAACTCTGTGAAAAAAAAAATATGGTCATAGATTATTCTGAATAGTGTTTCTTATGGAAATTTCTACAGTTTAAATTAAACATCAGGTCAGTGTCTTTTTTACTGGACATAGATTATATGATTATTGTAGATTATATAGTATATCTGAATCATGGAGAAAACAACATACAGATTTTTGACAATTTTGACTGATAGAGATTAGAGGAAAAGGAAACTTTAGAAAGATGGATTTACAGTGGTTTGAAGTCGTAAAAGCATGTTATAAGTGATTCTAAAGTTTTTGGAACGTCCTGTATTGACATTTTAATATCAAAATCCTCCTTTTTAGTTAAAAGCAAATTTCCAGTTTGAAAAATAAGGTAAGTATAGCAAACTGAAATATATAAGAAAATAAGATTCCAAAATAAATATCTTGGGTTACTCCTATTAAATCCTTTTGGCTTAGTTGTTATAAACAATATTAATTTCTTGTACTGCTTCAGATCCTGTTTTTATCCCAGTCTGATTTTGGAAATCAAATTCACTGGACAAAATTGCATTGCAGTTCAGTTGTTAAAATTATTACTCTCAGGGTTCTAAACAAGTGGAAGTTGTTATGCAGAGTAAATTCTCCAGCATTTCCCTTTTTTTTTATAGGTAACTTCTGAAACATGTTGACCTCAATAAGCTGCTGTGATTCTTTTCTTTTTTTTTCATTTTTGTTTGTGAAACCTATTAAACAATTTTTGAATTAATAACTATGAAATTACTAATTTGTCACTAAGTAAATAAATTATTTTCCTGTATTCATTAGTGTTCTATTTATTTTGTGTCTGTACTGAGAAATATAGTATATTTGGAAAACATAATGAATGAATATATAGCACAAACTCTCCTCTTGCCCATTAAAATGAGCTCTAGTCTACCCCTAGAATTTTAGCTTTTAAAATTTTAACTCTCAGATTTACACTGTTTAGAATATTATGAGTGTCAATTTTTGTGGAAGTACCTAATGCAGGCATACATGGATAATATATACAACAGTGCCAGATAAAAGTACAGTAAACTTCATAATTTTATTGCTTCCAGCTGTCAAAAATATACAATTGAGTGGATGTTAGACCATTAAATTCTAGATGTGTATTACTGAACAAAGACTGTATCAGGAAAAATGTGCACAAAAAGGTTGGGTACTATGAAGTTTTGACTAGCACACCTCAAATTACCAGACAATGATATATGGACTTCTTTGAACAACTTCTCTGCTCTTTATTGATTAGCAAACTTTAGGCTTCTTCTTTAGACTCTGTATAAGAGCAGGCCAGATAGACAGCCTGCTGATCATTCCTGTAAGTAAACACATAAACAGGATGCAGAAATTATCTCTAATGTTTTCAAACCAGCTTATGAACATAGTTTCAGTATTTACTGTAAAATGCTTTCAAAGTAAGTCACTATGCTTAAAACCAAATTGTGATGAATAGTGTCCTTGATCGCATCTGTCCAAAATAAACCTAGGTACCTAGACTGCTCATCCTGATTCTTACTTAAAGGTAATATCCGACTGTGACAGTCAGATTTTCTGAGGTGCTGTAGGTGATTTATTGCTAATTCATTTCCAGATTTCATGATGTTCTAACCTCTCATGTTTTCATTGGTCTTAAAATCCAAAAGATCTTTTTTATCATATTCTTTACAAACTACCTTACAGACTCAGTTTCCTTCATTTGCTTATGCATAGTTTTTCAGATGTTATACAGTGGTATCAACTAGAAAGATCTCGGCATACAACAGTGCACCTCTGGGAAGAAACAGGTCAAGTGGAATAACTCTTAATATAGAAACACATATGGATTCCAAATGATGATTCAAAATTTGTTGTTGGGAATTGTCAGCTTTGTTAAAGAAGTAAAGACCCCGAAGTAAAGAGCCCTTCTGTGATATCACTACCACTGAAGGTAACTGAAATTTCTCTCTCTTGTAATTCTCCCACTTTACAGTTTTCATAAATTTTTCTTTTTTTTTTAAGATGCACAAATATGCAAATTGTGTTTTCTAGGAGACAGCAGTAGGCTCTTTGCAATGAAGATTGATGCAGAAATAAAAATGTTCACCATTCTGAAAGTTTTTCTGCTATATGGGGGTGAAGCAGCAAGGAAGTGCTTACTATTACACACAAAAAAATTATATAAGTAAAAAATAAGCCAATGAATAAATGAAAAACAATTTCTTCAAGAAAATACAATGACAATCTATGAAAAAATATTATAATAAAACTTGTGTGTTTTTTCCCTAAATCTGTGTGCACAAAAATAAACTCTAATGAATAGACGCGGACCTGATAAATTTAATGATTACTGGTGGCCTATTGCAGAACAATTTGGTATGATAGATCAAGGAAAGAAAACGTTTAGCTTAGGTTCACTTACCTAACTAACTTTACAGTCTTCCCTATTACAGTCTGGATCATCCTGCTTCCTTCACCACCCATAAAGATCACTTTCAATGTCCTTTCATGGATATGAGGTTTCAACTTAAATTACATCTTTCTTTGCAAGAGAAAAACACCTGTCAGTCTTTCTACAAGAATCACTGAAAGTCTTAATCTCCTGGTTTTATTCAAATTCTGAATTCTTACATCTGTCAATGACCTGGCTGAGGCAGCTCTGATGGCTTTGAGACATTAACATTCTCATTGATATTCCCATTGTGTGAAATTTCCATCTGTTCAGCTTTTAAGCATTTCAAGTCATTGGGATGATCAAAAAGAAGATCAAGGAGATTTGGGATAAGGGCTTAGAGATTTCATGGGAAGGACAATGATATATATTGCTGAGGACCTTTTCAGCAGACAGTGGCCTGTTTCTTCATGAAGAGAAATTCTGTTAAGGAAGGACTTAATACTGAGAAATTTTCAAATGTATTCATCTGAATTTCCCAGATAAGAGTTGTAAAATATGTGGTGTATTATATGATATAGAGAAGTATAGGTTATTAGAAGGGAAAAATAGATACAGGCAGGTCTCTTTCCCATGGTTGCTTGTGAAGGGTAGAAGGGAAATTCCAAAATATATATGTCTTGTTTCCAGACATGATTAATAATTGGAGCCTAGAGTCTTAAGTTATCATTTTATCTAAAGGTTCAAATACAAAGACGAAGTCTTGAACTGACTGATGGGGATTGTAAGCAGAACCATTAATGAAGGATGACATACCCTGTTGACTACTTCGGATACCTAAGGGACTTTTGCTAAGTGACTAAATTGGTAAATGAATTATCATTAAATACAACAAGCAGTAAGTGCAGGGAAAGAATCAGGTCAAAAAAGGTTGTTTATTCTACTTCAACTAATTGCTGTCCTGATAAACTGTTTGGGCAAGATCTTAAAAGCTACTGCTGTAGCTCCAGTGAAAAAGGTATCAAAAGAACATTTACTTGAATGCTGTACATTAATCTCATTGCAAATTTTAGCATATAAAATGTCTTCACTTGTCACATATATGGAACCTTTCATTTATTATAAAAATACTTTTGAGAGTAAGGTGAAGACTCACTTTGACCAGTATGCAAAAGTGAAGATATACCACTCTTATTGGGGTTTTCTGTGTTCTGGCATTTCTCCATCTAATCAAAAATATTTTAACTAATAACAGATATCAGTTCTGCTCTTTTTCTTGCATTGTTTTCAGTCTATTAAGTTATTCCTATTTCCTACATTATCACCCCTACAGTAGGGGTGCAGACTATTGTAATGTTGTTGTGTTTGCTTATATTTCATTCATTACTCAGTAGTAATTACTTATTGCAAATAGAAGAACTGTATATCTTCCCTACATTTTAAATTTTGTCTCAATTACTATTGCAGCTATTTACATGCTTTCCAGTCAGTTAATAATAGATTATTTCAATATGTGTATTTATTCCATAGTGGTGTATCACGTATAGAAGATTTCACATTTATTTTATGATTCATAGATATTTTTTAGCTGCTTCTGATTATACTCTTTTTTAAAGCAAAGTGAATAATTTGTATATTTCTGTGTGGTCGTGATATTTCTGTCAGAACAAATTAATTCAGTAAGTGGGAATAAATTCATGTTTGCATCATACTTGATATAGACATGTTTTCTGTCGTTTTCTTCACTATACTTGTGTGTGCATAGGATATAAGATAAATTTAGCACGCAAGGAATTATTTGTAGCATGGTGAATTGTTTTGTCAGCAACAATGTCCTAACTTATAAAGTAAGTAACAGTCCTTTTGTATAAAATACAACTCTACCATCAACCAGAGATAAAACATTATAGGTAACATTATTACAAGGATCTCCACCAGTAAAGTATGCTTAGGTCATTTTCTAAGACTCATTCCATTTGCAGATTTCATGATACAATTGTTGGAACAGAGATGCAGTTTCTGCTTGCACAGGAAAAAGCCTGGGGTTTTTTTAGTGTGAAGAATTAGACACCATGTACTCAACACCATGTACTTGAGCCCATAAAGTCTTTACATTACTGTGACAAATTAGTTATTGGTTAACATTTCACAGAATCATATAATAGTTAGAGTTGGAAAAGACCTTTAAAGGTGATCTAGTCTAGGTTCCCTGCAGTAAACAGGAACATCTTCGACTAACTCGGGTTTCTGAGAGACCCATCCAAACTGACATTAAATGTTTCCAGGGATAGGGCATCTACCACCTCTCTGGACAATCTATTCCAATGTTTCACCACTCATTGTAATAAATATCTTCCTTCTAGTCTAAATTCAACCTCTTTTAGTTTAAATACTATAATCTCCAATGACTTCATCAACAAGGTCTCAAATGACCACCATTGGAGTCTGGCTGACTTATGGTGGAGTGACTATCTATACTTCAGATAATTTAATTTAATCTAACCAAGTTTGCTTTATATATCTAAGTTCAGAATAGTTTAGCTTTGTTTGAAATAGGTAAATGTAAAGGACTGTTGAAAAACATCTCTATATTTGTCACCAGGTATCCTGGTTTGAGCTGAAATAGAATCACTTTTCTAACATTTCAGCTTAGCCTTGTCTAAGAAAGTACATTTTCTGAAAGTTAACTGCATGTTTTCAGACAATGTTTCTCGATAGAAGGGATAACATGGGGTATTGGTATGCAGTAAAAGCATTGCTTTCATGTATCCTTAGGAGATGAAGGTCATTCTCTAGCTGGTAGAATGTCAGAAGTCAAAGGGCAAATAAAGGTCGCACCTGCAGGGAGGACTGGACAGAACAGGCAACCCAAAACTGACCAACAGAGAATTCCATTCGATATATGTCATACTTAGTATAAAACTGAGGGATCAAAAGGGTCAAGCTCTTTTCTTTGAGGGCCGTCATCTAATACAGAGCCCTTTCATCCTTTTTCCCCTAATGCTGCAGCCATGCATTTCTGAATACAGTTCCCGAGTCCAGTTCTCATCTGCAACTTAGTCCAGCCTGAGACTTTTTTGTCATCTCTGCTCTGCAGCAGCAGTGATGACTGTAGTCATCAGGCAGGGGGTTCAATTTCAAATATTTGTTGGGAAGCATAATACAATAAGCTCTTCAAGCACCCTGGCAAGGTGGAGCTGGGAAAATCACAAAGGTAGTGATGACTCTGTTGTGTTATGTTAATGAAGTAACCTGAGGATGGAGGGCAGAAGTTTGCAACCTAGCAACATAGTTTTGTGGTTGGGTGGTGGCCAATGAAGACTTGTTAGTAGGGCAGAAGCAACCAATCAATGTTTACATCATGTTTTGCCTGCTTGGTCTTTATAATCAGGAGTTAACCCATAATAAAAGGACTTCATCTGAAATCATATTGATTTGTCGCGAGGTTCATCTTGTTCCCACCGTCATTAAATATTTGTACATATTTGACTATTTTTCTATTAATAGTACTTTTCTTATCATTATTATTGTTTCATTAAACCTGTTTTACTTTCCAGCCTTGGCTAAACCATGCCAGTTTATTGGGGACCAACATAGAGCTCAAACTGGCCTGAACTGAACCAAATTCAACCCCTCAAAAATTGCTCCAAGAATGTTTGCCGCCCTTGCCTGCTCAGATAGATTAGCCAGGACCATGCCATACTTTTATTTTGAAATGTCTGGTACGTGACTCTCAATGCAGGTGAGCAGTGGCTTTTTTAGGTCTACTAAACAGCTCTGCTGAAATACCTCAGCTGGAGCTCTGGGTACCCTAATCCTGAGGTTTGTCATTTGAATCCCAGCACAGAGAGCTTAGCAAAGTACAATTAGAAAGTATTAAGGTTTTCCTTAAGAGTTGAAGGGGTTGGAAATTAATACACACAGCTAATTTTATTTGTTTTTTTCAGATTAAATTTTGTCCTTGAAAAACTCCTTGACAGTTGATTAAAATATTACTACAATAATGCAGGTATATTGTCTTACATTTGGCTCATAGAACACATGGTGTCTGACTGCTAAATAGTCCTCTGTATTATCTTGACTGCTATCAATCTCAGATGTTGTTGTAAGGCAGTCATTACTATTTACTGCCTGGGTGTGAGCTGTTTTGAGGTATTTTTGGTAGCTACAGATTTCCCTGTGAATTTTGGGTGTGGCATGGTGCCCTTTTAGAATTCTGTGTACAAATAGTTTCCTCAACACAGCCTTCCATAGCGTATGTGAGACAGATGGTCTTTTATGGCTTAGTTTCTCTCTGCATCACCTTGGCATCTATCAGTTTTAAGTGCTGGATGAAAGTGACAGTATTTGTGGCCTTATTGTATTATACCTAGCTATATGCGTAGCTATGACCTTACCTGAGAATTTCCAGCACCACTTAGCAAACTTTGTTCTAAATTATGTTTCTAGCCCTGTCTGGGATTGGACACACAACTGTTTGCATTTGGCTGCTGATCAAAACCAGGTGAGGTTAAAAGACGATAGTTTATTGGCACGCAACATAGGGCCTGAACCCACATCCCTGACATTGAAAGTCCCATCTTCTGTCTGAGAATAGAATCAGTAAAATAACTATTCATTACTATGGGAAACTACTTCTATCCATGCACATGTTTTCTTATTTTGTAGCTAGATCCCTAATGTTGTTGCCATTGTGGAGACGTGGTGGGATGACTCGTATAACTGGAATGTAGTCATGGTGGGGTATAAACTCTTCAGGAAGGACAGGAAGGGCAGAAGAGGAGGTGGGGTAGCTCTCTGTGTTAGAGAGGGCTTTGATACCCTTGAGATGGATTATGATCAGGAAGGGACTGAGTGCCTGTGGGTAAAAATCAGAGCAGCCCACGGGCAAGCAGATATTGTGATGGGAGTCTGCTATAGACCACCCAGTCAAGAAGAAGCAGCTGATGAGCTCTTCTACAAATAAGCGAGAGTGGTCTCAAGATTGCTACCTCTAGTCCTTGTGGGAGATTTCAGTTTCCCAGATATCAGCTGGGAGTATAAGACAGCATAAAGGAAGCAGTCCTGGAGGTTCCTGGAGTGTGTGGAAGACAACTTCCTCACACAGTTGGTGAGCGAACCAACAAGGGACATCACCCTCCTGGACCTACTGTTTGTGAACAGAGAAGACCTTGTGGGGGATGTGAGGGTTGGAGGACACGTGGGGCAAAGCGATCATGAGATGATAAGAGTTTTCAGTGCAGGGTGAGATGAAGAAGGAGGTTAGCAGAACAATTGTGCTCAACTTTCAGAGAGCAGGCTTTGGACTGTTCAGAAGGTTGGTCGTAAAAGTCCCTTGGGAGGCACTCGTTAAGGGCAAGGGAGTCCATGAGGGCTGGGCACTCTTCAAAAGGAACTCCTAGTAGCCCAGGAGAAAGCCATCCTCATGTTCCAGAAAAGTATCCAGTGGAGCAAGAATCCAGCTTGGTTGAGTAGGGAGGTCCTGAGAGACATCCAGAAGAAGAGGAAGGTCTATGAGCTTTGGAGGAAGGGGTAGGTATCCTGGGTGGACTATAGGTTGGAAGTGAGAATGTGCAGGGAAAAAATCAGGAGGGATAAGGCTCAACTAGAAATCAGATTGGCCAAGTCTGTGAAAGACAATAAAAAATCTTTCTACAAATATATCAACAGTAAAAGGAGAACTAGGGAGAATCTCCAGTCCCTACTAGATGCAGAGGGAACAACAGCAACAAGGAATGAAGACAAGGCTGAAGTACTCAAAGCCTACTTTGCTTCAGTCTTTAATAGTAAGGAAAGCTGTTCCCTCTGCGCACAACCTCAGGGCTCAGAGGAGCAGAACGAGGTTCCCACGATCCATGAGGAGGTGGTTAGAGACTTACTTGTGCAGCTAGACATCCACAAATGTACGGGGCTGGATGGAGTCCACCCAAGAGTTTTGTGGGAACTGGCGGATGTGCTGGCCAAACGCCTTTCCATCACCTTCCAGCAGTCCTGGCGAACTGAGGAAGATCCACTGGACTGGAGGCTGGATGATGTTGTGCCCATCTATGAGAAGGGGCACAAGGTGGATCCAGGGATGTTTCTATTCTTATATCAGTGGTTTTCTTATGGTTTATTTATCAAAAATAAATTGTTTATACAAATAACAACTTGTTAAGGAAAAATGCATTCTACTTTCTTAACTCTTGTTGTATAATTTCAACCAATTCCCTTCTCATTTATCTCTCCCTCTATGTCTCTCTAGAAAATTTCTTGAAAAGAATTTTCCTTTAAAAAATATGCAAGGAAAGGAAAAATGAGTGATCCTTGTCTGTTAAATATTTTTACTTATAATTTTACAAGGTACTTGATTTTTCAGCTCTTTTTCCTTTCTACTCCCATATATCATTATATGAGTTCTACTGATGCTTTTCATGGTTTAGCATCCTCTACCTGTGCCAATTCCAATACAATACTTCTAATGATCTTTGATTTTCTAAAGTGCACAGATATAAAAAGATAATACATGAAAAACAGTCTGTGACATGCTTGATTTGAAATCTTCAGACCTGCATAATCCCTTTTACATCAGTTGGCTGGTGAGAGTAACCAAAGTTTCTTTTTTTTTAATGTTTTCTTCTGAGTTCTCTTTTACCATTTTTACTCTTTGTCAATTGTATTTATTTCAGTCTTATTTCTAGTACAATGTTTAAATTTCTTACAAACCAAAATAATTGTTAATTTTTTAAAATTCACACATATTAAAACCTAATGAGACATTCCACATAATTCTATCTCATCATGGTGACAGAACTTCCCTGACTTAATTTGTGTTTGAGTAAAAGCATATAGATACACACAGAGGTTAATGCTCATAACATAAATGTAAAATGGATTGGTTTTGTTCTAAAAACTGCTATCCTCCTCAGACTAATTTTGTTGTACAAATATTTTATTTACCTTACCCTTATTATTATTTGCATGATTTATTTCTAATCCGAATTTGTCTAATCTCCATTTCCAGTTTCTTCACTATTTCAATATTTGTTGGACATCCTAAAAAGCCGTCTATTATCAAATAGACTTTGCTTAAACTAAGCAAAACTGAAAAAAACCCTTTAAAAAAGGAAGCATTTCATAGAACTGTAAATCTTATGATATATATATTTTAGTAAATCTCTAAAACAAGTGACTATGAATGGAGAATATTTTATTAAAATCTTTTTCTCAGGAGTTGACTAGATATAACTTAGTGTATCTTATCTTCTGGTGCAAAAGGCCATACGGTAACTATACTACTAATTTTTATATTTGATTTTACTAAGGGTCTTTGATTCTCTTGATTGTGATGTCAGAGACACTTGAACTTAGTGACTTAAAAAGGAGTAATTAAGGTTGCCTAATATAGACAGCAAAGGGAACTATTTGAATTAATCATTTATTTCTCTAGGCTTATTGACCATAGAAACCTACCTTTGGGCTATGGGGCTTTCTCTCTGCATATCACCTCTTTCCCTCAAAATATCTCTTTTAACTAGGTTACAATCAATGACTTGATCATCAATCAAACCAATTAATGAGATGAGAGATAGGTGAAATATGTACTCATAAATTATCAATTTATAAATACTTATTTATTCCTTGGGCTCCTGGAAATGATCTTTTATTTGAATATGGTTCTTCCAACTAGTACCTTGTACTTTTTTTAAAGGAAAGCACAATATTTTACTCCTCCTCTGTTCTTTCACATAGGAATTATTATAATTACTGCTAAACTTCAAGCTCCTAATTGATCAAGGGACCAAGATAGGCATGTAGCTATGTAAATTAAATTGAATTACAAAAAAAAAGAAAGGTCACAGTGTGATTTTCATGAACTACTTCTAGTATTCCCTCTCTTCTCAGTTCTGATATAGCTCTGCTGTAGGAATACTTTGCCATACAGTCTGAAGGATCAGGAAATCTGGCCACACCTTCCATCCAGAGTACAGAATTATCACTATTGGAAGACTTATATTACTTAAAAAGACCAGGAAGTACTTTTATGTCCATCCACAGAAGAGAGAAATGCTGAAAAAAGAGTATTTTATATCAGTTTCCATAAAATATCTTTCATACTTTCACAAGGTTTCCTTTTGTATAGCAGGCCTTCAGTAGTGGGCAGTAGAAGCAGTGAAGATAAGTGCCTGCTCTTCCATACTCGGTGAATATGCTGTAATTGCTGTGCTTTGTCAGATTCTCATATTATATTATGTTTTCTTATTCTTTGTAGTTTTCACAGCCAAGTAATCTGAATTTCTTAATTTTAGGTATTTGATTTAACTTGTGTGATGAAATTTGAAAAAAAAATGCCTTCTGAAAATGTTTTTTCATCAGAAAAATGGCAGTTGTGTTCCACAAGATATCTTCATGCAGTCTTCAAAGTTACAGTACTTTCAGAATTAAACAACAAGCATTCGATTCCTGAATGGTGGTTAAATTATTGTTTCTAACTTTCAGTCCTAGCAGAAATGTTCTTTTAGCATTTCTGTTAAACAATGCCAATTTTTTATCATTAATTACTCAACAGAGAGCTTTCAAGGAGTGGATCATTATTTGTTAAGCAAATAGTGAAATTTTATTGCCTCTATTTGGATATAGGTATTAGGGGATCTGTATTTCCTGTGAACTTTTTCTTTAAAGCTATAATCATTTAACTATTGCTTGGATCTACTGAAAAAATAAAGGGACAAATTCTCAGGTGGCATTCATAGTTGCATCACATAGAAATGAATGAAATCTTATGCATATTTTTCTAATTTAATCCCAGGTTTTTTAATAACAGTTGATAGGAATACAGAATAAGTTTCAGTATCTCCATACTGTTATTCAGGACAAACAGGAAAAAAATGACTCAACACTCCATTATGATTTCTATATCATTTAACGTTTAGAATGATCTGATAACCTGTGAAAAAATGAATTACCATTAGTTGTAAAAATTATACGTGCTTTGACAGGCTAGGAAAAATGGGGTTTTTTTTCAGCCTGGGGAAGAGAAGGCTCCAAGAAGACTTTATAGTGACCTTCCAGTACCTGAAGAAGTCTACAAGAAAGCTTGGAAGGGACGTTTTCAAAGGCATGTAGTGATAGGACTAGGGGCAATGGCTATAAGTCAGAGAGAAGGTTTAGACTAGACATAAGGAGGAAATTCTTCACAATAAGTGTGGTGAGGCAATGCAACAGGTTACCCAGGGAGGTTGTGGCTGCTCCATCCCTGGAAGTGTTTGAGGCCAGGTTGGATCCAAGGGGCCTTTAACAGCCTGATCTAGTGGAGGTGTCCCTGCCCAAGGCAGGGGGCTGGAATTAGATGATCTTTATGGTCCCTTTCAACTCAAAACATTCTATCATTCTATGATTCCATGAATCTATGGTTCTAATAATTCAAATTTTAAAAGAAAATAACAGTAGCTCCCAAGGTAGCAGTTTCTTGCAAACTATCAAATTTGTTGCAATAGAAGGATTGAACTAGGGTTTGTGTTCCCAGCATGAATTCCAAGCATCAAGAGGAAGATGCAAAAAAAGGTATCTTAAATCCTAAAAGTGAAAATTAGAATTTTTTTAGTAATTAAAAGGTAAAAACATTGCCATTCTCATATCTCTTTGAAATTAGGAAATGGACATTTCAATATGAAATGCATAATTAAAACTGAAGTTGCATGTTTGTGGTAGACAAGAAATTGCATCCTAACATTCTGGTTCATATTTTACAGACGGTCAGATGGCACTAACCATATAAATAATTGTAGAGTACAGCTACTACTACCCCTGCTAAGGTAAAGGAACTGGGAGTTAATGTTGTAAATTAAAATATAGAAAAACCTTACTGAATAATGTTAAGTACTTAGCAAAGAAACTTGATCAGCTGAGGGCAGTAACTGTAGCAAATCGTTTAGGAGAGGCTTTGTGGTGATTCAGAAAACATGAGGTTTATAAATTGTTGTAAGCAGGAAATGGGGCTGAAAGGAAATAAAAAACTTTGAGATATTAATGTCATCAGTTAAAGGAAAGTATTTCTTATCATTCTCACATTACTTCTCATCATGGATGTCTGCTAGAAAATCCAGGAATGGTTATAACTTGCATGCCAGCTGACTCATAACTGACGTTTGATCAAGTTCATCAACAGACTATTTAAAAAAGACAAAAGAGAAATGTTACCTGCATTGATGTCTGGTTTCAAAGACTATATAATTTCTAAAGTCAGTGTGTGCTACTTGATGAGTGATATGCTGTGGAAAGCTTGAGCGAGCAAGGTGTTGAAAATCCATGTTTTGTTGCCTTTCTACCCAACTGGAAATCACTGCATTGAAAATGAAGCATTTTTAGATAGGAGAACAAATAAAAATTGTAATATTTCAGTGTCATGACTTCACTGCAAAACTTCATGAAACTGAATGCAGCAGATTAAGAATGAACATTCATATTATCAGTGCCTAAGCATGAACCTTCCCATTGAAGATATCTTGGTATCCGAAGACATATATCTGTAAAAACATATATACGTAACTACAAACATAAGGCATGTTATGTTATACTTAACATATGTTTTGTAGTGTGATTGTAATACGATGAACAAATACTTTCACATAAATAGGCACAATGATGACTTTGAGTAGCTGGTCTAATTCTAGAACAGGAAATGTACATAACAATTTTATTTCTATTTTGTATTTTCTTTTCTATTGGAAGTATTGAATTTCATCTGCCACCTGGTATGCACAGGTTTTACTTTACCTGTTCAATTATCATTGTCTCCATCTACAGGTTTTCTCACTTTAATGCTTTTTACTCCCCAGCTCACAGGAGTGGGGAGTAGTGAGGGGCTGGGTTAGTGTTTGACTGTTTTTTCCCTAAGCAAATGGACTCTCATCCCTCCTTAATAAGTAGACTAGAAAGAGAGTTCAATCAAGGCAGATAAATGACAATGAGTCTTTATAATTGTTTATCTTTCAACCCAATGAGTTAGAGTCAAAGAGTTAAGTGTGTGGAACATTGCATGACGGATGATGAATGCAGAAGTAAAAAGAAGGACACAGTGGTTTGTTTCAGAACATTCTGTATGATGAGACAGTACCACCAGCTGTTGGAAAGTGAGGCATAGATTAATAATGCAGAAGAAGCACGGAGTTTAAAGACTAATGAATTATGTGTGAAATAATATTCATTTAAATTGCCTTGCAAAAGGAAAAAACAGACAGTATGACTTGTGATTTAAAACTTCTTAGGCTGTTTAAACAGCTCTTTTTCATTCTTTTTGGGAGTTTACAGGACTAAGGTAGAGATTAAGTCTGCCAGAAAAGAGGATATGATATATAAGACGACTATAGATGGTTACAGAGTTTAAACATTTTAAGAGATTAAACAGTTCAGTGAAGATAAATGTAGAATAATAATGACTTTGATGGGTCTTTATCACACAAGGCCATGTTCAGCATAAATTATAAGCTTTAAAAGGGGAATTCTACAGTTAAAAGACAAGTCTGTTTGTACCATTAAAGAACAACGTCTAATAGAAACACAAACCCTAAATCCCAATATGAAGAATAACGACAAGTTTGATAAGTCTATTACACAGGAATGCCCATTCTTAATAAAATGTGTAGAAATGAAAAGACAAATGATTTTATTTTAAATCACACAATATCAGCCATTGTACGATTAACATTTTGTGGCTTTTTGTAATAATTTTTAAACAAAAGAATGAAATTTTTCAAAATTGAAACATGTAGATTATAGGCCAAAATAAACCATAGCAAAGTGACAGATATTTCAATTTAATTTATTTTGAGTACACTTATCAGCATTTCATGAATAATGCATTTCAGTGAATGGTGTCATATATCACATGTTGTATACATGGTGTATTCTCTTATTGCATATCAACTCAAGACATGTTTCCTCCAACATTTTTTACTCTGATGAGTCTTGCTGTCTTGTAGGCAATCGTTGAAGATGGAAAGCTACTGTATGGAATCCTACATGACAAGTCGCAGAAGCAGATGAAGGAAAAAGTGAATCCAGCCATTTGGCAGAACTGGAAACCATCTAGCTGACTTTAGACATTGCTGAATGAGAAAAGTGGTTAGTATTTTGTCTCTGTACTGACTCATGAATAATAGAAAATATTTCGTTGGAGTTGTTAAATCAGTGGAAATGCAACAACCAACAGAATAGAGGTAAAACTATTTGGGCTGTCACATTTTGGTGAGATATTCCTGCCTGGCTATACAAACTAGTCATAGAGGTACATCATGAATATTCTTATGTACCAAAGAAACAAGCCACCGAGAAACATCAAATCAACCAGTAAATGGATAGGTCTGCTAAAATGTTTCAGAAAAATTTGAGCTGGCAACATAAAGGTGACTTTTTTTCTCGCTCCATGGACCCATGACACTTCATGTCAGCAAGGAAGGGATGCAACATACAGATGGGCCCATGACCAAGGGGTGGATTTAAGCACGGACACTATTGCACATGTTACCCATGAATATGAAATATGCAGGGCAATAAAGCAAGCTAAAAGGTTAAAACCTTTATGGCATGAGGGACAATGATTGAAATGTCAGTATGGGTAGGCCTGTATTGTACTCCCTCAAATCTGCCACGATAAACACTACATGTTTACAATGGTTTGAAACAACCACAAGAGGGCTGGAAACATACTATGTGCCCCATGCCACTGCCTAGAGTACCATCCTGGGACTTGAAAATCAAGTCTTATGGTGACACAGCGGTCCAGAAAGAACTGAGTCAGACAATAACACTGATTTAAAAAGCAGTCTTCACAGAATAATTGCAGAATCATTTAGGTTGGGAAAGACCTTTAAGATTATTGAATCCAACTATAAACCTAACACTCACAAGTCCACCACTAAACCACATGTCTAAGTACCACATCTACATATCTTTTACATACTTCCAGAGATGGTGATTCAACCTCTTCTCTGGGTTGGATCTAAATGATATTTGAGGTCCCTTCTGACCCTAACTATTCTATGATTCTATGATTTGAAGAAACAAGGAGAAGGGACCTGAACATGGTGTAAATGATATGGTATAAGGGGTGGAATTTTCTGGTTTGAGCTAAAGCAGAATTAACTTTCTGAATTCTCGGTCAAGCTTCATCTAAGTAAGTTCAATTTCTGAATGTTAGCTACATGTTTTCAGATGGTGTCTATCTCTAGAAGTGATAATGCTTAAAATTTATTATTATCACAAAAGTAATATTTATATGCATATACCATTTATATGCAGAAAGGCCATTATTATAATTATTTTTATGGTAATGAATTACATCCTGAGTCAGCGAATTGTCATATACCAAAAGTGTGAAAAATGGTCACACCTGCAGGGAGGTCCAGATAGGACAGCTGATTCAAACTTACCAACAGAATATTCCATTCCATATACCTCATACTGAACTGAAGGTTCATGAGGATCAAAGGCTCTTCTTCAGCAGACTGTGTCTTATACAGATCATGTTTAACCTTTTATCCTGATCCCAAGTCTGTGATTTCCTGAATCCAGTTCCAAAGCCTAGCTCCCACCTACTGCTGAGTTCACCCTGGGACATATCCTCATGCTTGCTCTGCAGCACTAGTGGTGAAATATAGTCACTGAGGGGAATAAATTTTGTATTATTTTATTATTTTCTCAAGAATAGTATTGCAATAATAATAACAACAGTAATAATACTATTGTTAATGTTAATCATAATAGCATTGTTATTGTTGTTGTTACTGTTTTATTAAAGCTGTTTTAGCTTTAGTTTTAGTTTCAAACCCACAAGTGTCTCTTTCGTGTCCTTTTCCCCTTTACCTAGGGGTGGGCAGCATTGTGTCAACACTACTTGTGTTAAGTTACCAACAAAGCTGGGAAGAGGACCTAATCATGACAGACTGGTAAATCAAAGAATGAAAGAATGGTTTGAGTTGGAAGAGACCTTAAAGATCATTTAGTTCCAAGCCCCCCGCCATGGGCAGGGACATCTCCCACTAGGTCAGGCTGCTCAAGGTGCCATCCAAGCTGGTCTTGAACACTTCCAGGAAGGTGGTATCCACAACTTCCTAGGGCAATCTGTTCCAGTGCCTCACCACCCTCATTGTGAAAACTTTTCTCCTTAAGAGTAGTCTAAATCTTCCCCTCTCCAATTTATAACCATTGCCCATAGTCCTATCACTACATACCTTTTCACAAAGTCACTCCCTAGCTTTCTTGTAGGCCCCCTTCAGGTACTGGAAGGTTACTATAAGGTCTCATTCAAATCTTCTCCAGGCTGAACAAACCCAACTCTCTCAGCCCATCATCATACAGGAGGTGTTTCAGCCCTCTGATCATTTTAGTGGCCCTTCTCTGAACCCATTCTCCTCTGAACTACACCACTTAGCAATGTGTCATCTGCAAACTTGCTGAGGGTGCATTCAATCTCACTGTTTATATCATTGAGGAAAATCTTAAGCAGTACTGGTCCCAGTTTAGACCCCCGATGGACACCACTAGTCATGAATCTCCATCTAGACATTAAGCCATTGACCAGCAATCTCTGATGCAACCATCCAACCAATTTATCCACTGCAGATTTGACCCGTCAAATCCATATTTCTTCTTTTTATAGAGATATGCTCAGGGGACTATAATGCTCAAACTCTTGTAGAATTAATATGTAATTTGAGGTCAAGGAGTTCTTAGGTATTTCCACCGCCATCTCAGTTTCAATGGAGTAATGGTGATAGTGGCATTCTTCCACCCCTGCCCCCAGCCCCGTCCTCCACCTTCCCCATATACCTAGGTGATATTGTAAGATTTTGTTTAGAAGCAGCAGTTAAGATTAACAAAGCAAATAACCAAGGCTGAGCTTTGGAAAACATTTCATAGAATCATAGAATCACCAGGTTGGAAGAGACCCACCAGGTCATCTAGTCTAACCATTCCCACCAATCTCTAAACCATACCGCTCAGTACCTCATCTACCCACACCTTAAACACCTCCAGGGAAGGTGAGTCAACCACATCCCCGGGCAGACTGTTCCATTGCCTAACGATCTTTTCAGTGAAGAAACTTTTCCTTATGTCAAGCCTGAATTTTATAGAATTTTATGAATTTTATATGAATTTTATATGAAATTTATGTGATTTGTATAGAGAGGTTCTGAAATGTGTGCTCGAAAGATTTGTTTCAGAAGTCTTCTAAAAAAATTCTTGATGAGCACCTTTAGGAAATTATTTAGATACAACATTGAGAGAGAAGTGACAATAGATAACTGTGAAGTTCCTTCTAGCCTTTCTGTGATTTCATGGAAGTCTTAATACTGGCAATGACAATACAGGCAGTTGTATTGGATATAATTTCTCTCTTTCTGACCTGACTGGTGTTTGGAAATTGGTTTTAAGCAATTTTAAGTGCTGTGTGTGTTTGATATTATTTGGCCAGTTGAGTCAGGTTTCATCAGTTTTTCTGCGTGTTTTGTCTCTAGCTGTGCCCTCCTGGATCTCCAAATGCAGTTTCATCCTTGGAAACTGCTGTTTGGAAATAAAAATACTATTATAAAAATCTACATATGTGAGACATTAATTTCTAGATCATTATACCTTTCTTATGAGGAAGTTAGGTTGCCTCAAGACATGCTTGATTTTTCAGAAACATTAGTAAGCAAACATGTTGTGAAGATCATGATGTCAACACTTCACAGCCTTTGATCCTGTAGAGTTCAGAAACTGCTGTTGGTTTGAAGGGAAAAAAGTGGTAGACATATTGTTCAGGTCAACACAGATCAACTGTTAAACTTGTTAGGGATTCACAGTCTTCTTGGAGAAGGATATAAGAACTGAATGTGGATAGAATTGACATGGATCAGACTCTTACAAATATTTTATATTTCAACTGACTTCAGCCATCCAGGTGTCTAGCATTTATGGTTTGTCTGCAAGGTTGCTCTAGGGTGCCAGTATGACTAGCTTTTTCAGTACACCAGGACACAGTGTTTCTCTGGTTGTGCCAGACAAAAAAGTCTGCTTTTGAAGAGCAGTGATGTTAATTACTCACTCTTAAGTCATAGATGTTTAATGAGTTGTTAACATTTCAGGTGGTAGGGTATTGAAGATGTACTTTTGTTACTTTCCTTGTACAAGATTTGCTTTTATTTTCAATGATTTTTTTTATATGTTTTTAGGTGCTTTTAACAAAATAAATTTTTAATGTTTTCTTTTCCAAGGTCAATTTTTACTGAAATTTTTTTTTTACTTTTTTTGTTATTTTTTTTTTCTCTTTCATTAATGCTTTACTGAGATGTTGCCTTTGTCACTTCTAAAATAAAAGGCAAAATCAATTATATGATGAATACAGATACATAATAATTTACATAAATGATCCTGTTGTGTTTTAAAAGTCCTTTTCATCTGATTCACTTATATCTAATTTTCAAAAACCTCAAGCAGACTTTCTTGTGTAATAGTTGTTATTAGATACACTAAAAAGATTTCATTTTGGTCACAGTATTTTTTTTCCAGTAATAAAAAGACATACACTTTTAAAGATCTATTGTGTAAAAGGAAGGCAGCCCAATCTGCTCCCTGGAAAACAACCACCACAATGAAGGGAAAGTGACAGGTAGCAGTAGTGGAAGAATCTCTTCTGAGAGGTGCAGAAAGGGAAGAACATACTTTGTCATGGGCTCATCAATTGAGTGAAAAGGGATTTAACCTAAAGTTGTTATGGGAGGGGAACCTCAATCCATTCTACTCCTACCAGTTTGATGTGAGCACTAGCAACAGATGCTATAAACATATCTATAAACATATAAACTATTTGCATTGCATTGCATTGCTATGTGTACTGTTTAATCTGTAACCTCTCACATTGCTATTATCAGTAGAATTGGGCTATGCTATTCTTAATACAGAGAAGTGTGAGAAGATGTATCATAGTTGGCATTATCAGTAGAATTGGGCTGTGCCATCTTACCTGATGAAGCTGTCTTACAGGCTGGAAATTTCTGTCACTCTTCAGTGTTATTGTTAACTTGTTAGTCACTTCTAATTATTAGTTACCTTTCTTGTGTTAATAAGTTAAATGAAATTTGATCTCACATAGTATTTGAGAGTTTGGGCTTTTTATAATGATCACACTTTGCACTTATTACCTCATAGTAAAACAGATGCTCAGAGCCTGGAGGAAGAACACGGGTCAGCAGGAGAGCCCCTGAAGAGTGACACAAAAATCTCCAGCTTGTGAGACAGCTTCATCAGTGGTCCAGCTAAAGCACCTCTATGCAAATACACATAGCATGGGTAATAAACAAGAGGAATTAGACATGAGCACATACCTGCAAAGTTATGATCTAATTGACAGAATGGAGACATGATGGCAGTCTTCCGGTACTTAAAAGGAGACTACAGGAAAGATGGGATGGACTTTTTATCAGAGAATGTAGTGTAGGATGGATGAGGGGTAGCAGTTTCAAGCTGAAAGTGGGTAGATATAGGTTAGCTATAAAGAAAACATTTATTACTGTCGGGGTGGTGAGGCATGGGAAGAGGCTGTCTATAAAAGTAGCAGATGCCCCATCTGTAAAGGTGGTCAAGGTCAAGCTGGATGAGGCTTTGAAGGGAGTTGCATCAGATGATTTTTAAGGATCCTGACGACCTAAACTGTTCTATGGTCTGCAGTAAAAGTTATATTTTTTTTTTTAAAAAAAAACTGTCTGAGATGATCAATGATTTTCAGTCACTTTTACACAGGCTGGATCTGATCTGCTGACTTGCATATAAAGGGTTGATTACATTCTTTCTTGACCTAAAAACCACAAAAAACCTGATATTATTTTTTGCATATTACTATGAAAATCCAAAGTATATTGGAACATAAGTATATTCAAATCAATGTTTAAAAGATCTGCTTTAGTGAAACCTCAAATTTGAGATTTTCTTCTGCTGGTTGAAAAAATAAGTTTACATAGAGTTGTTCTTTTTCTTTTTTTTTTGATAATTTAATACTTTGCTTAATTTTATTTTAGTGTCTATCATGATTACAGATAAGAAAAGGAATTCCCAGTAAAAATCAAAATGCTGGAATCCCTATGTAATTGTTCACCTTAAAAATATTATTTATGTTTATTATTCTGTTTTGTCATGCTCCAGTCCACAAAGTTGCTAATTCCAAAACGGGTTGCAACACAGCCATGAATTTCTGGAAAGAAATGTAATCCCTGCCATATTGTGCTTCAATCATCCTTGTATAGAACACTATAAAAGGTTTTCTGAGTTATCTTATGTTTTGTTTTCAACAAGGAGTTGTTCTCCAAATAGCTGGGACATTATCAGGATCTCTTTAAGTCACCTGCATGTTGAAGCTGCATATTCTGATGGATAAGGCTACCTGTCTTCATAATCTTTGGAAATACCAGACATCAGCTCTGTTGTTTACTGGTAGCTTATTTCCAGCTAAGAAGATGTGAGACATTTCTGACTAATAGTGCCTTTTCTGACAGGAAAAACAAAAACAAACAAAGAAACAAAAACCCAAAACCTCACGACAGTTTTCTAGCAATTAAATAGAAGAGCAAGTGATTTTTTTTAAAAAAGCTTACATAAACCTAATTATTTTTACACTGTCTCAAGGCTTCATAATTCAGTCTTTACTGTTGTACCAACAAATACAAGACCAGTTACAACCTGAAATTCATGATGTTTACTGATAAATCAGCCTGGAAGTTTCTTGCCATCATATTCTGATTGGGCCCTTGATTTGCATTTTAATGAATTCATAGTATTTGAAATGTTATCAGGGGTATTTCACTTGAACTGACAAAATTAAAATGAAAAAGTTCTAATCTTCCGTTTTATAAAAATATTAGAAAGAAAGTGCAAGCAAGACACATTTTAATTTATTAGAAATAGTTTTAAATATATTATATTAATTAAAAAATTTTAAATTAAAATAAATTCCTGAGAAAGAATGTATTTTAATCTTATTATCAAGATCAAGACAGTTGTTTCTACAGTGGACACCCAGGTATCTATCTAGACATTTTTCTTCTCATTGGTCTTGAAATATTTATTTATTACAAAAAAGAAGAGCTCTTACAGGAAGAGAAACAAATTTCTTAAATAATTTTTTCCAGGTACATATGAACTGCTTACTCTAGGTTCAGAATTTCATCGGTTTCATCAGTTTTCTTTTAATTTCTTTTTATTTCTTATTTCCTTATTTATTTAACTATTGTTTAATTATTTAAATATTATTTATTTATTATCAATTTAATTAAGGGTTTTTTAAAAAGAATATTCTGGTCTTTACTATATCTTTCCTTAGCAGTAGCAAATTTTACAGAAAAAAAAAATTTTCCTTCTTCTAAATTCATTATGAAGAAAGGCCTGTGGATAAATATTCTTCTAAATAGAGAAAATACTGTTAAATTGGATGAAACTTTCAATATAGAAATACATTTTTTTTAAAAAACCAAACATAATCATAAACACAGGCAAAGCAGCAGAAGTAAGAGGTTTTATAACAAGACTACAGGAAGCTGCCATGGACTAGTGTCGTTAAGCTGAACGGTGCCTTGGAAATGAGTAAATTATCTTCTCTTATAAACAGATGAAACTCTACAGCAGTTAGTGAAGCGATCCTGCACTAGACGTTTTCCAATCTGTAACAATAAAAAGAATTATCTCTGAAGTTTCCATGTGTTCTCTAGTTCTCCTTAGAATGAAAGAGGAAGGTGTAGATAACAGGAGGAAAGGCTGTTTGCATGCAATAACTATTACTATTGTTATATTCTGCTAATTTATTTCTTTTTCAGTAGTTTTACAGCTTATTTTAAACACAAAACAAGTAAGTGAACACACAACTACCCAAGCAGCTGTGGAAACATCTGTTTAGACTGTTATGTTTTTTCTTTTCTGTATACATATTTTGCATGGATTTAACTTTATTACTTATTGGACAATATTGTCTGACCTCCATATGAACTACTTTGTATAAATCTGCCCAAATTTTTATTCTACTGATAGTGTAGCCACTACAAAATCAGTGCACTGATCAGTGTTTTGTGGAACATGCTTCACATTTCAGTCCCTTAAAATAATGACATTTTATAGTCAACCATTATTCTTTGTCCCAAACCTTGTCCTTTCAGTAATTATATTTTCATCATTTTAATCATGCATATTTTATGGATACCCAGATAATCCTACTTTATATTTGATTTCTTGATATTTCCTTTTTTTTTAACTTCTTTAAAAATTGTGATAATTTTAGCATTCTCTTTTTTAAAGTTTAAAATTGCAAGCAAGTTGGAAAGAGGTGATAGGTGGCATTTATCTTTGGGAATTAATGCTTGAATTTTTTTCTGTTTCTTACTGCAGTAGTTTTTATTTCATGTCAAAACATTGAGAACGTGTTTATAAATATACCCATTCAGCAGATGGTCTGAATATTTGGAGAGCCACAACAGAAAAAGTCTATGAATAGACTGATATCTCTCATCATATCCATAGATAAACACTTGGGTTTAACTTTATTTTCTTTTTATTGTTCTGAAAAGCAAACCTCCAGTGACAAGGGACTGTAATTCACTGAGTGGTCAATGATCTTTTCTTCTTTCCATCATGGTTCTATTGCAGCCCTTCTCAAAAATCGTAAAAACTAATCAGCAATACTTGTAGAAGGTTCTAGATCCATTTCTCTTGTTATATCAAATCTAGTGATTCTGCTTTCACCTCATTCCACATCAGAAACCTTCCATGAAACAGAAGTCAGTTCTCAAAAATGGGAGTATCGAAATGAAACTTGAAATCATGAAAAGAGAGTCTGAGGTATTTTCTACTTTATATTATTTAAAAAAGTAGTAATCATTACAATGTTAGTTAGTGTCATTGACAAAATGACAACAAATAGAACCAGGAATGATACTCAAAGCTCCTAGTGCAAAAAGTGGTCTAATAACTGTGTATTACTTGAATTAAAGCTGTCAGAATTCACTACAGCTGCTCAGATACTTTTATATAAAAAAATCAGAAACTTCCTTTATACAGTATACCAGATACATGTAAATTAACATGTTCATATAGTTAATACACAACTCCGTAATTCTATTAATTGTCAAGCATGCACGGCATCATGTAGTAGCTTGTAGGGAGCTAACCATGGCCTGTTTTTATTCAGTTATTAATTAAATAATTTGACAAAGAGAGACATCACAACATGTACCTCTGGTAGCAAGAATTGTGCAGAGTTGGAACAATTCTGAAAGCCAAGTTTAGAATACAAAGGGATCATAATAAAATGGAAGAGTATTTTCAAATCAGAGACCTAATATTCTACAAACTTTCATTGTATTATATTTGAGAAAATAAAAACAACTAACAGAAAAAATAAAGAATATAATCCCATTAAAATAACATTGAAAAGTACTGCTAAATTGATAGAAAGTACTTCTCATTGAAAAATAAAGTGGAGGGAAATAAAGTACAAAAGATATTATAAAGGTATGTAAGTAAGTTTATCCTGCCAGTTCTTGTTTTCTCTTCACTAGATAATCCACAGCAGGACATCATTTGAAGCCAATGTCACTGATCACTTCAGTGGATGTCTCTTTAATCAAGTTTTACTTTTATGGCAATGAGATCAACAATCAATTGAACATATATAAGTCTATGAACATAATAAGCCTATGGGACCTGATCAGATGCATCCCAGAGCCCTGAGGGAACTGGCTGATGTGGTGCACGCTGAGGGCTCATGTCAAGCTTCTTACCGACCACCACCCCCAATCTTGCTCTGCAGGGCTGCTCTCAATCACTTCATTCCCCACCATGACTGAAAAAGAGTTGCCCCAATTCTCTCCCCAAGTGCGAGGAGCCTGCACTTGACCTTGTTGAACCTCATGAGTCTCTCAGAGGTGCACTTCTCCAGCTGTCCAGGTTCCTCTGGATGACTTCCCATCCTTCTGGTGTGGCAACTATACCACTCAGTTTGGTGTCATCTACTGACTTGCTGAGAGTGTGCTCATTCTCACTGTCGATATCATTGATGAAGTTATTAGACAGCACCAGTCCAGTACAGACCCCTGAGGGATCACTAATCTGTTGTTTCAATACAGGATGGAGGATGACATGACTGGGATCAGCCCTGCAGAACTGCTCGTTGATGAGAAGGTCAACATGAGCTGGTAATGCATGCTTACAGTCCAGAAGGGCAGCCATATCCTAGCTGCATCAAAAAAAGCATGACCAGAAGGAGAGGGAGGTGATTCTGTCCCTCTGATCTGTTCTTGTGAGACCCCACTTGTAGTACTGTGTCCAGTTCTGGAATAGTCAACATAATGTGGATATGAAACTGCTGGAACAGGTCCAGGGAAATACCACAGAGATGATCAGAGCATCTCCCATATGAGGACAGGCTGAGAGAGCTGGAGTTGTTCAGCTTGGAGAAGAGAAGGCTCCAAAGACACCTCACAGCAACCTTCCAGTACTTGAAGGGGGCCTACAAGAAAGCTGGGAAAGTACTTTTTACAAAGACATGTAGTGACAGGACTAGGCACAAGGGCTATAATTTGGGGAGGGGAAAATTTAGACTAGACATATGGAGGAAATTCTTCATGATGAGCATGATGGTGCACTGGAATAGGTTGCCCAGGAATGTTGTGGATACCACCTCTCTGGAAGTGTTCAAGGTCAGGTTGGATGGGGCCTCAAGCAACGTGCTCTAGTAGGAGGTGTCCCTGTCCACGGCAGGGGTGTTGGAACTAAATGATCTTCAAAGTCTCTTCCAACTCAAATCATCCTATGATTCTGTGGAAAAGTCCCCCCCACAAACCCCTACATTTTGTTTACCATTAATTTTTTATGCTTACTTTTCATTGCAAGGTAAATATATCTATGAGGTGTAAAATGGAAAGTAAACAGCAGAAAAAGAAAAAAGAATAAGCAATGTCACAGAATTGGTATGTGGAGTAGCATGTAGGAGATAAATACCTATGTTTTTAATCCTAAAAGTGATGTTGCTCATCAATCAACATCATTTAAGACAAGTCTGAACAGTAGGCTTTGTTAGAATGACTAGAAAAGGAAAAGATAAAGACATAATTTAGAACTCATTACAGTGTATCTTCTTTTTTTTCTTATAAAGGCTATGCAAGAGTCTAAACACCACGGTGGGGGAGAAAGGTAGTTTTAGACACAGAGGTGTTTGCAGCTAACAATAATCAGTGAAGAGAACAATTTTAAAAAACTGGGTGACTTATGCACTAATGTTCCACAGGCTTTCAGGGGAAAAGAGCTAACCAAGTAACTTATGGTACAATTCATCACCCTGAATTCATGCACCTGAAATGAAGGTGCATAGTGTATATAGGGCTTCTCAGTCTCTTTCATAGTGAAGTGAGACAAATATGCCCAAGCAGAGATGATCTGTTACCCTTTTATCTTCAGATTAATTGCACTGTTCAAGTTCTTATTTGTTGCAACTGGTCACAAAGAGTATTAACAAAATTTCAGTAGGTACCTACTTTTTAGATGGCTCAAGCTAGCCGAAATACATCCTCCTGCAGAAGGTCCTTGGAGGCATTAATGCACTATGTAAGTTGAATTTTCATTTTGAGGAGAAGCATAAGCTATCTTGAGGTAGATGCACCAGCAACAAATAATCAATAACTATAAAAATGGGCTTTGAATGTAAAGCTCAATTTTGCTGAAAAATGAATGGAAAAAATTTTTTTTAAAAATAGACCAAATTTGGCATCTCTTTTGTCTGATGCTTCCTTGCACAAAGGGTTTTTTTCAGGTTCAACCCTACTCCAGCAATCTTTCTATCATTTTCTTTGTTGCAATAGTTTGGCAGAGCCACCTCTAAGTCCCAAGAACAAGAACCAGGTCAGGTCTCTGACACCCACTTTTAAGAAGAAAATATTTATAAAATAAGTTTTCTATTAGAATTGTCTTAAATTTAGCAGTGCTGGTACATGATGAAATGATAAATGCTTTTAAAAGTATCTCCAGATTGCTGGCTTATCCCTGGGAAAAGCATTGCTTCAATGTATCTTCTCTACTTCAGGTAAGAGATATAAAGGCATATCTTGTTGTTCTCAATTTATTTGGGGACTTCCGAGAGAATGAAATCCAACAGGCAGAAAAATGAAAATTTGTGACAAGAAGACATTCCATTGAAATGTGGGTTTAGTTGGATTCAAAATATGGACAAAGACTTAAATGATTATAAATGCTCCACTTCTCAGTACAAAAACTTTGCAACTGAAGTAAAACATGATGAAAAACAGTGGGCTGCAAACATTAAGTTGACCAGCTGAAGCTATGTTGAACCAGGATGGTGATTAGAGGACTAGTAGCTTCTATGTGATCAGAGGTATGACTGAAACAAAGGATGATACCTAGAAGCTTTTCTACACAGTAATTCTACAATAACCCTTGTGAAGTCGCATCTGATTGTTATGTGTCATTTATCTATAGTATTTAAGTTAAATTTGTTTTCAGAAATTCCAGCTCCTTGTTTAAAGACAGTACTTATTTTGCCTGTGAAATTATCCTCTAACATTCCCAGAGTTTCATAAACCATTATGATATGCCAGTCAGAAATCATGGCACTACTTACAAGTTCTTTTATAAAAACATGACAAAATTTGTCATATCTTTATAGAAAGAAGTCCATACATATAACTTGATACATTTGAAGACGAGCAAGTCCAGAGAAGAGCGACAAGGCTGGTGAAAGGGTTGAAGAACAGAACCTATGAGGAGCGGCTGAGAGAGTTGGGGTTGTTTAGCCTGGAGAAGAAGAGGCTGAGAGGAGACCTCATTACTCTCTACAACTACCTGAAGGGAGGTTGTAGAGAGGAGGGAGTTGGCCTCTTCTCCCAAGTGACAGGGGACAGGACAAGAGGGAATGGCCTCAAGCTCCGCCAGGGGAGATTTAGACTGGAGATTAGGAGGAAGTTTTTCACAGAAAGGGTCATTGGGCATTGGAATGGGCTGCCCAGGGAGGTGGTTGAGTCCCCTTCCCTGGAGGTGTTTAAGACACGGGTGGATGAGATCTTGAGGGACTTGGTTTAGTGTTAGATAGGAATGGTTGGACTAGAAGATCCGATGGGTCCCTTCCAACCTGGTTGTTCTATGATTCTATGATTCTATGATTCTATGTATTCTGTACTGTCCAACGTAGACAACATCTGTTAGAAATTTACCTCCTTTTCTTTGGTTATAGAATTTTCCATGAACTTTACCATTTATTTTATCATTTTTATGTTAACCATGTTCATGATTTACAAGTATTTACCACAAGATTTTGATAAAACCAAGTAAATAACAGAGATTTTATTCAATTTTCTCTTTCTAACGTATAATTATTCAAGGTGTTTACCTAGGAGCTTAAGTTGTATAACATTTTTTCTAATAATTTACAGGGTGATGTCAATGCTTAACATACAAATGAAAAAATCTTGGCTGAATGATAACGTATGCTTAAATTATGATTTTTATTTGGATTCATAAAAAGTTTTGTAAGTTGACAGCATTTGTTTGAAGTTTCACAATTAGCCAGAACTTTGGTGATGTAAGTCAATTATTTCCACTGGATAAGTGCATGTCAGTTTGTCAATACGTATTGTATAATCATTAGATATATCAGTTTTAAAAATGTATGTATATTAAGTCCTGGCACAAAAGAAAATCTTTCAAAAGAGACGTAATTCTCAGTGATGTGTTTATTGCTTGTCTATCCCAATCACACCCTAACTCCTATCCTGAGGGAGATATCTTCACTTATGACTTGGCACAGTGTGAGCTTAACAGATGGACAGAATCATAAGCAGTCAAAAGACAGTACTCTATGTATATTTAGGGTGTTTGCTGATGACAGGATTCTCTGACTGGAATTTTCAAACAGCTGTCAATCTTAGAGCTATAACCCTGTGTTTAAACTGATACAGCACCACCAATGAAGCTTTGAGATATTTCCCCTTCAAAATATGCTAGCTTCCAAGCTATGCAAGATTTTTATTGTGTGGTGCATATGAACTGCAACAAGGAAACATGCATAAGGCTTGAGTCTTCAAGCACTGTGTCCTGGACATTATTTTCTGTTTGGTCCTGCGCAAATAACCCTTGCTAAGCACAGCTGAAAGCCAAAGCTCCCGGGACACATTTGGAACCCAGGCCAAGTAGAATGGTGTAATCCTATCATGAATGGATACATTCATACAGTAAACAAAGGCAGTTTAAGTCTCATTATCCATCGGGGACATGAACCCAACTGGACTTAATGATCCGGTGGGTCTCTTCCAACCTGGTTATTCTATGATTCTATGATTCTATGAAATGTCACATTCAGACAGGGTCAAGGTGGGCAAAAGGAACAGATAATTTCAAAATTTTTGAAGGTTCTGCAGAAAATCCAGTTATTCCTCCCAAATAATTTTCTTCTTTAGAGTCAAAGAATCATGTATGCAGCCTGACTGATTCTGTCAAGAAGACCAGGAGATTTGTACTATCTGTGATAAACATTTGATCTATGACACTGTGTTTCTGGGGAATGTTACCAACAGGGACACTAACAAGAAAACCTTTTGATTGTAATCAGAGTGCTGTTAAACATTTTTGGAGGCTACACATTTCAGAGCAACACACAATCTCCATAGAAGGGAATAAATTCATGTTGTCACAATATTGTGACATTTGTGTCCTATGTGTTCATTATGTCCTTGTTCCAGCGCTTTGTAACACTGGTCTAGCCACCTTTCCTCTCTCAATGTATATACTCTGATATAGTTACTTGAAAATATTGCTGTATTTTTTATTCCCATTTAAGGGAGTTTCTGAGAACTAGCAGATATTTGTACATATTTAATAAGAGTAAGTTAAGATTTCTGGTTTTTATGGCATGTTTGTCATAACAGCTTCTATTGATGGGATACACTGAGAAGTATATGTGGGCCACTATCTATAAGAGAATACAGTAAAATTAAATCATGACTGAATGGCACTAAGCTTTCAACATAGAATATATTAATGAAAATTTAGGAACCATTGATAACCTGGCAAAATATATTTTTAATGCTGAATATATATTTCATTATTTAGTTTTAGTTCTGAAGGGCTATTATCCCTTTACAAGTGCTTTTTTACATTGCCTTAAATTTCTTTGAAAATTTTTTGTGACATGTCAGGTTTCTGCTTGTGACATAGATGAAAGTAACAAAGTGTCTAAAGACAAAAAAATAAAAGGCTCTTTCTTTGTTTCTTTCTTAGTGGCTTCCTTATACTTCACTGTTTTCTGTACAGTGGATTCCTGCACACACACTAAGACACAGGATTTAATTGAATGTACCACAACCTGTATGAGAGGGCTCTAGTATCCTTGGGATCCTTAAACACATCCAAATTTACTTTCATACAGTCTATACAAACAGGAGACAGACAGTACTGAAAAAGAATGAACTAATCCACCAATATACTCTGCATGCTGCTCTACTGCATGCTATCAGCTTGGTTCTTCCATTCATAGATTCACCATGAATGCTTTGAGATTGAGCTATGGTTTGTCTATCAGACAATGTTATGGTCAGAAAAAAAGAGGTCATGGGACCCAGCAAGCATAAGCCCTCTCACCAACACGATCTTATCTCTGTTGTATGGATCTACATTGAAATAAAGGGGGAAAAACAGAGAGAAATGAATCTGATCTTGGAATCTGACTTCGTTTGTCAGCTTTATTGAGAAAGTATAACAAGAAGGAAATAGCTTTAATTCCTCCGATCAATAGAAAAAAGGGTCTGATAAAAACATGGGCAAAACAACTAAATGAAGAATGCAGGTGATAAAGGATATCTTAACATACTTTTAAAAGAGAAATATCGTATCTCTCAAAATCACATAAGGATAAATAATAACTTGTCTCGCTAGGGATCCTTTTGAGCACATTATATTGAAAATGACTTATTTTACTCGCACTTAAAAGTGTCTATTTTATGCTTCATGATAGAAAGCAACTTCGTTTTCCAGGAGTCTCCTGAGCATGGAAAGAAATGGTGCATAATATTCTATCTTACATTTTTTGGCAAGTTCTTCAGCTGCTTTTGCTGAATCACATTTTAAAACCTTGACAGTGACTTAAATGGCCACAGATTTAAGCTTTGCTTCTAACATACTGTAATGTCATAACTCTACTCAGCAAGGCAGTGATGAGCAAGTTTAAGCAGTGCAATGCACTCTCTGTGTGCGTGTAGTCCCTCATCTCTCTTTAATAAGCATGCAGTGACACACATAGTACAAGACACAGCAAGTAAGGGGAAAAGCACCACATTAATCTCAAGCAACTGGAACAGATCATTTGTAATGAAATTTTGTTCTGCCTTTCTAATGCAAACTGGTGCTTGTTTCCTATTCCTTTTTAGGTTCAATAGAAGATATTTTTGATAGAAACTTGCCCTTTCACTCTCCACAGGTTGTACATTCTGCACACAGACACAACCCTGAAATACTTTTCCTGCAGAAAAATATTCAGGAAGGAAACAGTCTGCTCTAAGTTAATATTTGGCACTTCGCTCTTATTAGCTTTTTTTTAAATATATATTTATCTTGATCAATAAAGGACAGAAAACTTCTTTGAACAGTTTATGCATAAACCCCCTTGGTTTAATATTAGCCCTGTTCCATGTTCATATTGGTAGAGACAGAATACCCTAAGACTGCTATTCTGGACTATTTTTCAGTCTTTCAAATCACAGTATTATTGATAAGGTTGGTCCCTAGTAAAAAATAATAATAATTGGAATTATGGATCTGCTTTAATTGTCAGTGTTTGGAAAGGAACATTTCAAGCATACTCTAAGCCTATGAAGTGGTCTTTTTTCATCTAAAAATAAATCAAAATCATGTCTTATTACCTTGGAAAATGGTTAAATGAATATCCTCATTTAAAAACTGGAGTGCTCATCTGAATTCAATGTGTTGTCCAGCTGGCAGTTATGGTGTTTATTAATGTTTAATAATTGTACAATAATTAGTGTATAATTTCTGATCAAGGAACAGTTGTTGTTCAGGAAGAAGCTGACCTTGCAGAGACTGATCACTTACATATTGGAAGAAGAGCTTTTGAAGAAAGAGGTGAAACAGAGAGGTAAAAACTGCTGCTGGATGATCTTGTGCTAGAAGTATATAATGCTTAAATAAAAACAATAACAAAATAGCACAATGCAACATCTCCAGTTAAAGTACAAAGAGCAGCAGAAATACTCAGGCTTGGTAGAGTATTTAATATGTCAGGTCTTTATTACTAGACAGCAGAGCTCAGTAAATTAATGGTTAAATAAAGAAGAATTTTATTTGATTATAATCCCAAACTACAGTATCTATTGTTTGAGGGAATATTGATGCCGTAGAGAATTTGTCCAGAAGGTCAGATCTTCATGAACTTCATAAAAATTGGTATAATAGTTAACTTGAATATTTCTTGACAAAATGTATCCTCTTAAACTGTTCATTTTTAGAATGACCACTCTGAAATGGTTCATATACTCAAGTTATATAAATATTATGATATAATTAATTTTTAACTGCACAATGTGTATAATACATTCCAAGCAATTCATTAAAAATCCAAGTTCAGAAAAATTTTCTTCTAAACAATTGAACTGTTGAATTTCAAAGAAATTTGAAGAGAATCGGGATCAGTTCCAGCTCATTGGCTGACCAAATACATAACCATGATGTTAATTCTTATTGTTCTTTTGGATGATTAAACATATAAAAATGTACAAAGCCTACAAGATGAATATACCCCTTAATACATCAGAAGTAACCTAATCAGGATATTAATCATTAATAAAATCCTACATAATTTATAGTATCTTCTTTTCTGTGAAGGTGAATTATAGCATTATTTTATACTTAGAAGGATAGATTTAAAAATTACCCTTCAGTTTCTAAAGGCTTGCACACAGAGGCTTGTGGCATGAAGTGTAATGGAATTGTATTCCATAGTGATAATTCCAGATTAATGTTTGCATTTTTGTGTTGCATAAATGCATCTAAATTCAAGTTAACTGAAGCTTTGCAGATGATTTACAATGGAACATTAGGAAAGTGGTCTCAACTGTCATTCTGGATTAATTAAACCCTAGTATAAAGAGAATTAATGTAATGGCTCTCTGCAATCCTCAATTTACTTGTAACTAAAAACAGGGGAAAAAACTAACGAATATGAGACCATATTTTTCACTCAAATATTTTCCTCTAATCCTGTCTGGTTGCGTTAGACTCCCATTAATTCCAATAGAGCCATAGAACTCTACAGCTGTGTAGGCGTTTGCAGCAAAAATAGCAGTAAAGCCATATTTCGACATGTTGAAAACAGATACCTTACATCTTCAGATATTTGAGCTAATGTGATTAAATCTTAATGTTTCTAAAGTATTTCTCTCACTTCCTAGCAGGTTTTTGAAATCCTAAATATTTTTTCATGAAGAGTGTAAAACAATGCTCCTAAAAATGTGAAAAAAAATCTTTTACTCAAAAACTTTCATCTAAATCCTGTACAAGACTTTGATCTACATTGCAACAATGTGGCCAAGTTTTGTGGAAATAATTGCTGTGATAGAAATTGCTTATGTAGTTCTTACAGTAATTGCAGTCTAAGTGAATACTTCAAGAGAAAATCTTTGTAAAAAAGACTTAGAATGAACAAGAGAAAATGCAGTAGCTCAGAAAAACCTGTAAAATGGATTTAGAACCAAAGTTACCATAAGGAAAAGAAAATGCTCATAGATTTTGTAGTACTTGAACTCAGCGTTGTCCATGGTCCGAGACCATCATGAGTTCTGGGTTTCTGAATGGTTCTGTGCACACTGGGAATTAATTTGAATTTTTGCAAATTAATTAATTAACTTTGTAAGTGTGCATTTCTGCACACTTTGTGTACTTTCTTTTGTTTGAATATGGACTATGTTCTGAGTTCAGCTTTAGGAGCCAAAAGTCTAAGCACCATTTGGCTGAATTGTCTTTTTTTGTGACACATATTTAAAAGTGTATGGAAGTCCGTGTCCTATTTTTACTGAAGCCGGTTGACTATTTTGAGTAAGAGTATGCTGTGTATATACAAACCTACCTTCGGAGACCCTCACAATTCTTCAGAGACTCTATTTGTGATTATATATAAATGTCTGATAGTTAAAATAATTATTAATATATATGACCTTGGAAATGTCCCTTTGTCTCTGGAAAAAAAGGTGAAGGAGTGGAGAAGAGCAATTATTTTTCTTATTTAATGGATAGTGATTTTTATTGGCCTCAGATCATGCATAAAATATGGCACAGAGCTAATGGCCAAGCTTGTGAACACAATTCTGCTCCCATCTAAGTTGATCAAAGTTGAATCCATTTAATTTTCAATCAGGACTTCTGTCCAAGCCTCCTGATTGATGGTATTGTGAATTAATTACAAAGCAACCCAGTGAACTTGTCTGTGATGTTGTTCCAATAATTTTCCTCAATCAGAATTTTTTTCTGTCATGTGCTAATAGTATTTGAAAAAAAGATACAGCAACTCCTGTGTTGCTCATTATAATAAAACAGATTGCTAGGTTGGTGTTCTACCACCTGCACAAACAAGTTACTCAGACTGAGGTTTTTAGAAACAGTGAGTTTTGTTGGAAATTTGTGCCTGTTCAACTCAAAGTGAACAGTCTTAAAAATTATTTAATCTGTGAATGATGTCTAGATAGTTTAGAATATCAAGTAAATTAGACTGTCAGAGAATACTGCCTTTTTCCATTAGAGTAATACATAAATTAAAAAGCTGTATGGTTCATGATTAACATTTTTATTTATGTTCAGAACAAGTTTCCAGGCCTGAACAGGTTCATAGTTGAGGAATCAGTTACTTGATTACATAAATAGATATTATGAAAATCTCACTACATGGAAAATTTTAAAAGTAAAAATTGTTCTATTTTAATCATCTCTGTAGCTCCATTTTCTTTCTAAATATCAAAACAGATGAAACTGGATTATAAGAGCAGTTCTGACTCCTTGTTTGCATTGTAAAACATTTATTTTCAAGTAGCTTGTATGCAATGCAAGGAGCATGTCCACAGCAGGTCCAGAAGGTTCAGTTTTGAAGAACAACTATCTATATAAAATAGCTTCAATTATTATCTGTAAAATCACAGGTTTACTTGTGATATCAGAAACTGTGGGTAGAAAGAGAAAGTTAAAGCTTATATGCAAAAACACTCACATTACAAAATATTCTGATGCCTTTTTATTCCCCTCTTCTCTCCATGTAAAAATTCTTTTTTAAGTGATTATCTTTTAAGTTTTCCATTCTGAGATGACTTGTGGTGCATTCTGGAAAGGTGAGTTTTGTACTGGTTACAGACCTTTATTACAGTGCACTATTAAGACATACAACTTTCTTGGTTCATTTAACTGTATCATTAAATTATAATTAAATGTCTGTGTTATGGGAAGCTTAATTTTGGGGCCATCCGAATGTCTTGAGGAACAACAGTACAATGGACATTTTTAATGTCCAGTAAAATTGATTGTTCAAAGAAGGGTGGTTATGTTCAGAAGATATCCAGATTGTGTGTAGAAGAAACTCCACGTTTTAAGACTTAAACAACCATATAGAAATTATTTTGTTACTGTATTTTGCAGAAAAGAGTATTTTTTAATCCTCTGTATAACTTTCTTAGGTAGCTGAGCACATATTGGTTGGTATTAAATGTAATATATAAAGGCTGTGCTGCAACTTGCTTTATTTCAGCCATAGACAAAGCTACAATTTTATCTGCTCACTATATGTTTATTTCTATTCTGGTTTGCCAAATACTGATTAAGAACAAAAACTAGTTCTGAAATCCCAACTATTTATAAAACTGATGGGAAATAAGTTAAACAAAGTAGGTGCCTTATTTTCACTAGAAACAGTCATGCACAGTAATAAATGTCAAAATGGTGTTTTAAAAGGATGGTTCATGTTTAGGTTTAGTTATCAAAATTCCAAGTATAGAGGCTGATGGTTTTTGAAATATATACACTGTTTGTGTCCTATTTGTTTCCATAGCAACTGTGTGCTCAAAGCTTTAGTCTTACACATGAGTAAGAAAATACACCCCCTCAGAGTAGGATCTGGAATTGTCTGGAACAAAAGAAAAATGTAGGGTGTGGGAGAGTAAGCAACTGCACTGACACTGCCACCACCCTGGGGAAAAAAAAACAATAAACACCACTAACAAAGCCTAGCACAAAGACTTTCTCCTTCGTTTTGGTCTTGTACATTATTTTGTGAGTTGGTGAGTGCTTTGCTTTGGACATTCACACATAAGCAAAGGGTAGAGCCTTTTGTCGTGCACTGCTTTAGGGTAGTAAAAATCTCACACTGACGTTTATTTAGATGATTACTCTGTTCACCTTGAAATGGCATTTTATTATAAATGCAAGTTTCTTATATACTCTACTTCTTCTTGCATTACAGAATATTGGTATTCATGAGTGTACCATTGTCCCTGTTCCCAGTTTTGCTTTCTTCTGCTTAAAAAAACTGTTTGCCATGCTGTTTGTTTCAAAATATTTTGGTAAGATTTACTGTGGATTTTACTAAATAAAAAGGGAGATACATGCATATGTAGAAATATTACACATATATTTAAGTTGTAAAAATTTCTATGGGAACAAAATTGAAAGAGAAATAGCAATGTACTTTGAGTTATAAAAGTCATTCCATGACTAATATGGATTGTAGTAGGAAGGTTGCTACAGTTTAAAAGAGGCCTGTCTTCCAATTATAATCAATTTTACTACTGATTTCCTAAAAAACCCAAATAAATATAAGAAATTGTCCCTGGACAATTCATCCCAAACAAGCAGAACTAGTAATGTACATTCAACAAATGCAGAGACTTGATTGTTTTCAGGTATTTGGGGGAAGGGACTTGATATTTTCCACCTATACAAATATGCAGATTTTATCTTAGTCTTACCTGCTAATTTGTCAAATACATGTAATATATGTGAAAGGAGGTGCTACTGCTACATAAAATGTATGAACAGATTTTAAGTGTAAAGCAGGACTAGTTTAAGTACACCATTCTGTATCATTTCTATTATAAAATTAACTTGTGTGTAATAATTTTTCTCTCACAAGAGGGGCACTTGGAACAGATTTATTGGTTTATTTCTGATTGAATTGTTCTTGACTGGTGTTAGGTAAAAAGAAGGTATTAAAGATATGTGCAATGCGAGATTTTCAGTCCCAAAGGCTTCACTTGTCAAAAACACATCCTCTAGTATAAGAATTAATTTTGAACTATCTGTGTAGAGTGTTACATATAGTATTTATACTTAAAAACAGTTTTAAATAACCTACAGCCACAGTAAATTCCTCTCAGAATTTTAATACAGAGTTTTACCAAGGAGGGAATGTGTCCCTAATACATAATGACTAAATTGAACAAAACAATTTCTAAGGAGTTGTTCTGGTTTACTAGATAGTAGGTCATATAAAATATTGTATGAAAGAATACTGCCTTGAATGGCCTGGAATGACTTCTTGCTGTCTGTTTTGCTTTGGTGAATAAATATGTTTGTTTGGGGTTTTTTTAATAACTGAAATATATACTGGCTCAGTAGACCATGGAGATATACTATAGGATACATAATATATGTTCCTAAAGGAGAAAGACCCCGCTGAAGTACTCGTTGGCCAGTTTTCAAATGAACCACTCATGCTTTTGGTGTACATGGTAGCCCTTTATGGATGTGTCTTCATGAAAAATTTTAGACTACAATCCAATTTATTCTAATGTTATAATCAGTAAACATTAGATTTGTTTTAGCTCCTTGTGAAAGCTATAATACTTCAGTTATGAGACTGATTTTTAACTGCTCTACTCTTGCAGATGAGAAATAAATGAAAGTAGTCAAAGGTTTTCAGACTTGATAAGGAGGAAAATGAGAATTTAATGCACAGTATGAGAAATTTGGGAAAAAATACAATTAAACCAGTTAACATATCATTAAAAACTACCTCATTTTAAAAATCATCAGAATTTTAACATTTTGGGAGCTTCTTAAACTTTTTGTTTAAAATGATCTGCACAGTAAAAGCTCCTGGAAAATCCTTACTTACTTATGTTTGAAAAATAAACTGTTATTTGGTAATGCTTTCGGAAGCTATACCTTCTTTTATTACTCTCAGAATTTCTCAGATAAATACTGCTTTACAGCCCAGTGTTTCAGGTACACAGCAAGTGGTTTATTTAAAATAAATTTTTCGGAATCTTAAATTATAATTTACAAAAACTGCATCTGAGGAAATTTAGGTACCAAAGTGCTGATTTTTCAAAAGTACTTAATCAAGATAACTATGTTCTGAGAGTCACGTGGCAGCTGATCAGTATACCTAGTACACAGTATGCCTAATAATTATAAAATCTGGTATTACATATGTTGGTACTAAATAAATCCATTACTCTAAACAAAACTGCTGCCCAGATCATCCAAAATATTTCTACATAGAACTGCAACTGAAAAATTGTTTAATTAGAGATTAAATCCCTCAGAAGACATGACCTTTCAGGATTTTGCAAAGATCTGACCATAAACATAAAATAGTATCTACATGTAAGATTTCACTCAAGTGACAAGGACAAAATAAAGAATTTCACCTCTGTTTTGTACAGTGAGTTCTAAATTAATTAATAAAGTAGATATAGTGAGAAAGGACAACAGTACGTAGTGATTGATTAAGGTTTAAAATTCCTATCTTGTTTCTCGCTCATATATTGATTACCTACTGTTCAGAAAAACAAACACAAAATCAATCAAAACCAAAATCAGAAACAAAACTAAAAATAATTAAAAAAAAATCCAAAAAAATTCAAAACAACTTTGGCGAGATGTTGACCTTTTTCCTGTTCAGATATATGACTCTAGGACTCTGTGGATACAGTTCTGACCTTGAAAAGTAATGAATGGATTATATATGAGTTCAGTCTTTTCAAATATTTTTCAACCGTAGTCTCATGGTAAATTCTCTTCAAGTTCATAAGTCTGCGCTATGTTTTAAAATATAATTGCTAAGCAAATGCTAGAAATCTGTGGCCATTTGGGACCTTAGAGGTTATATCAGTGCTCCAGAACATTATCGTTTCAGACACCATGTCAAGAAATTACTTAGATCCAAAATAATATTCATTCCAGAACTCAGGCCCCAGCAATGCCATGGAAGATAACTTCATTCAGCTTTTAACACCAACAGATTTTTGATACAGAAACAACAGAAACAACTTTCTGTTTTTCGATTCAGTGCAATTCACTGTGATGCATTATCAGAAATTTTTATTTCAGTATATTTTATAGATTTGTCTTTTGCATCAGAATAGGAAAACCAAACATTTTAAGTACATTTTACAGCAGTCTAAGTTGTGTAACAAAATGGGACATTTTGAGGAAATCTCTTGTCCATAAAACAAATTGTCTCTTGAAATAATCTGGCTCTCTGTAAGTATGGTCAAATTTAGCTTTTGGCACTGAAGCTGTCATTCTAAAAAGTACTCCAGTATTGTTGTCATGCGTTATTTTAACGTTCTAATATACAGAACTAGAATATCTAGATGCAAAGATATACTCTCTCAAGTCTCCTGTAATAACACTGTTCACAGTCTTTTAAATGAGTCTTCAAAGCAAACTTCTATTTAACCAATTATAAAATGTAGATGTGTGAGGTGGATGAAACTACTGGTGAAGCAGAGACATGTTCTTTTCAATTAAATGAAATTGATTTGGTTTGGATCCATAAACACTTCCAGAAATTACAATGATGCTCAAGTGGAAAATTCTGGAGGTGTTCAAGAGATTAGTCTACACATTTTCTAGTGCAGGACTAAATCCACAGTTGCCATACATAGTTACCAAGAAGTCCTCGAGGTATCTTAATTTTGATGAAGATTCCTTTTACTAATCTTCTAACTCTTCTTGCTTCCATGTTTGTACATTGCCATAAAATGTGACAATGTCTGAACATGGTTCAATGTCAGACATTACTTCTATTTCAATAGAATAAATATTTGCCTCCATAGTATAGAGACAGACAAATATCTATCTATCTATTGGCTAGTCACAGTCTTGGGTTCACAAGCCCTGATCCTCATGGAGGACTTCAACCCCCCTACTTCCTTTTGGAGGAGTAACACACCAGGGCATAGGAAATCCATGGGTTTCCTGGAGTATGTCAATTATAACTTCCTTCTCCAAGTGACAGAAGAACCAACAAGGAGAGGTGCTATCTTGGATTTTATTCTCACCAACAAGGAAGGGCTGTTGGGGAATGTGAAGCTCAAGGGAAGCCTTGGCTGCAGTGACCATGAAATTGTGGAATTCAAGATCCTTAGGGCAGCAAGGAGGGTGCACATGAAGCTCACATCCTGGGACTTCAGGAGAGCAGACTTTGGCCTCTTTGGGGATCTGCTGGTTAGGGTACCATGGAATAAAGCCTTGGAGGGGAGTGGGGCCCCAGGAATCTGCTTAACATTCAAGGATCACCTCCTCCAACTTAGAAGCAATGCAACCCAGCAAAGAAGAAGTCAGACCAAAATCCCAGGAGACCTACATTGATAAATAAAGAAGTCCTGAACAAAATTAAACACAAAAAAGGAAGCCTACAGAGGGTGGAAGCAGGGGTAGGTAGCCTGAGAGGAATACAGAGTAATTGTCCAGGCAGCAAAGGATCAGGTTAAGAAAACTAAGTCCTGATAAAATTAAACATGGCCAAGGACATCAAAGGCAACAAGGAAATCTTCTATATGAGAGTCAGTAATAAAAGGAAGAATAAGTGGAATGTGTGCCATAACAGATTTATTAGGCCCTGTGAATGGAAAAATAGGCTTGTTTTTTGAAAAAGAAAGTCCTTGGCAAAGGGAATGGATGGCACCAGACAACTATATCTGGTAAACCAAATAGATTCGGTGGTAGTCACACATTCATATCAACTAAGTGGCACCTGGGGTAAGTCGAAGGCCTAACAGCCTGTTGTTATTTCATATGAAAAAAAGACACCCCTAAAAGCACGTACTGAGCTCCCCATCCTAGAGAAGTGGTGAACAGCTGAGTTTCTGCTTCTGGTGACACAGAAGACCTTACCAAGGGCCAATCAACACATATTAATTGACTAAGTCCCCACCTCATCAAGAGGCACTAAAAGGTTTTTAAAAGGTGTAGAAGTGATACCTGAAAAGACTTTTCGGCAGGGAAGAATAAAATTGTCATCTTACCTGACAGATGGGTCAATGGGCCTGGACCGCTCTTCCTCCACCAAGAAGAAACACCTTAGTGAGAACTGCATGCCTCTGACTCTACCAGATGTTTCCCCAGGAAAATGACTACTAACTCAAGTTTCTACTGTTATTTGCTTTATATCCAATTTATAAATGTTTAAGCACTAATACAGTAGTGAATTTATCAAGGCAATCCTGCACTTGAATTAAACTACACTTTCAATCTGCACTTGAATTAAACTACTTACTGCCTCCAGCATTGCAAAATTTTCTTCTGAAAATCATGCTTATTAACCTTGTGAGTACCAGTCTCTAAAGGAGACTCTCACAGGTAACTGGACACTAATTTGTGGCAAAAACACATGTAAGCATACACACATAACTTTTTAGTCACAAACTGTCAAGCAAGTCTGAAATTTTCAATCTCTAGATGCAATGGGAGGGTCTCATTAGCCACCTGTCCGAATCTCACCTGTTTAACAAGGCAGAAGATAAGACTTCTCCAGAAGGTAAGGGGAGACCTGGTTACCCAGGACATGGAGAAGTCTGAGGTACTTAACGGCTTTTTTCGCTACAGTCTTCACTGGCAAGGGCTCAAACAACAGCATCCCATGTTGCAGAAGGCAAAGACAGGGACTGGGAGATCAAAGAAGTGCTCAACATAGGAGAATATCAGATGTGAGATGATTTAAGGAAACTGGAGGTGCAGAGGTGTATAGGTCCTGATGAGATGTATCTCTCGGTCCTGAAGGAACTAGTGGATGAAGTTGTGAAACCACTATCAATTGTATTTCAGAAGTTGTGGCAGTCTGGTGAAGTTCTTGCTGACTGGAAAATGGAAAACATAACCCTCATTTTTTAAAAAGGGAAAAAGAAAGACCCAATGAATTATGACTGGTCAGTCTCACCTCTGTTCCTGGCAAGATCATGAAGTGGATCCTCCAGGAAACTCTGTTGAGGTACATGGAAACTAAGGAGTTGATTGGTGATAGCGAACATGACTTCACTAAGGCCAAATTGTGCCTGACGAATTTGGTGGTCTTCTATGATGGGGCTACAGCATTGATGGATAAGGAAAGACTAACCAACATGATCTGTCTGGAATACTGCAAGGCATTTGACACTGTTTGGCATGATATTCTTGTCTCTGAATTGGGGAGGCTGGGATTGTGAGGATGGACTTCTTGGATAAGAAATTTATTGGACGGTCACACTCGAAATGCTGTGTTCAATGGTTCCATATCCAAGTAGAGACCTGTGATGAGTGGCATTCTTCAGTGTTTGGTCTTGGGTCCGGTGTTGTTTAATGTCTTTGTCACAGACATGGACAGTGGGATTGAAAAAAGCCTCAGTAAGTTTGCTGATGACACTAAGAAGCGTGATGCAGTCAACTCAGTGAAAGGAAGAAATGCCTTCCAGAGGCTTTTGGGTAGGTTTGATAGTGGACCTGTGCAAACCTCATGAAGTTCAACAAGGCCAGCTGGAAGGTCCTGCATCAGGGTTGGGGCAATCCCAAGCACAAATACAGGCTGGGCTGATAAGCGTGAGCAGTAGGTTGAGGGAGATTATTTTTCTTCCTGTACTCTGCTCTTATGTGACCTCATCTGTGTTCAGTGCTGGAGTCCTCAGCACTGGAAGGACATGGGTCTGTTAGAGTGAGTCCAGAAGAGGGCTGCAAAGATGACCAGAGGGCTGGGATACCTCCCATAAGAGAAAAAGCTCAGACAGTTTGTTGTGTTGAACTTAGAGAACAGAACACTCTGGGGAGACGTTATGGCAGCCTTCAAGTACTTAAATGAAGCCAATAGGAAAGATGGGGATAGGTTTTTATCAGAGAGTATATTGTAGGACAAGAGGTTACAGTTCTAAGCTGCAAGAGTGTAAATAGAGGCTAGATATAAGGAAGAAATTTTTACTGTCAGGGTGGTGAGGCACTGGAAAGTGTTGTTTAGAGAAGTAGTGGGTGCTCCATCACTATAGGTGTTCAAGGTCAGGTTGGATGAGGTTTTGAGGAACCCAGTCTAGTGGAAGGTGTCCCTGCCCATGGCAGTAGCATTGGAACTAGATCATCTTTATGGACCCTGACAACCCAAACCAGTCATGATTCTATGCTTCTATAGAAGATTTTTTCTGTATTAAGAGATTGCAAATAATAGTAATTTTAAAAGATATGTCCTATTGAAATTAGTCCAGTAATATTTGGATAAACTGGACTAGAAAGTCTGTTTTAAAAAGAAGCTGGTCACCCTAATCATGAGTTTTCCTTTACCACAGGAGTCATTATTTCCTCATTTGTCTCTACTACCAATAAACTCTTTTACTTCAGTTAAGAAACAGGTAAATCATTCTGAATCTTTATTATTGCTTGTGTCTTAATGAAAGCTGTTATTAAATTACAACTAGGAATTAATTTGAATACGCTGTATTGTTTTATATTATTTTAAGCCATATTGCCTTTTTAGTATCTTGTTAGTGGCACAATTTTAGTGAATTATCTCAGTTATAACTCTTCTCCTGTTGTCATCTGATGTATTCTTTAAGCAAATGTTTTTATTAATTTTAGATGGCACTTCAGATTGCATTTTCTATTATGTTTCATGTTTCAGACAACAGTCTAGCTTTATTTAATGGGGGTACTCAAAGCATGAAATAGCTCTGCTCTTTTTAAATCCAATGACTGACCACAAGATGTCTTGAAACAGTAACCTATATAAATGCTAATAAATGACCACTGCATAAATGTAGTACCAACTGAAACACAGACATGACGAAAAATAAGGAAACTAGCCCCATCCTCCCATATATCTCTCTTCATACAGCGTTTCTTTCTCCATGTAGCCTATCTACAAAGCACACACAAAGAACAGAAGCATTTTTAAGCCTTTTATACTGGCAGCACACTCTTATTTTTCTTTTCTTTAGTCATTCTTGTAACATTTTCCTAATGTAATCTCTCAGATCTCTAGTAGTTGTTTTGCAGTCTTCATTTGATGTTTGGAATTTAAGACAGTCAGAGATTACAGGGTACAGACATGTCCGGTTTTGCATGGGTGCAATGTATTGGGACATTTTTGAAGGCCGGTATCCATGTAAGAAGCTTAAGATTAAAAACTTTTCATACTGGTACATTTCTTTAGCATAGACTAAATGTCTTTGTATAGCAGCATCATTTCTACATTCCTGTGGAGTGTGGGACCTCTAACTCCTCAGAAGAAAATAAAAGAAATAACAAGGTGGCACCAAGACAGCTGCAATGAATGGAATGTTCTTTACAGATTAAGACAAAAATATGAAAAAGGTAACAAAACTGTAAGTACAAGGAAATGGAAGACTACTGAAGAGTGAATATAATAAAGAAATTACACTATATGTAATATAAAATCTAAATTATACATGCTAACACATCTAGAACGATCTCCAAATTACAGGAAACGTGTAGAATCATAGAATCATAGAATAACTGGGTTGGAAGAGACCCATCAGATCATCAAGTCCAACCATTCCTATGAAACACTAAAGCATGCCCCTTAGCACCTCCTCCACCCATGCCTTAAACACCTCCAGGGAAGTAGGTAAATTTACATTTGTCTGCTTTTGTACACTTAGCTTTGTCTTGGTGTTTGTTTTGAAATATCCAAGCGTGCTTCTCTAAAAGCAAATGCAGATTAGGGATCTGAAATCATCACACATTAGAGTATACAGAATGATGGTGCTATTTCCAGCACTAGGATTCAGGAGGTTTTACTTAAACTGTGGGAATCCTTGAGACTTACAGTATTGCATAACAAACATATCTAATTACACCTCATTAAAATTTTTGCTAGAATGCAAATGTGTATTATTTAATGTAAACAAAACCACCATGAATAGTCATTTAATGGTTGTGAAAACCATTAAAGTACAAAGCATTAAAGTACAAAGCTGAGTGTCATTGAACTGAAAATTGAAACTGAGATTGGATCCTTGCAGAAAGACCATTATTCACTTCTTCCCAAACAGAATTCAAGATGGAACAGTTCCATATAAAAATTCAAATGCACTTTTTTTAAAATACATTTTCTTCCCAAAGACAGTCATACCCACAAACCTCCTGCATTATCATTAAAAAATGCATATGTAGCTGTAGGTATACTTAGAGATAACACAAGAGTTTCAGAAACTTGTCATTACAGTGCACCAAATTCTATGTTTCAGTTTGACAGTTATGACAAGACTAAGAACACCAGGGCATTCTCTGCAATGTCAAAACCACATTCAGTTACTGTTACTAGATGTTCAGATTTTGCACCATTATTAAATCTTTTTTTTATAGGAGTCTGACTAGATTCTTTTTTTTTGCTAATCTAGTTTTCTGTATTAAAAATATTTTATCTTATCAATAAAGAGGAATTTTCATGATCCTAAGGTATTTAGGTTCTTAATCAGGTACGTAGTCTAAACTGACTAACAAGAGATCTTAGGACTTTTTTTAAAAAAATGTATTTCAAGTCCTTTTTAGCTCATGCAATACTTGAGCTGGTTTCTTAACAATTTGTCATACATGATAATCAAAGTCTGTAATTAAATTAGGCATGGATCACTTTGGAAGCCTTTCTCTCTCTCTGCACTCGGATTTTTCTCTATTTGCATGTTTGACATTAAGTAAAATTCTAATAAATAAAGCCCTAAGTAATAATAGACAAGAAAAATGTGAAAAAAATACCTAGCAATGAAAGACAAATAGCAAATGTCGCAGGTTTAGATTTGTACAGCAAATGATACAAAGGGATTTGGTTTGGTTTGGTTTTTTTCACTGAATCACAGAATACATGAGGTTTGATGGGACCACTGGAGGTCATCTGCTCAAAAAGGGTCACCTAGAGCAGGATGCCCAGAACCATGTCAGGATGTCTATTGAAGCCTCAAAGTATGGAGATTCAACAACCAATCTTGGCAATCTATTCAATGATTAAAATTAATGAGCCTCATAAACTGTGATTGAAAGACAGTGCTAGACACACTCAAGAACCTGAAAAAAACCCAACAACCTTTATCAAGAAAAGTCTCCTGTACTTATTTTGCTGTTATATCTTATATTTTATTTGTTTGGAAAACTCTCATGAATTGAGATCCACTCAAAACTGGGTCACATAAGCAGTGTTTCTCTGTGTGTTTCCTTTTTACTGATGAAGTTATATGTCCTTCTCCTGTTATGTGAGATTGCTATATAGAAAGAGAGAAGAGATATTGTAGGATTGTTTCCTGTGTTTCACTTAAAGAGATCACTGTATGTTGACTGTGCATGAATGCTAAAACAGAGCACTCTCAGATATAGTCATAAATAAGCATTCCTGAGAAAGGAAATGCTGCTTTCCGAGGATATACAAAAGTGTTGGTCTTAGTAGGGTAGAAATGACAAAATTACATTCTTGTTCTTAAGAAGAGAATTAAAAGAACTTTTCAGGCTGTAGATTTCAGAAAGGTTGACAATGTGTAGCTAAAGATTTATTCCATGCATTGAATATATGAAATGTAAAAGACAACCCCACCTAGGTTTGAACAGGTGAATTTTCAAATGACTTTTCATTTCCAGTAAACACAGAAGAGGGAAAATGTGAGGAGGGATGGATGGCTAGTTTATCCTTGTAAAAGATAGAGAATTTGTATTTGTTGAGAGAGTGCACTGTTCAGATTCAGTGAGAGAGTGTATGCCCTCAATTTCACAGCACTATACCAGTGTTCATTCAATGCATGAAGTTCTCAACTCAAAGGGCAGCATATACTTTGTTCTAAGTTCCTGCTGGAATGGAAAAGCTGACAGGGGGAAACTTGCACAAAGGATATTGAGCTGTTAAAGTTTGTTCAAAGCAGCAGTTGTCAGATCTCTTTGAAATGAAATTGAAAAGGAAAACCCAATTTTCTTTAAGGACAAAGTTCAATTCATTTGGTGTGCTGCATCTATCTAATTTGCTTCCCTGTAAAAGAAATTTTGACTAGGTCTATTTGAAAATGTTGTTTATACTAGTACAATCATGGCTTATAAAACTTGATTCCAGTTTGCAAAATATTTAAAGACAGTAAATAAAAATCAATTTATTTCAGTTTAAATGACAGAAATGTCAAATTTTGCTAAAAGAATTGGACTTTTTTCTTTTGTCTTATCAAATATGATTTTTGAGGCTTTGGCTTGAGACAGGAGACATAATTTTTAATGTTTTCTTTATCATTTTTTCAGTAATGAGATTTCAAGAGTGAGTTGGTTTTCTAGGAAGCTTAAGATATTTTGGAAAAAAAAAAAGTCTCAAAATCAGATAAACAAAAAATCTAAATCCACTATGTATTTTCAAATATTGTCCAATATGCAAGATGCATAAGACAATTATAAAATGTAAAATATGAAATAAAAAATAAAAAACATAAAATAGGCTACAGTGTTGATTAATTATAAAATTATATTAGGACTATAATTATGACAATATAAAACAATAATAATACCTCCTGCTTTATGAAAGGATTGAATATTTGGATACAGCATACATTTGGACATATTAACATATAATTTGAAATGTGCCTTCTATATATTTTAGAGTTTGTTAGAAGAATTGGCTAACTGCCTAGCAGTCTGCAGGATATTTTAATTTCTCTTTGTTTTCCATGAAAAAAATTTTTGTCCCGCTACAGTGCTTTTAAACATATAACATACAAATATAAAAATGGCAGTTGTGATCTAGATCCTTGAAATATGTCTGTTATCTACTTCAAAAGCATCATTCCTCTGTCACTGTGTACTTTTCAAAGCATCTCATCCCACCTCTGTATAAGCAGAATGCCTGTACTGAAGAAAGACCACTTCAATCCATATATCCATTGAAAGCATTTTTAGAAATGGCAATGACTGAACTAGTTTGAAAAGTTCCCTTTTTAGGTGTTTGCTATGCAAGTAAATATTCCTTTGCCATTAAGACCAGTTAGCCACTGATTTTAGCATAGTTGTGTACCAAACTACAGTTAGATTTCCATTTTTAACATTATCTTTCAGCACTGTGCTGATTCAGATTGCTCTGAGCTGTTTTGATCTTAATATGATCAGCAAGTTCAACCATGAGATCTAGGAAGTTGCCTACAGTAAAGCTTAAAATGTAATTAATAATGCTATAACACATGAACTCTAATTATCTAATGGAAATAAAATTTGTTGTGGGAGAACTGATTTATCAAGGTTTTTGTTGTGGGGAAATGATCCTCAAAACAGATCATAGAATGGTGGTCAATGAATGGAGAAGATTCCTTTTCTGTCCCAACATAGTTTGTTAGCAGATCATTGTTACATAGTACCTACAATCAAAACTAAAACTTAGCTATATCTAAGAGCAGAGAGCTTGACTCAAAGGTATTTTTGACCCTGATTTTATAATTTCTGTTTGTAAACTGGTATGTTTTATCTATAGAGACTATTTGCCATTTTACAGATAAACATCTGAAGCACAAAAGTAACCATTGCTTTGCCTGAAATCACGCCAAAGAAACCTGTAGGAGAACAAGATTTTGCACTTGTTGTGACATTTGTAAGCACCCTCAAAACTAGAATTCTCCCTTTCTTTTTTTCATTTTATTTTAAGTACATAAGAAATAATAAGAAAAAAAACTCAAAAGTTTTATTCTTTACAGCTTAAAAAGATGAGCAAGTTGGTCAGAAGCATAGACAAAAGAAACTGAACAAATATATTGGGATTCCCAAGTAACACATATTGATAGCAAGATCACAGGGATAAAAACCAATATAATTATTTGTGTAAAATAGTTGAATTTGCTTGAGTGTAAAGTAAAGTCAGAAACAGTGGTTTTTCTGTAAGAATAAGCAACATTTGTGTGTCATCAGTTTTCACAACTGTATTTTCCTTCAGTGCTGGCTCCAGAATCGTTACCCCTGAGGAATTATTTGGGTTTGTTTTTTGAAAATGATAATAGTCTGGCATCACCAGCAGTGAAAACTGTTCCCTTTAAAGGGTGATAATACATCCTGAAGGCAGAACAGAATGCATGTATGCATCCCAGATGTTGGATCCATGTGCAACAGGGAGAGGACTATGCTGGGTCACATGCATTGACAGTGAAACACATTTTTATATTTATTATATACACACTTCATTTTGATAATCTGCTGTAGGAGCTGAGAATTTCCCTTTCTGGGTTTGGGGTTTTTTCCTTGGCTGTCCTGAAGCTAAATATAATAAAATCCTGTTTTGCTGTCAGAATAGAAAGTGATGCTCAATCTCTTTCCAATGGATGAATCATGGCCTGATCACATCATGGTTTGTATTGCTGGAAAAATGTTAACGGAATGACATAACAGCATAGAGTTCAAGCTACTTTTTAGTTTGCAAATTGGCAAACAGGTGAGGATCACTGGTATTTCCATTTTTGGGGAGCTATTGGCCTATTCTGTGTTCAAAATAAACATAGATATGTTCAGTCCTGGAAAACTCAACAGTATTATAACATTTGCTCTGAATTGCTCCTTGTTTGACAAGATTTCTGATGGAAATGGAGTTCAGAAAATGTCAACATACTATGATTGTGTCACTATAATGTTGCAGGTAGTCATAAGGTTGGAAAAAAATACCATTTCAATAACAGAACAACAGAAACAACATATATTTTTACACAGGAGGGGTATATAATGTCATGTGTGCATTTAAAATGAGGCACTTGGAAGAGATGCGTATTTATGATTCATTTTGAGTAGTTAAACTTCAGTCAAGGATCTCTTTTGAACATGAATTTGCCAGAACAAATCTGATACTCTGACAGTAAAGGAAAACAAAAGCACTTTTATAGAATTGTATAAAGCATGCTACACAAATTTAGTAAGTTCAAACTGTAAGTCTGGAAACTTCTTGCATAATAATGATTCGTTTGAAAGGTGCTTTTTCATATGCATGCAAAATAAGAAGCCTTGTGTATTTATGCTGTAGTCGACTTAACAACATTTTCCCATCTTGGGAAGACCTAAACCTTCATGTCTAAATCTTTAGGATCAAGTCACTGAAAAGCAATTCTTTCTTATATCCCTCTCTCTTCAGGGTTAATGCCCAGTTACTTTTCATGGATAGGGGAACATTGTCTATTGTTCCAAAGGGATCAAAAGCATTTGCAACATTAGTGCCTAACAGAATCATGCACTTTCTGGTGCTTCAGATAGTAATACCCTTCTGAGGCAGGTAAAATAACGAGGAATCTTTCACAGATAGATGAAGAAAGAAACAGAAATTTCTTCAGTGTTAGATTCAGAACTCCAAAGTTTACTAGACCTGTCTAACTTTTCACCAACTTGCGTCCTTATATGATATATAAATCTTGTGGAGGGTTCATGTCTGGGAGAAAAAAACCCAACCAGACGTTGCTGGTAACACATTATTTGATAACATAGGCGTACATGTTTATGACTACCTGGTTTTAACCTATAGACATGTCTAGTGCATTGCTCCATTACACTCTATTTTAAAGATTAATTTGTTAAACATGCAGTAGGTCAACCAATAGGTAGACTTCTTGTCAGAGAATGAATAACACAGGGCTGTGATGGGGTGATGTGACAGAGCTGTAAGCTGGCATTCTTTAGAAGTGAGGAATGGAATATCCTAAGGAGGCAAAGATTGAGTCTGAGCGTATCTGTGGTACTTCAGGGTGCCACACAAACCATCGATTTGATAATAGACTGAAAAAGATCAGCTGTGTTTGCATTTATAGGTAAAGCCAACCAACCTAAACCCCTATCCATAAAGTCTGGAATCACTTAAGAGTTTTGCCAGATGTTCTTACAGATAAGCAATGAAATTGTAATTAGGACCAAAGTAGATTATCAGGGAAATGAATGACATTGAGTCAGTTTAACAATAAGAAAATAGAAATTGCTTAATAAAAGATTGTTAGGAAGAGAATGCCACAACACTAAAAAATATCTTTTCAGTCATATAGGCTGGTCAATAATTCTGTAGATTCAATAGCAGATTTTCTTTCTCAGAAATGTATCTAAATTAAAGCAATTCTCTCTCTACCACTACTTCTGGAAGACACTTTCATAATTCTTATTCTTAAGGTAAATAGAAGCTTTATCCCAAATCAGAGTCTAAATTAATTCATGCTGTGTTTATGAATATAATATTATGCAAGAGTGGTCCATTACCCTAAATACTCCTTTTCCCTTCCAGTCTTCATCTCTAATATATTTACAGAAACATAGAATCACCAGGTCGGAAAAGACCCATTGGATCATTGAGTTCAACCATTCCTATCAAACACTAAACCATGTCCCTGAGCACTTCGTCCACCCATCCCTTAAACACCTCCAGGGAAGCACCGCCCTGGGCAACCTGTTCCAGTGCCCAATGACCCTTTCTGTGAAAAATTTTTTCCTAATGTTCAGCCTACATCTTCCCTGGCAAAAGCTTGAGGCCATTTGCTCTTGTCCTGTCCCCTGTCACCTGGGAGAAGAGGCCAGCACCCTCCTCTCCGCAACTTCCTTTTAGGTAGTTGTAGAGAGCAATGAGGTCTCCTCTCAGCCTCCTCTTCTCCAGACTAAACAACGCCAACTCTCTCAGCTGTTCTTTATAAGGCCTGTTCTCCAGCCCCTTCACAAGCTTTGTTGCTCTCCTGTTTATGAATATAAATAATATTTTATCTTGGGGTTTTTTATTTCATAGACTAAGCAAGATGGACATTTTTAACTATCTTCTCTTACTTTTGAAAACTTACTACCCCAGTAAAACCTTTGGTAACAAACCATTAACTCTTTTCCTTTATTTTAAGTGACAATGCCAAATAAGAAATGTTTTTTTTCACATTCATTCTTTATCTATCATATTAGTACTAGTAGACAGTTGTTCTAGCGTCCTGAAGTGCATTGAGGTAGGTCTTTGAACTGAGCATAGCCCTAAACTAACAATTCACTTAGAGTGAGCAGAGGCCTTTCTGCAATTTAGATGCAGGTTAGGGGTACCCCACAATGGTTACTTAGTCCTGTCTTCCCTGTTTGCAGCAGTTTAAAAAAGCAAAACAGAACACAAGAAAACCCTGAACAGTCTGCACTCCACTGGACTAGACAAGCTAAGTCTGCCTATTATTTTCTTCTAAATAAACACACTCTGCCGGTAAAAACCCACAAGCGAAAAGAAGCTGGTATATTAATAAACTCTGTAGGTGTATAGAATAAACATGTAAAATAAAAACTCTTTTCCTTTTACTCATTTCCCTTCTAGTTAGAAAATCCAAGTGTGTGTGCACCTGTAGTAATTCCCAAAGTGCTATAGAGAACATTCAGAGCAGAGTGTAATATGAATTAATTTTTTTCTCTGCTATTGCCTTTCTTCCTTTATACTATTAGATTAGGTTGCAGTCAACAAGCATATAAGGAATCTGATTAGAAGACCAAACTCTTGAATATTGTGTAATTCAATAGTTGTAGTTTCATTGTTTGCTTTTTTTACAAACTGTAAAAAACATTTAACTATACTAATAGTTTGCAAAATACTGTTCTTCCTGCAGAATTAGGTGAATTGGCAGGTGGCTATAAAGCTAGTACTCAATATGTTTCGATCCCTTAAGGCATAATGCATCATGGAAATTAAAACTCTGAGTGGAAAACAAGTTAGTCTGTACTCAGGGCACAGAATGTATGGTCTTTAATGATCATCAAATCACCAGTTACTGATAAAGACACAACATGCATTATGTGGACCAGAATGTATCATTTGTTTAATGATGCATAAGATAAAATGTAGGGTAAGTATGTAAAAAACGTAAAACTCTATATGCCCCAGAAACAGCCTGTCTCAATGTATCTCTCTATATCATAATAAACCATCATGTTAGCCATTTTTTCCCAACTCAGTACCCTAGATTTGAAACCTACTAAACTCTGTACATGCTGCTTAGATTATATACAAGGAAAACCCTTTGTCAGTCTAAAAATTCAAGCCAAAATTCTTCATTAGCACATCAGTCAGGAGGAATGATATGTAATATTTGAGTGCTTATGTTTTGTAGTTTGGATCCAGCCAACAGCTAACTCATTCTTCACCAGTAAGATGGAGGAGACAATTGGCATGGTAAAACTAAGAAAATCCATGGGTTTAGATAAAGATAATTTAATAGGGGAAGCAACGACTGTGCTCACAAACAAAAAGAATCTATCATGCATGACAGTAACTTGGGGAGATAAATACCATAACTCCAAGCATGCCCCCTTCCTTCTTCTTCCCTGAAGCTTTCATTGCTGAGTATAATGTAATGTTGGATGGAATATCCCTTGACGCAGTTTGTGTCAGCTGTCTCAGTTGTGTCTCCTCCCAGCTCCTTGTACATCCCCAGCCTACTCACTTTTACATCCTCAACCTTCTCACAGAAGTCTACTCTGCTTCTGTGAGAAGCAGAAAAGGCCTTGATATGCAAATATCAGCAATAGATAAAACACTGATATATGATCAATATCTTTTCAAACAGAAATCAAAAGCACTGTACAATACTAGCTACTATGAAGAAAATTAACAGTATCTCAGCTAAAACTAGTACAATAACTTAAGATTTTGAGAAATTTTGTAAGATTTAAACAACAACAGCATCAACAACAACAAATCAAAGCAGCTACTATTATTATTCATAAAAAGCCTTCTACCTATTGTTTTCCAGAAAGGTTGTTTTTTAATTGCTGTTCTAAACATCTCAGGAATTACTATGTCCCTCTTTTTACAAAGACTAAATCTGGAATTTTTTTTAAAAAAGGGAAGTATAAAGACAATGGCTTCAACTGGGACCATTAAACAACTGAAGTTCATAGATCAGATTTGTTAATAAAATATATTTTTGTGACATCAAAATGGACAATTAACTACTGCAAATCAAAAGACATTCCTATGAAGAAATAAAAGCTGAAATGTTTGCTTTCCCACATATTTAAAATAGACTATTGTTGTTCGCTCAGACACAAAACAGTGTTTATAAAAACCCTCATATGATAAAGCAAACTAATATTGTGTCTTAATGAGCGATGAGGAATGAAATGTTACCATTCCTTAGCCCTCTATCAAGTCTATACTTAGAAAACTTCCACATTAGTATCACTGTTAATTACTTGCTTTGAGAAAGTTGGCAAGAGCTATCAAAAAACCAAATAGCGTAACTTGAATGCCAACTGCACAAAATAATCAGAATCTGGTGGGATGTATAATAAATGATGCCAGACTGTGTCATTATAATGTAGTTTTGAAAGAATTATTCATATTCATTCTTCTCATTTAGCACCTGAATGACAATAAGCAGGTGAGAACATCAGTGTGATACATCAAGCAAGACAGTTGCCATTATGAACAAAACATAAAAGAGTACGACAGAGCTGAAAAATTGAAGGAATGTTCTGCAGGCATTGTTATTCTTTGGTAGTGAAATGAAGCTTGCTGGGGAGAGGGGTGTGTCTTGTTGTCATTGTAGGTAGCACTTCTGTGACAAATTGCAAGTATGTATTTTTGAACAAAATCCCCAATAAGTTTTTTAGGGGTATTGTCAGTATAAAGAGACTGCCTATTTGTTCTCAGCTCTTTTGTTATGTACTCTAATCTTTTTTTTCTATAAAAAATGAAGTGCTAGATTTATTGCTAATGAACTGCAGAAATATGGTTTTCTGTAGTAACAATGAAAGATAAATTCTATGATTCTATGATTCTAATGAAAGATAAAATTATACTACGACGCTACTGAGTGACAAAAAAAATTAACTCTCTTGCCTGCTTTTATAATGTGGTTTTGGGTTGCAAGAAGCTGTTTTATGTAAGTAAAACAAATAATGAAAAGGTATTTTCAGAACTCTGATTTTCACTGTCCTCTCCAATGTTTCTCAGTTTAATATGACAAGACGTCGCAGTTATTCTCTGACAAATTATATCCAGACTGAGAAATAGAGGTTCCTGTTAAGAATTAAGACTTACTGTTTTGTTATAAGACTATTATAAAAATCGTAAACTTGGAAAAAAATTTAGTCAAATGTTCTAGAAAAAAAGAAAATATACTTTACTTTTTCAACTGGGCCACATCTATAACAAACATTCTGGAATAAAGAAATGCTTATACAGTCTTAATGGCAAAGACAGCATCTGCAGCACTCTGCTTTTTTTAAAGTAAGGCCCCATATTTTATGTAAAACTTTGATTTGGATTGTTCATATTTCTTCAAGAGAAAAATAGCAATAGATGTTAATGGTGGGTTGTCCATGACACATGAAATATTTCAAGACATCCTGTTTTAATGAGAAGAAAATATTTTGATATGTAGTGGATTTGAAACATTATGAATAAATATGTACATAATCTGATTGAACGTGAGAATATTTATTATTACTTTTTGAATGATGAGTTATAATGAGTGGTTGCTGAAGATAATTTTAACCTTTTTTCTTTCCTGTATTAAATATAAGATGGCATGTTTTTATGTATAAAACCACCCATTACATCTCAGCAATGTTACCAGAATTAGCCATTTTAGTGAAAGAAGGACTTTTATGGTCATTTAGTGGAAGAGTTATAAAATCTTAAATGCCTCTTTATTTGGCATCACACACCATTTTCAAAATAAAAGGACAGGATCCATCCTTCATCACCCTGAAAAATACATGGAAGGAAGAGCTGAAGGATTCATTTCCTTTATATGGAAAATTTTGCATTTCATCTCATTTTTTAGTTGTCTGAATCATAATTGCAGCTGAGTACAACTTTTGTATTTGTTTTGCTTTTAATTTTGCATTCTTTGCATTAGTTACAGGCAATATTAAGAATCATGAAATAATAACCACTAATAATTTATATGAGTTATAGAAGTGTTTTGACTTTACTGTGCAGCAAAGATACACATATTGCTCATTTCCTACCAGAATGTAACTTCTTATTGCAATGTGAAGTTATTTTCTTAATCAGTACATTCAAATCTTATTACCTACTCACTGTATCTGGTCTTTAGGTTTAAGTGGCAATTACAAGATCTACAAACAGCAGATGGGTAGAATAATTTTAACTCTTTTGCCATAGTAGAAATGTGCTGATAATTTTGGCAAACATATGGAATTTTTGAATGGATAATGAAAATACTGGGTATGGAACAAAAGAAGCAAAATATTGTGAGATAAAACAGTCTGCTTAGATGCATGTGTTTCTGGGCTGAGGATTGAAAAACATATTAAAGCATTACTGAAAATAATTGCATAAAATATAGGTTCCTGAAAAGACTCAGTTAATATTTCAGAGCATTGTCTGTGGATTCAGTTTCCAGACGTAGAGCCAAGCAGGTATAAAATTTAGCAAAGAATCACAGAAAAATTTAGGTTGTAAAAACCCTTTAGGATCATTGAGTCTGACCATAAACATAACAAAGCATATCAAGTCCACCATAAATACCTAAACAGAAAATGATAGACATGTGTCTCATTTAATTGTTGACACGTAATGACTCACATCAACATGTAATAGAAGTCTACTGGAGTCATGACTGAAACATAAAAAACAGTCTCCAAACTTGATGGCCCAAGATTAGGTAACATCTTTGAAAGCAAATGAGTGTGTCTCTGTGTTATATAACACAAGGGACACAAAATCAAACCACCTTGATTTTTTGAAATAGCCGAGAATGCATAGGTTACTGCTACTTGAATTTCTGTATTTAGTTTGCACATTTACAGCTTTCAACAGATAGAAATATTCCTAATTTAACATAGTTTATCCATTTTTCTGCCACTGATTTTTCATCATAGTCTCAGTTGATCTCAAGTATCTATAAAATGTTTTGTCTTTACACAGCAAGCATTTAATGTGTTAGATCAATATCAGCTTCTCCAATCACTTTCTCTTCTTTTGATATTAAATTTTCTTCTTTATTTCTGCACTTTTCTGCTTAAAATACATATGATTACTGAAAAGAATAATTTCTACTATGCAGTACTGTAACATAAGGATAAACAAAATTTCATTAGGATACAGTCAATAAGATGATTCTTTTACCACTCTTTCAGTGTGAATAGTAATGTTTGAATTACAAACGCTAAAATTCTAAAATAACATGACAGCTGATATGTTAATGGAATTCTTCAATTCTCCATTTTACATGCATAAACTACACATTTTTTAACTATATTATGTTCTCTACGTGTCTTTTATTTGGTAGATCAATTTAGCTTGTAAATAAAACCTAAATTAATAGAGATATTTTGGAATCAAGGCAGTTCTTCCTAATGGGTACTTCAACAGCCTCAAAATAAGGATCTGTGGAATATATTTGAATATATTGTCCATTTGACATTTTGTACACATTAACATGAGGACATCTTAGCACAGAAGCTATCTGATATTTTGGTAGTTGTTGGAATATTTGTGCAAACTTGTTCATGGAACATCATGCACACACCAGCCAAGTACTATATTTCTCAATTCAGATTCTGTATTGGATGGAGATTACAACACTAATGACTTCACAGTTAAACTTGGTGATTCTGCATTTCAAGAATGACCACTGTTGTGTATCCTCCATCAAATGTAGCTTTAAAGAAGAAAATATAGTTTTTTGTCATAACATTTGAACCTCGAACCTATCGTATTTCCTATTATAGTAAAAGTTTCTGGATTAATTTGAAGAACTAAAATGGATTAGGACAGCATGCCTTTTTAATCCTTGACATAAAGATCAGGCAAGACTTAATAACTACAAAGGATATCATTTGGCAAGAAACACAGAAACACAGAAGCAAATATTCTGGGTGGGTTTTCCAAGAGCTCAATGATTTCTTAAAATAATTCGTTACCTCATCTGATGTATTTCTATATGCTGTATCACCTTGTACTGTTATCTCATTTTACAGATGAAGAATTTAGGAAGGCCAAAGGCTTACTAGAAAAGAAAACGTGAAGAAAATAAAAACCTAATCTATGGTCTCCTTATTCCCTTCTAGAATATAGGGAAACCACAGATAATCTTAGCATCTTTCCACTCAAATTAGAGCCTTACAAACCAAATAGCTTTATACATGAAGTCTTTAAAGACTTCTACCACTAGAGTTGTTTAGAGCACTTCATCATGGACAAGGCACAGAACAGCATCCACAATCATTTCTATGCAAATACATGGCAGATCTCCATTAGAAACAACTGGCTGGTAGCAGATCTATTCCGGAGGCAATTGCTGACTATAAACTCGGTACTAGAAAGACTGTAGGTAACAGTGACACAAAGGAATGAAACAGACTAAACTGAAATTATATTCAGACTATGCCTGAAAATGCCTACATGAACAAGGTAAATTATATGTTGTTCTGTACACTGTAGTAAATATGTACTCTTATTTCTCTAAAATCCTTGGACTGAATATCCAGTTCTATCAAAAAGAATTGATTTGTTTCTCTTTCCTTGGGTAGATCTGTCTTTTCCAGATTGGAAAGAATTTTATAAGTTGACATATGGACACTAGTGGAGAACTTCCAGCTTCTTCTGGAGCAGAAGAAAGAAAACACATGCTTACATTGGAAAAGAAGCAATTTTGTTACAAAAGAATGGACAAAGAATGACAGATGATGTCCTTAATTTCTTCCCTTTTCAACAGACTACTTGATCAGAACCCTATTGGTAATATCTTTGATAATTTCTGTTTAGCATAGCTGTAATCTTATCAGTGCAGGAAAAGGAGATTTATTGTCCTTAGCTGAGAAAAACAGTTTGATACCTAATTGTAAGTTGCTGTCAGAAAGCTAAAAGAGCCAGGAGTAACCAGGAGTTATACTTCTAATGTAAGGAAAAAATATTTTTTGTTGCTTTGCTGAGAAGCAGTTCATATCTTCTCAGCCCATTATCATACTTTATAATGTCAAATTTGACTGACTTCAGTATTTCTCTTCTTTTCATTACTGAACTAATTTTTGTTTTAAGGGAATGAATCTTACACCAGTACTGACATACAAGAAGATATACCATATTTTGCAATGGAATATAAAACAATGTGAACATGTGAATCACATTTAATTAACTTGTCTTCTTTTCACCTAATTTAAAAGTAATCTTTATTCTTTCTCAACTAATCCTCAAATTTATGGACCAGTTTGATAACAGTTGTGCAATAAAATTTAAATTTTTAGATATGATAGGTAATCAATTTTAGTCTCCTCATCTGCGTTTCCAAACTCATTACAGATTGCCATTTTCAGTGCAGATTACATGATGACCCATCAGTGGCTTTGTTGTTTCTGAATTACCGATTCCTCCCCTACTGCCAGATAAGAACAAAACCTATGCATCAGCCTGACAGCTTGCAAACAGAAAATGGGCTTGTAGGATTGGATTTAAATCCCAGGTGTAAGGGATAATTACCACATCAGTCATGCAGTAACTGAAAAATGGTATTTCAACAAGAAAAATTACATTCCTTTTATAGTGCCAACAGAAAGCATTATTTGAGGCTTCATACTGATTCAGTGTATCATTACATGTGCACTGTACTCATTAAATGTAATGTTTGTTACAACCTAAAAAACTTTTTTTTTTTTTCAGGTACTTTTGTGGTTGAGTCTTAAGTAAAGATTTGTGAAACCTAGACAACATTGAGGTCATTCAAAGGTATTACATATATTGTACAAGTGAAACAACAGCAGAACCTGAAGCATTCAAAATCTTGCCTGCTTCAGGGTGAAAAGGGAGACTAAAGCAGGAAAGCATAAATCCTACTTTGGAAAATCCTCTGAGGGTAGATCCTTTGATGCAAGTTTTTTCATTAAAATAGATAGAATATTGAAAAGAGGCTGTCATCATTTGTGTGGGTTTTTCTATTCTATACCTTTCAGTAAACAAGATACTGTTATCAATTAATTATTTTATAGCCAAACCCTCAAAAGACAGTTAAAATAAACCATAAACAAATTCATTTTTTAGTGTCACACTACTGAAGCACAGATTAACCATATTTTTCATTTTATAGCTTGACTATGGTCAATTCTACTTTATAAACATACAGTAAAGCAGTAAATAGATATAATAAGGGTCCCTCATAGGAGAAGTATTTCAAACTTCTGAACAGTCCTCTGGACCTGCTCCAACAGGTCCACGCCTTTCCTATGCCAAGATTGCTTTGGTAATATCCAGCTAAAGTTTATACAGGTAAATGTTTTCCCTGGTGTATTTATCTAATCTTATGATGTTAAGGTTTTAAGTGGTCTTATAACAACCACTCCTGACTTCAGGAAACCAGCAGAAATACTTGGATTATTTCAGAAAACATACATGTATGGTTCAATCAGAGCCAAGGCTAGATGAAATGGTCATTAATGAGAAAGAAACATTATGAACATGCCATCTACAGAGCTTTTCATGTAGTTATGGTGTTGTTTTCATGTAGTCATGGGTGTTGGTTCTTTGGCACACTTAAAAATGCTGGAGAAGCTATGAACAAAGGTAACTGCAAAACACTACCAAAATTTTAAACTCTGCTATTATATAGGTTGACAGTTAGCCCAATTCCAGCTTTTCTCTGTCATTGCACAATGCTCTTTCTACTTTCCTAGCAGAGAATTCTATTCCCTAGGGTTAATGATTTCCTCTCACAAACTCCACCTCTAGCCAAACACAAAATCATTTGGGAATCCAAACTAAAGAAACACCTTCCTCTCATCCACCTCAAATTCATCCTCATTGATTTAGACTTTTCAAAGATATGAGGAATGAAGAGCCCTTGGCCTAGAAAAGATTTTGGGGCTAAATATTTCTGGAATAAGTTGTATGCAAAAGGATGGGGCTCTCCCCAAGGTATTGGCTAAGTGTATTCAGTACTGATATTCTCATAAATGACCTCTGCTACACTATGTCCAAAACTAGCTTCTACATATATTCAGGAAAATTATAGAAATGACGGAAACAGCGTCTGTGCAGAGTTGGAAAGCACTGAAGAATCTATTAGACATGGGAAATAATTTAGGATGCATTTTTTCAGTGACTTTTCTTCAGGAGATAGATCCATCACACTTTGTTCAGGAGTCTGTCCTTGTACAAATTTGAACAAACTACAAAGATCCTTTTATTGCATGGTAACTGATCATGTTCATAGTGCAATACAACCCAGTTTTATGGACTGAAGTAATGTCTGTATCTGATATATGTTGGCTGAATCTTTAGAGAGTATATCAAAGACCCCTTGACATAAGTCTTTATTGGCATTTTCAGCAGATAATAGTCCAACAAGTGTGACTTCAATGAACTTATTATTCTGAATGTATAGAGTAAAGATTTGAAGGGAAGAATAGTACCATGTACTTCAACAGAAAGAACATGAGATGAGCGCTATCAATTAGCAGCTTATTGTCTAAATTTGTAATTTGTTGTTTTAATTTGCACTGTCTTCTGAGGAGTGATCTAACATTTACCTCTAAAGAAAATAAGTTATACAACTTGTAATAGTTTCAAATATATCAAACATATGACTGGAAATGGTAGTGTTGTGATCCTGGGAAAAATAATGAATAGTTACTTGCAGAGCTGATGATAGTATGAATGAACTAGTATCTGGCCAAGCAAAGTGAATGAAACCAGAAATGAGCATTATCTTCCACTCTGGAAGTGTCAACACTTATAATGCTGTGGAAAGTGGAATTTAATTGCATGAGTTCTATTAATGTCTTATATGTAATAAATAAATCACAGGTTCAATACAAAGCATATTTAGGGCTTGTAAAATGTATTGCAATTGCACAGCATTTTGAAGACAACTGTATTCTATATCTGGCTTTCTTTTTCAGATTTCATGGAGCTTTTTTACCTCCAGCATGTTATTGCAAATCAGTTATTTTGAGTTTACTATATTCTAAAAATATATTTTTTTAAAATTTAACTTTAAAAATAGCAGTCTTGTTCTTATTGCAATATTTAATTAGACAAACTGTGCGACTAATAGTGTATCAAACCCCACGTATATGTTCTGTATCATTGGTTAATATGGAGAACAGCACTAATATTATATTACCTGAGTATGTCTTATAAGTACTCAGTGTCCTAAGTATTACTTCTCTAACATAAGGATGACTAAGGTCTTAATTTTTATTTCTTCTCAAGATTAATATTTGGAGTTTTTTTAGTTCTTTTTTTTATATCCTAAGATCTCAAATTTTTAGTCAGCTGACTTGAACACACCAAATATATGGACAGTAAACATGTAAATGGCCATACAATACACTAACTTACACTTGCAAAACAGTTAATTTCATGCAGACACAGTAGCTTGAACATCCAATTATTCATCTTTTTCATGCACATAAATAGCTTCTATGCAACTGCCTTTTTACATATGTATACATATCGTTTACTCACTGATATTCAGTTATTGTGATTTGTGTGCATGTTCAAACACTGCTATGTTCATTCAGAATTGAATACAGGTTCATGATCCTTTACAGAAGGATCCTTTACTATCTATATACTATAGTAGCTAGCTCGCTATATCATATCAATAATTACTTGTGTACTAAGAAAGACAGCTTCAACAAACCCCAAGTTTCAGGTCAAATCACCATTTTTAACATATGACGTTGTTAACAAGAAGAGCTGTAGTCTATCTGTAATTATTGCGTAATCTTAAATCTTCAAGGGTTGGATTTTTCTTAACTGCAAACTGAGAAATGCCAAAGAAGAGTTATATCAGATGCATTATACCAAAACCTACCATTGATAACTTCCCTTACACAGTGAAATCAGCAGTCTTTTTATTCTAGCATGGTCCACATAATAAATGATAAGTCACTCATCACTGTAGACAGTATTCGTCATTACAATAAATATTTTGAGAATGAGCTGCCTAACGTAGCTACTACATGAACATGGAGAGTGGAGGATTTAAACCTCATGTCTCTACATCTCACATACTTAATACAGACAATGGACACTCTCAGGCAAATATGTTATATTTCAAGGTACATATTCCCTTCCTGGCAGCAGGCTAAAGAAAGACTAGTGACAGTGGTATCATACCAGTTTTATCTAGCACAGTTTGCAAACTACCTGTGTAGTTAAAAAAAAATGAAGAACACTTCTAAAATTTTGATAGGAACAGTTGGACTTTATGATCCCGTGGGTCTCTTCCAACCTGGTTGTTCTATGATTCTATGATTCTAAATCAAGATGAAGGAGACTTGAGGGCTTTTCATACCTATATCACTGCCAGTGAAAACCTTTGACTTTTCCAGAGCCTCCTGACAATTGAACTGTAGACTAACTTGAATTAGAAGACCCTCAAATTCTCTTGTACTAGATAGCAAGGTAAAAGTATCTTTCTTAGTGCACCCTCCTTTTTCCTGTGGTTTGGTTATCCTGGCTGGGGACTAGTTCAGTTATAGGACAGCTGAGGGTAGTTCCCTGCCCTCTGAGGACCCTGGGAGAAAACAGCAGGTAGCATTGCTGCTGGGAGACCACAAGCAGGGCAACACGCCCTTCCTATGGGACTGGCTTTGAAGACTGGAGCCTTCCTCTGGGACTTGCCTGAACAATAGCCTCAGCTGTGTTAGCCATGTATCCTGTTGATCTGGACCCTAAACTTGATAATGAATTTCCCAGCTTGAACTTGAACATGCCTATAGACTTGCTCAGCAACTGTAGTGTTGTGTTTGACCCTGGTTATGGTCTCCAGAATTGGTTTTAGCCTAGACCCACTGACTCAGTTTCCAGCCTGTCCTCAGACAGGTCTCATCACTATGGATTTTGATTATCTTGACAATATATCCAACTTAAGCTCCCCACCCCCAGACTTCCCTGCTCTTGGTGGGGGCAATGGTACAGGCTTTGGCTGCCAGGCACCCATGGGGATCCAACACAGCTCATAACAGCCAGCCTGCAGGGAGCCACTGGCTTGCATAGCCCCAAACTCAACATGGTTCAGCATTCATGAACTGGTAGCATTCTAGATGCCTATCTAAAGGATCTGGTTAATGAAAAACAAAGAACTAGGAACTTTAGAGGCTAAACCCAACAAGCACAACAACACTCTCCTCAGCTAGAAGTATTTCTCTCAGACAAGAAAGAGGGTTGCCATATGCACAAAGAAACTTTTTCTGCATTTTGCTACTCAGAAGTGCAAAGACAAGGAGAAAAGCAGAATGCTTTGACAAGTAATTAATGATTGCAGAGGATATACTCCATCTATGGACAACAAACCTATAATGTTAGAATAATACATCTATTCCTTTAAACATCAGGTTGTTTAGAAAAACAGAAGCACATTTCTTATTTTAAATGGCAAACTAGAAAAGGGTTTTCTCCCTTTTCCTTTCCCTATTCCTCTTCCTCCGTGTTCCTACCAACATGCTGTAACAGCTAACCACACATTTCAGAGCTTCCAATTACCAAGAATGGAAGCTTCAGTCTGAGAAATAACTGTATCAGAAAAAAAAAAAAAAGCTACTTGAATAGTGCAAATAAATTATTCATCAATTTACACAGGAAGAAAAAGGTAAATCTATTGGCATATTTCAGTTGATTAGTTTCAGATATGCAACAAGGAAAAAAGAATATAGTTATTCTATAATTATGATATAGGATGGCATTTTAAAAGACATCAAATGTCTTCACCATTCAACAATCATTGTAAGTCATTAGAACTCAAATTCTTCCTTCCTTTCTATGAATGAAACCTGATTAAACACATTTGAGCTAAAGGAATGTAAATAGAATGCGACGTAAATAGAGGTCATATTAAAATTTTGCATGTCTTCTCTTTTTAAGCCTGTATTACCAAAGTATGCAGGTTTTATGCCTGAACAGTGGTATAGAATCAGTGATAGGGAAAGACACACTGACATCATCTTCCTGGACTTGTGCAAAATATTTCACACTGTTCTGTACAACATACTTGTCTCTAAAATAGAAAGACATGGATTTGACAGTTGGATCATTTGGTGAATAAGCAGTTGACTGGATAATGATGACCAATTTGTCTCATTCTCCTTCTTGTTTCACAAGTCTTTGAACATTCAGAAAAATTTTGATTTAAAGAATTTGTGTCTCCAAGAATTCATGCTTTCCCCAGATTGAGCTATATCCAGATGACCAATTGAAAGAAGAAAAGAAATCATTTTCTTTAAGCTTCACGCATTGTCTTCTTGCCTGCTTGCCCTAGTCTTAACTTTAGCTATAAATAAAAGATATATAACACCATTAAGAAGAGTAATATAAGTTCTTGGTGCCAATCAATACCTGATACCTTCCTATATTAGGGGCTGTATAGCATCAAGCAGTAAACTAAGCAGATAGGTGAAAATCCCAAATACTAATCCCAAACTCTAACCTTATTTTATATAATTTTTTTAAATCAAAAACTCAGCAGTAGAAGAATAAAGAATGTAAATCCTTAGTTTCAGCTGACAATAGAATTCTTTCTGATATAAGACAATACCTTTTACCATTTATTTTGTGTAGATGGGGCTTTTAACTTTATCTATATGTTAGGATTAGGTTTAGGGTTACATTTATGTTTTGGGAATCCAAAGCTTCAAAAGACCAGTTTACCAGTTTATTCTGGATGCTGCCATGCCCTCAAAGTTAAGGCAAACGGAAAATACCCTTCGAAATGAAAACTGTTGTAAGATTAGCTTATTACTGAATGCTGCAGAGCCTGCAGAGCTGAGAAAAACCTGGTTACAGTGCAGCCTATTTTAGTTTTAGTTTTTTTGTTTGGGTTTTTTTTTAATTCATGCTGGTTCCTCCTGTTGGCTTAATGTTAGGGTTTATTTTGTATTTAGCTTTCAATTTGAGAATGTAAAGCTTCAAGATCCTTATTTCCTTTCAGTGTCCCCAACATATGTGTTGTTACAAAGAGGACTGGTAACCTAAAATTTCAATTATATCCTTTCTTACTAATTAAAAAATATGAAGGATGTAACAGACTTTCATTTTGATGTTATAGTACGACCCCAGGAATATATACTACATGTTTTTGCAATGTAGTATGAAAGCATGAAGGTGTTTCTATAGATACTAATCTATAGGTCCAAGAGAATCAAAACTGGCATAGATTTTCTCCAATGTCCTAAAGTCAGTAGCACTTTGCATAAAGACCTAGAATAATGCTTGCATTTTGTGTCAGACAAAATAAGTTGATTTGCTCCAGGGCAGAACTTTGAAATAAAGTATCTTAAATGTTATATATAATATGAAGGGAATAGGACCCAAAAGTAGACTGGTAGGTTTGGGTTTATTTGGGTTGGTTTGGGGTTTCTTTTTTTTGGAAATGAAGAGTAAGGTGCTGCTTTTTTAATGTCTTTGAGATCTTTCTGATAGTTCCTAAGCAGTTCCCTTTCACTCACACAGATCTTAACTTCCATTTACCATTGAAGTAATATTTAACACATCCTGTGAAATTCTAGGTATATGCTTGGAAAATGAAATTTTTTTTTTTCCTTTTTTTTGGTCATTTAACAGTTTTCCTACAAATCAGTCCCTCTGAGATATTGTATCACAATAATATTTTGTAGAGGGTTGTTTTTTTTTTTTTCCTTCTTGGTGCCATTACAAGAAATTTTCTTCCATTCTGGTCTTTTAAGTGCATCATACTGCACAAATATTCTTATGCTTATGTAAAATTTATAATTTTTTTTTCAAATAACAGTTTAGTTCTTCTCAGTTGACAAAGGTAATAATAACCCTTCTCTCTTTTCATGGAATTTGTTATGGACATTCTGAAGTCTGCATTACATTGGACATCAGATCAAATTAACATGATTGTCTTTTTTGGGCTTAAAACCTCTGAGTGGTTGCAAAATTTTCTCAAAAATAGTGTTGTCTGTTGAAGAAACTGCAACTGCATGCCCTGAGCATTAAAGATGGCCTTGGAAATTCACATTTTATGTCTTCTGGAACAAAGTGAAAATCCTGTTGAGGCTAGGCTTTATATTTGTTGCATCTAAACACAATGTTTCTTTTTCCTTCAGATTAAATGACAATCATAGAATCCTAAATTATGGAGAAGTGACATCTGGCTCCTTGGCAGGCACCTCAGGCAACTGTGTTAACGACTTCGGAGATGCCTGTGCATCTCTAATAGAGTTAAGTTTGTTTTCTTGTTTGTATTACCCTCTTACTCTCTCAGATATTTTCTCCATTTTGTCCTTCAGTTCACATTGGAATCACCAAATTTATAAACACTGTCTTGTATTTCCTTCTGCTACCCTATGTTCATGGTGGTGGTTCCACCTCTCCCCTGGAAGCTATAAGCATATTTTGCAAAATATTCAAAAAGAAGGTTTTGTCACCTGGAAGTGTATTTTTAATGCTTGATAAAACTGAAGATTTTAGACAACACAGTGCTTCCTAATTAAAGACACTATAAAAGAAACTTATATACACTGAATAATTAGAATTGAGAACTACACCTCAATTTAATTGTAAAACACAACAATTCTAAGGAAAAAAAGTTTAAAAAGTAGAAAAAGTATTTTACCATTTTTAGCAGGTAAATATGCATAAACTGCCACCCTGGACTTCCAGAGGGCAGACTTTGGACTGTTTAGAAGGCTGCTTGATAAAGTTGCTTGGGACGCAGTCCTAAGAGGCAAAGATGACCAAGAAGGAAGGGCATTCTTCAAGAAGAAAATCCTGGCAGAGCAAGAGGAAGCTATCCATGTATGCTGAAATATGAGCCAGTGGGGAAGAAAACTGGCATGGTTGAACAGAAATCCTTGGGTGGATCTTGGTAAAAAGAGGAAAGTATATGAGCTTTGGAAGAAGAGGCAGGAGTCTCAGGAGGACTATAAGGCTGAAGAGAGATCATGAAGAGACAAAACCAAAGGGGCTAAAGCCCAACTAGAGCTTAAATTGTCCATTTCTATTAAAGATAATGAAAAATGTCTCTACAAATATATTAATAACAAATGGAGGACCAAGGAGAATCTCTGTCCTTTACTGGATGTAGTGGGAACAATAGTGACAAAGGATGAGGGCAAGGGTGAGGCACTTAATGCCTTCTTTGACTCAGTCTTTGAGAGTAAGGTAAGATGTTTTCTGTGTACACAGCCTCCTGAGCCAAAAGACAAGGAAGGGGAGAAGAACAAAGCTCCAATGACCCTAGAGGAAATGGTTAGAGACCTGCTCAGCCAATTAGGCATTCACAAGTCTATGGGGCCAGATAGGATCCATCCAAGGGTAGTAAGGGAGCTGGCAGAGGTGCTCACCAAACCCCTTTCCATCATCTACCAGCAGTCCTGGCTGACTGGGGCAGTTTTACTTGACTGGAGATTGACAAATGTTATGCCCATTTACAAGAAGGGTCAGAAGGAGGATCCAGAGAACTACAGGCCTGTCAGTCTAACCTCAGTGCTGAGGAAGGTCATGGTATGACAACAGGTGTTCAAACCCAGTTAACATGGGATGACTGATTTCCTTCTGTCACATGGTTATCAACTTAAAGGACAAGGGAAAGTATATGGATATAATGTACCTGGACTTTAATAATGCCTTTAAAACCATTTCTCATAGTATCGTGCTTGAGACAGACATACCTCCTGCTGGGTAGTGGGAATGCAGGGCAGTAAGGTGGTAGCTGTACATCTTCACTTTGATCAACGCACTATGAAGTCAGAAGTTAGAGCCCAAGTTACTTTCTGATTCTGTCTTCTAGAAATTATATGACAATAATGTTTTTCATCTATGTTCCTTTCTGATCATGAACACGACAACTCTTTTTTGATGGCAGAAAGGAGGTAGTATACAACTGATCACATGGCTTTTATGTCAGCAGGGATTTACATGATCTAGGATTTCACCTTCATTTTGAAAACAGCTAGCAATGCAGGTCAAGCCAGTAATTCATATGCATGAATGAGACAACTATAAACAGTTTAAAATTCTGACCCATAGACAGAAATAAAGATAATATGTCATGTCTGAAATGTATTAAAGTACATAGAAGCTAAATTTTCTAGGCTGTGCCATCCTTTTGCCTCCTTAGAAACTACTGAATCATTAATAAAATACAGTATTTATTGTTCTAACTGGAATCTGAAGCAGTCATGTATCCTACATTTGTCATAATCAATTTGGAATGAAAATAATGAAAGCAAATGAAATGAAATGAAAGCAAAAATATGCTTTCTTTTTAATTTAGACAAGACATTTAACGTGTGTGTAGTCTAAATATTGACATAATCTATAGCTGGGAATTTGCAAGTAAATTCCTAAGACAGAAGAAACTCAGTACAAAACTGAAGATCTTTAATAATGAAAATGAACTTTACTATTTCTCAAACAGTCTCAAAAACTGCTCAGATAAAAAATCAAAAGAAAAAAAACCCAAACCCCAAATCATCACAAATGTGTCTTTAATTTAATTGGCTAAAATTTTGAGACAATTTTGAAAATTTTGGGGGGAAAAAATTCCTGGTTTTTCAAGTCAAAATAAGCACAGTATAGATATTGCCAACAAGAATGCCTTTCAGCTTTGACTTATTCTCCTCAGAAACAGTGGAATCTTCTTTTCAAAAGTTGCCAGTCTCTTGTGTTTTGTTCAATATAGAACTTTGACCTTCTTAAAAATCAAGGCTGCTAGTAAAGGTGTGAACAGATGTTTTATCTCCATATTTTGTGCATAAATGCAAGTACTCTGATGTAAATTGATCAAATGGTAGAAACAAATCATTTAAGATTTGTTCAGTGATTAATAATAAAAGTTAGTAATCAAATCTCACTGCCACCATCACATCTGTTACAGAGAGTTTCTTGTTTGCCCTATTATGCAAATGTGCAATAAAACAAATAAATTACTTGATTTAACAGCTGGTTGAAAAACATTATTTCTAGGTGATTTTTCTAATGTATTGTTTTTACCATTGATAGCCACTTCATGCACACTCATTCAGTTATACGTATATAGAGGGTTACAGAAATGAGAGGGGGGGAAAATATACCAGCTCTTCTCAGAAACTACTGCAGGATTTTATATATATTTAAAATTCCTCAGACACATATGGCTTCTGGAAGAACAAAGAGCACTGGGCAAGACAGTTTTCTTGGAATTCAACAATTTAAACAGGTCTTCATGTACAGTAATAACTTTGCTCTTCAATACTAGTAGTGTCACTTACATAAGTAAAACTTTCTTGCACCTTGAAAGGACATCTTTTGATTTATCACTGCACATCAAAGTTAACGTGATGTTAAGAAACTGTTTCTGGGCATTTTTGATTATAGACTTATGAACTGAGGGAAGTATCAGCACAGACTTACACTCCATTGAAGATATGCTTAGACTATGTTGTGTTGTTATGCAAATGTAGATCTCAGCAGCCTTTAGCACTAGGGTTGGAGGACTTCGGAATTTTTTTAAGTGAGTAATGAGAATTTTCTCCATTTTCGCTGTCTCTGGTGAGTGCAACAGTCTGTGTGAGACTTTGGGTTTGGTTTTTTTTTTTCCCACAATGCCCCGCATGTATTTTGGAAGAACTAAGATCACTTTTACTTCTGTGAAATGGAGGTAAAACCACAGAAGTAAAAATCAGAAGTAGTAAAATGTGTCCCTAAGACAGAAATTAGTTGTGAAAATGTTTGTTCATTTTTCCATGTAACTATAGTTGTTGCCCCAAAAATTCTGTATATTCCATAAAACATTGTACGAATTAAAGCTATAAAACCAGACAAACATGAATTTCAAACAAACATCAACTTTCAGCTCCCTGGGTTACCAAATATCCAGCTGTGCTCTGGATATATATTGCTCTGGAGGGATAATACAACCATCTTAGAGCAGAATAAATTGGTTCCTAAACTGCATTCAAAACAGAAAGTTTTATAGCTATCTGAATGTCCATTATTGATAGACCACACTAATAAGCAGCATGTGTATTCAAGTCATCTTGCAGACAAAGAGACGATCTTCCCTTTACGGCAGATAAAGTATATATACGCAAAGTATAAATATTTATAAATAAATCTTTTGTGCCCTTTTCCTTGGAATGACAAAGAAAAGAGAGAGAGCAGTATCTAGAAAGCACATAAGAATAAGATACCCAATCCTTATTCTGTTTTACTGGATCTAGAACTTCAGCTTATATCATAGAATCGTAGAATCATAGAATAACCAGGTTGGAAGAGACCCATCAGATCATTGAGTCCAAACATTCCTATCAAACACTAAACCATGCCCCTCAGCACCTTGTTCGCCCATCCCTTGAACACCTACCTGGTTAGCATGTTCCGGTGCCTCATGACCCTTTCTGTGAAAATTTTTTTCCTAATGTCCAGCCTAACGTCTCCCCTGTCACCTGAGAGAAGAGGCCAGCACCATCCTCTCCACAACCTCCCTTCAGGTAGTTGTAGAAAGCAATAAGGTCTCCTCTCAGCCTCCTCTTTTCCAGGCTAAACAACCCCAGCTTTCTCAGTTGCTCCACGTAAGACTTGTTCTCCAGTCCCTTCACCAGCTTTGTTGCTCTTCTCTGGACTCGCTCCAGAGCCTCTACATCCTTCTTGTGGTGAGGGGTCCAGAAATGAACACAGTTTTCAAGGAATGGTCTCACCAGTGCAGAGTACAGAGGAAGAATAACCTCCCTGGACCTGCTGGTCACACCATTTCTGATACAGGCCAGGATGCCATTGGCCTTCTTGGCCACCTGGGCACACTGCTGGCTCGTGGTTAGTTGGCTATTGACCAACACTCCCAGGTCCTTCTCCTTCAGACAGCTTTCCAGCCAGGCTTCTTCCAGTCTGTAGCTCTGCATAGGGTTGTTATGCCCCAAGTGCAGGACCCAGCATTTGACCATGTTAAACTTCATGCCATTGGTCTCAGCCCAGTGGTCCAGCCTGTTTAGATCTCTGTTTAAATCTCTGGGATTTAGTAGCCGCTGGGACTGCCACTTCCCATCAGGCACTGTGTGGGACCAGCGTGTACCAGCTGTCAGGAACCCCCCACCCCTGCCTGGGTTTTTCTGGAATTTTCCCGGCTCAGGGAAGCTCCCACTGCCTCAAAATATTCACTCCACCACAGAACTCACCGTCCTGCTGCTGGATGCCACTGAAGAAGCCATAGTACAATATGTCTTTCTCTCCTCAAAAGGTGATTTTGGATCCAAATATCAAAATCTATCAGATTTTGGTTTTTCCTTTTCTACTTATTTTTTCTGGGTTCTTGTAAGTATCACTGAAAAGACAACTGATTCTAAAAGGAAGTATCATGGTTTGTGTAAAGAAAAAAAAAACCTAGAGCGTTGTGAGGAACTCATTATGAGAAACACTGAAAAATATCTGGACTTGTTCAAATTCCAATAGATGTCAACTGAGAAACTAGGTTTCAGAAATGATAGGTATGGAATTCCTCTTATTCTTTGTCTTAACTGCCTTTTTTTTCCAGTAAGGTAAAACTCTCAAGTAAAATCTTCACATCAATATTGTTTGTACAGTCATGAATGAAAGCAAAGAGCACAAAAAATGATTAGACATTTATGAAGTATCAATAAGTGTGTGTGTGTATTTTGCATTTTCAAAATGGTGAATAAAGCAATGATAGTTCTTTATATGAAAAGGCATTGGCAAAGGGATAAAGTCAAATTTCTTCTTGAAAAGATCCATGCTGATCATGGGTCCTTTAGAGCTATTTAGTGACTATAAGTAGGTGTCTAGTGATTTTTCATAGCACTAAATATATTCATTGTGTATTCCATTGGATTGTGTACATGCTACACAAGACACAAATAAGCCATGCACCCTTCTGGAAAGTCAGCTAAACAGCAGACATTAGGCAATATAAAATGGTATTAGATCCTTGCATTACCTGATTAGTTCCCCTACAATCTTATGCTTGATACATCATGGAAGACTTCAAATGACCATCAGGTTACCTTTCTGCATTCTTTCTCCTAGATCTTCATTTTCTGGATTACTGAACTGATTCCATCTTTTAGACAACTTCCACAGTGAAAAGAAATCTGTGAAAATTCCACACAAGCACATAGAGTTTTACACAGAGGTCAATCGATTTTGTTGGGAAATAGTACACTATCCAACTTTCCCTCATCATTTCAATTAACTCCATGTTTCACTCTGCCATAAGATAAGATGATAAATAATTAAGATGTGTGTGGTTTCAGGAGTTCAGATGTATTTGCTCTGCTTTAACAAGGGTATTGTTATGGTTGCATTCTTGGACAAGAACTTGGGCAGGAAGAATGTGACCTGAGTGCTCTTGTGTCCTAATACTGTGGTATTTCTACAGTGGTGAAGAGAGGTCATTTATAGCAATATAGGAAGCTTGAACAGTCTTAAATGAAATCTTATTTGAACCAAGGAGTCACCCAAAAACGAGATTTGCAATTCTCACATTCCTATGTAGATATGGGTTTTCTACAACTCACAACTTTCTCTCATGGGTAATTAATAAATATTTGGCAAGCTATGCAGCAATCAGTAGTCTGAAATAAACGTTGATGGAAACATACAAGATCTGCTAAAACTGTATCTTGTATTTGTAATTCAGTAAGTTAGCAGAACTGTGTAACAGTAAATATAGAAGGAAAAAATAATTTTGTGGTGTGGTAGTAAATTAGAATGAAGAAGAACGTGCACATGTAGTGATAAATTCAGCAGAACAGATGATCCCCAAATTAATATTTTAATATAAAAATGCAGGAGAATGGAAATAAATCACTTAATCAGTGAGCATAATTATCCTCATAGGGTCAGTGAAACTACAGGAAATCAGTGAATGAGCTAAAGTTAAAGATACAATCCAAACTACATATTTAAAAAATAAATAGTGTGCAAACAAGGAGGGCAGTGAAATAATGAAAATTGCCACAGAAGCCCATGGTAATACAAATTCTAAAGAAACACAATAAAAATTAAATATATTAGTTGACTTAATGAGAAATAGGCAGATAAGAGAAAGATTAAATATATTTGTTGACTTAATATGAAATGTGCAGACTAGTGAAAGAGTTGGATACTGTTCAACCACCCTCACACATACTACCCCCACACCACTGTGGTCTCACCTGTTCACAGATGTCAGTCAGTTGATCTACATGTCCTCCATAAAATTCAATTAAAAACACCAAGTGGATTTTAATTTTTTCTGGTAATAAAGCAGAAACACAGAGGTGTTACTCAGCTAGAAGTCTCATGACCTGATTGTCCACTGTCTTGTTTCTAGTTTTGATTAAGTAAATCTTGATTTAAACACTGCGTCTTGTCTTGTTTCTTGTTCTTCAAACTTCAAACTGTATCTGAAAGATTTTCTTTAAACTGAACCACTGTCCTTCACTGATATTTTTAAGTTTGCAAGGAAAACTTAGTTACTCATGTTCTCAGAAACTATACATCAAGAACTGCAAGGTCAATTTTACCCCAGTACCTACCTGCAGATCAGTACTTGAAATGTACTCTGATCTATGATGTGCTTTTCCCACAGAAGAAACAATCAGGCTCATCTTTTTTATTCTGACTTCTATATAAATTATAAGGGAAATTTAAATCACCTATCACTATTTGCTATAAAATACCCTATTGCAAAATAAGCTGAGTTCAGATAGAGAATTTATATTTTGGTCCAGTGCTAAATATTGCACATCATCTTGTTGGTTGAAAGGATACCATGTTTGCAGAACCTCACCAGCATTTGACATAATAAAGTACTAGTGGCTGCTAGCCATAACACATAGTAAGATGAAATACTACTCTGTGGTAAGACTGACACAATCTCTGTGAGAAAAAATCAATAGTTTTTCAATGAACTGTATAAGAATCCAAATCAATGGCAAAGACAGTGGAATAGACTACAACAAATGAGGGCAACTGTGCATATATTGTGTAACTTCCCTCAAGTAGCCAAATAATCCACTTCAGCACAAGTAATACTATCTATGTAGGTGATTTGTGTACCACTGCCCAAACCAGAGCCTAAACTTAAGCTCAACTGCGTTATCACTATTTTCTCTGTGCTCTGAGATGTATATAATATAATCACAAAATGTTTCTCCTCAGTACCACTAATGTAGGAGAATTCCTTTTGCCTAAAAAATAATGAGACTGCTAAGCCTCTTAAAACAACTCAGAAACTTTCAATGCAGTGCAACTTTTCTTCCAAAATTGAGTTTAGCGTTCCTTTGGATGGCTTCCTTTAAAGCAATTACCTAAAAGATAAAGCGTAAAGTTAGTGTTCAGAATAATGTACATTGCAGCAGATTGTTCTGCAGAATGCTCTTGATTTCAAACTGGAGCATTTGAAACAGCATTTCAAAATGTTCATTTCCTGCTTGCATTATTGCACTTGTTTGGAAAAGGATAATATACATAGAGAAGCTGCATACTATATTAAATGAAAGTTACAGTCATTACTGGATACTCTAAACCAACTAATGGGAACAATCAGTGTGTTTTTTCAGGAGCAATCCTACATTGCATCAGGATGTCAGTCAGTGCTAAGGCAGAATACACATGACAGATTACAGATATGAGATGTTTGTTGTTTTATGGACACCTGACAGACTTGGCTGACTGAAACAATGAAATTATATCTTTCCTGCTACAATGGAGCAATTTAGAAAACTCATTCTTCAGTAGAAAAGTTACACTGGCCCAGTAGACTAATGATTACATAATTCCTTGCAAACAACTGACCAACACCTGGTGTCAAAGAAAGATATTTCTTCCTGTGCCCAATAGAAACTTTCTCTATATGAACTGTTTGAGTGAAAGAATTCTTTTATGTATATAACATTTTTATTTCTGACTGGTTCACTAATGCTGATGTCACATGTAATTCTAATATCAAACAAAATGTCTCAAATAGTATAAAAATTAGGTGCAAATAAATATAAGCCAAATAACAACCACAGTATCATTTTTTTGTCTTTAAACAAACATCTGAATTAAAAAATAAAAATTTATGATGGATGGGGGGATTTAGGGCATGATTTTAATAAAAAGAAGATGAGAGGAGAACTTGTGTTCATTATGAACTTTGAGAGAATGACAAAAATAATAGTATTATTATAATGTTCTTAATCGTCCTCACATTAATCCAGACTTATTCTAGTAATGATTAATTAGTATATGGCCAGCAAAATGTAACCTACTAGGAACACAGCCGAGTTAAGATGCACCATAAATTTCCAATGTCTTCTACCTTTTTCTCATCCCTTTGGAGTCTTTTGCTGGGCATATGCAAAAGCTTGTTGTTCAGTAAACTCTGTTTTAACTTCTTTCAGAAAAACTATAGCACAAACGTGTTTTTTTCTCATTTTCACAAGATAAATTTTTATATTTAAACTCTAAAGTGGCTTGATTCATTTATGAAGCAATATGGCTAAAGAAGTAAAAGCCTCACTATTTGCATAGAATTTACCATTGATTTAAACATTATCCATTTTGTCCCCCCAAAAATGAATAAAAAGCAATAGCAAGAAATGAGAAATCAAAACCAGAATAAATTGAAAACGTAGTTACCCTGCTCTTTCTTCCTTTCTTAAGAGACATCTCATGGCACTAATTGATAAACACAAGATTTATGTCTTGTAGGTTGCAAGACATTCAAATGACTGAAGACTTCTGAATTCTTCATCCCTTTATACAAATAAACCAGAACTTTGCAAGTTTGCAACTCTGTCCTGTCACAGTTCTTGTGTCTCTTCCCATTCACCCTCACTGTCATGTGTTGAAATCTTCCCAAGATCTATTTTGATCCCGCAGTATATTTAGAGATAAACCCAAATAAAGGTTTCTTTGCTTCTCTTGTGTTGGAAAACATTAAAGCTCTTCTGATAATAACCTCCAAAACTGTAAGGATGTTAAAATCTCTGAATAAATTGAAAAGGAAATTAAATTACAAGTTCCTTACATATTATTAAACCAATAGTGCCAAACTACAGTTTTACTACAGAAACAAGGGACAATTTCTGGAAGACTGTTTTGTGATGAGGTCAGGTATCTTGGGAAATTCATTAAATTTCTTCCCAAACATAATGAAGATTACAGCAAACTTTATAATTCACATATGTATCCTTTATGTTAAAATAACAGAGAGTTTAGTGGTGGTCACGGAGTGAATAGAGAAGATTGTAGCTACTTTTTGTTCAGTTTCAGGGGGATGCAAAACTCTAATTGTAAGGAAAAAAATATATCTTTTCATTTAAAGTATAACAAAATGGCTAGGAACCTTTCCTAGTTTGTGTTAACTGAAGAATTAAAAATACTGATAGCTGGAGCAGAAAACACTCAGTATTTTCTGTAAGAAGGTAAAATTCTATGTATCTATTGCAGTTTTACAACTATATATGTGGATGAATTTGTGAACTGCAGATTTAGGTTTAACATACAAAATATGTTGCCGCAGGTGAACTTCAACTTCTGAGTTCTGTTTTTTGAGATGCTTTCATGTTTCCAAAGAAAGCTACAAATCTTTTTCTAAAGAAGGTGTTTCCCTATTGTATGGAGACTTAAAGGTTTATTTCTCTAAGGCACCTGGAACTATTTCTGGGTGCTGAATACATCATTTCATAGTCTTCCCATTTCACAAACTTGGCCTTCAAAGAATATGTAATGCCACTCACTTGAAAAGTGACTCGTGACTCATTCTGGTTTAGAGTAGAAAGAATATTGATAATCTATTAAGCAAATTTTGTACATGTAATGCCAACCACAAGGTGGAGATAGGGATAAACACAGTATAGGAACAATAAGAGTATTTAATATTCTAGTGTTTATCACTTATCTACTGCCCATATTTATAACATTGCTCTGGGTGAATACATTCTTTGTCCTGAACTGTCACTCAAAGGTGTAGTATTGTAATTCATTAGAGAGTATTCAGTTGCCTGTGACTTCTAATTTAATTTGATACTGAAAAATTAAAAAAAAAATTCCTACAACTGAGATTATAAAAAGCATTGTTATTGTTGTCATACAATTCTGAAACTGAAATTAAAATGACAAAGTGGCTTTATTCTGATACACGGTGTATCAGAAAAGATAAATGCAATTGTATTTCCTTTCAACAATGAAACTCTTGCAGTGCTGTATTTTTCCATTGGCACATCTGCAGTTTAGGGTTTTTCTATTCATTCTGAATAAGATCCTGTGAATGCAATTAAGGGCCACACATCTGATATGAGGAGGCAGGGATAAAGGAATTAATTTCTTCTTTTTCCTTCCCTGGGGCTATAAATTGGCTCATAGGTTACTCTTCCTTGGAGCACCCCAGAGTGCTGACAGTAAACAAAGCAGCTATAGCTGCACTCCGCTAGAGTGAAAATCAGATTCACAAAAAAAAGATCAAGTACAGGACATTTATGGTCAGAACTAGGATTTATAGAACGTTTAGTGATTGACTACTGCTTAATAGTAAAGCTCAACTAAACTAAGACTTCTAAAGTATACACCACATGTTCTAGCATTTTAATTCTGCTGCTGCCATAAGAATTATTTGCTACTTATTTTTACACTGAAAGCATTAAAATTTACAGGAATTGTGATATTATTTCCTTCTTTCTGGGTCTGTTTTTCATTTTCTAGTGTGTGTAAATGCCATCAGATTTGATCCACTGTGAGTTAAGACTTTCTGATGTTAAAAATTACCTATGAATAAACCCTATAGAGCTCAATGAGTACAAAGAATGGTGGGACAATTATTCCAAGAATACATTTGGTATGAGGATATGGTAGACTATGTAGACATCACTAGAGGGAGTCATGACCACATAAACCAGATTGGTGCATTTCATAAATGGAAATGAAATCTAGGTGAAATCTAGCTGAAATCTAACTCCAGACTATGAAATTTGTGCCATATTATACCATAGTCACCTGCGGAAGATTCACATTTGTTTTCATCTGCCATTACATTTTTTTTAACAAATATTACAGGGTTTGCCTTAGCTGAATTCACTAATTTAATAAGTAGCCCAAAGAGTTTGTTGTGGAAGCTCTACGTGGAGTTTTCCAATGAGTGTGATTCTGGGCCATTCACCCTCACAGTGAAAAACTGGGTTTTTTATGTTCAGACAAAATTTCCTGTGTTTCAGTTCGTGCTTGTTACTTCTTGTCCTGTCAGTGGACACCATTGACAAGAGCTTGACTTTGTCTTCTTCGCATCCTCCCTTCAGGTATGTAAGTCAACAAGAACCACCAGGCCTTCACTTCTTCAGGCTAAATGGTCCCATCTGTCTCATCCTTTCCGCATAGGAGAGATATTTCAGTCCTTTAAACAACTTCCTGGACTTCCACTGGACTTTCTCCAGTTTATTAATGTTTGTCATGTACTGGGAAGACTAGATCTGGATATAGCACTCCAGGTATATACTCAACAGTGTTACTTAGATATGTAATATATCAGAGATAGCATAATAAAGTTGTGTGTTCTTAATTACACTAAAATTGTAAACCTGATATGTGGCAACAGAAATGGGAAAACATTGTCAACAAAATCCGACTCTTCTGTCTCTCAAGAATTGGACAGGATCATTTTTTCCTACATTCTATAAACAACTGTAAGTACAACCGTAGTTCAGCTGTCTGTCACCAAGATATAATATTAATTTTACAAAATATCTTCCAGACTGAGAACTTAACTGTAACTAAAACGTTTTCTTATTGGAGCCAGGCTTTTTCTACTGGTTAGGGCAGATAGCAGCAAGATAACATCTTCCCTTTGGCTTGAAATGGCTGCTCATTTTATTCTTTCTCTGATCATTTGATTGCAACTCTCAGTTCTGTGCAATGGCTTATGGTTATGCCTAAAGAAGTCCAGGCCATGTCCTGCCTTTGAAATTGCAGTGCAGGGGAGAAAGACCTTAAGAGAAACCCCAATTAAAATCATAATATATAAGCAATTAATAAATTTGGCCTGTAGACTGGTGACTGTGTTTCTCCTGAACCTGTTTCAATAGCACAGGTTTTCTAGCAGTATATACGGCCAAGGAGTTCAGAAATAAAAATAAATAAGTGAAGCAATTAAGATATGAAAGTTTTTAGAACAGTCTTACAATTCCTTACTATACAGCCATGTAGAACTCTTTCTAAATTAATGAAAAGCCCAGTGACTTTATCCAACTCACTCTCTTTACCAGTCACCTTCAATCAAACAGTAAACAAACAATACCATTTGATTGATCTGACAAGCAATCTATGAATAAAAATACTTTTCAAAAAAATCTAAATTTCTGAATATTCAAAGTCATTTCACAAGTAGATTGTGAAGAGGAGATAGAAAAGTATTAATTAAATTACTAACAGCATTCACCCATTTGGGTACAAAGTACTTCTTCACCTTTATTGGAGACTACTCAGAAGGTGTCTCTGTATTTTCATAAATGATTTTTTCTTTACTTTTAAAATTCTTTTAACAAAGAGCTTAAAGAAATTTCTTTGTCTTAGCTTCCCTTTCCTGCATCTTCCCTCCCCTTTCCTGCATCTTCCCTCCTATTTCTAAATGCTCTTCACATGAAAAAAAAAAAATCAGTATTTCTCTCCTCTTTTAACTGAATTTCTTTTCCTCCTTACTACTTCAGAGTTTAACAGGAGAGTTTGAAGTGCCCTTGCAGACAGCCCTGAACCAGCAGCTCCGCAGAACTGCGTCTGAATAATTCATCAGACTCAATCTTACAAAGTGACTAATGTGCTAATTATACAGAAGAGTCATTTATAAGGTTAGGTCAGGTGCTCAATGCTAAGCATCATTATAAAATATTCATATGGTATTTGGGAATTTTCTGAAAACTGCAAATATGATGGACCTACATAAAGATGGATCATTTCCTCAGCACTCTGGTCCTGATTCACTGCAAAGATTTATCAGGAAGTCAGCATCAAGACCCTCCTCTTGGAGACGTAAAATATATTATGCCAGTGTTAGAAATGCACTGTCTATGTGTACTGTAAAGCTGTTTAAAAATAGCTCATCAAATTGAGAGTCTGCTGTAGTCATAATGTGCTCCTTAATTTATTGTCAAATGTGAACTTAATGTTTTATGTGGACTGTCTTTTAGGAGATCTAGTTAACACTGTCTATAAAAGTTCTGTGTGCAATGCAATCTTTGGCCACATGTGTTTCACCACAATACTTCAACTTGAACTACACAATTCAGTTCTATCTTAAAGTGAAGAAATGGGAAGCTTTTGATTTATAACAGAGAGTAGAAATATATATAATTCTTGTTTTGTTACTGGAATAGGCAAAATTCTTCTTTCAGCAAGGTAAGACACACCAGAGGAAATAATGTTGTACCCAAACCTACTCCAATAATACAACATCCAAGAAAGATACAGATCCAGAGACTAGACCTACATTTCTTTAACCAAAAAAATACAGTTCCATCTAAAGTATTTATGCCATCTTATTAGGGATAATTTTACTGTTGAGATAGTATGCCAAATGTCTTCTCATAGACAATGTAAAAAAATGTTTTCTTGGTTCATTTTCTAATCTATAATTAGGTAAACTCATTAGGAGTGCTTAGGAGACTAAGCCACAGTTCCTATCATTATTTATTAGCATAATTTCTTTCACACACTTTTGACAAAGTAACTGACTCATACTGCCCAGTATTTTGGTCAGCTTGAAGACTGCAATGTCCCATCACTATATCCTCCTTGTCTTCCCCTCTTGCTCAAAACAACAAAAATATTCCAAAAGAACAGACCAAGAAGTACCTCTGGGTACCAACCCAGTCATGGACAGTCCCAGGCATGCAAGGAATGCCCAGTGCATTCATGATGTGGAAACAGAACACTAGACACAGAAAAAATGCTCCTTCTGAATGTTTTCTTCAAGATTATAGAATCATAGAATAACCAGGTTGGAAGAGACCCACTGGATCATTGAGTCAACCATTCCTATCAAACACTAAACCATGCCCCTTAGCACCTTGTCCACCCATGCCTTAAACACCTCCAGGGAAAGTGAGTTAACCAACTCCCTGAGTAGCCTGTTCCAGTGCCTAATGACCCTTTCTGTGAAGAATTGTTTCCTTAGGTTGAGCTTGAACCTCCCCTGGTGGAGCTTGAGGCCATTCCCTCTTGTCCTGTCCCCTGTCACTTGGGAGAAGAGACCAGCTACCTCCTCTCTACAGCCTCCCTTCAGGTAGTTATAGAGAGCAATGAGGTCTCCCCTCAGCTTCCTCTTCTCCAGGCTAAACAACACCAACTCTCTCAGATGCTCCTTATAAGGCCTGTTCTCCAGCCCCTTCACCAGCATCATTACTTTTCTCATGACTCGCTCCAGAGCCTCAACATCCTTCTTGTGGTGAGAGGCCCAGAACTGAACACAAGATTCAAGGAGCAGTCTCACCAGTGCCAAGTACAGAGGGAGAATAACCTCCCTTGGACCTGCTGGTCACACCATTTCTGATACATTTCTGACCAGATCATGTAAAAAGTAACTAATGTAAACCTTTGGGTTTTCCTTACAAAAAAACTGTTAAATTTTTGGCACATCATGTTACCTTTCACTCAGGACAAAAATTTTTGCATGCTCAATTTCATGGTTCCTTGTTGTAATCACAGTCTTCTTCCACAAGTCAATGTTTGCTCCAGTATATGAACATATCTGTGACCACTCTGCTATTTGAATAATGACCTTGACTTCTGATGCCTTTAGGCTGCAGGTCCACTCTCAACAGGAGATATTCTCTTAGACTATACTCCAAAACCCTTATGAGCCTTTCCACATTGTGCTACCGACATTATTTTAAACTCTGCTGTCATAGCATCTTTCTTATTTATGGCTTAGAACTTGAAATAACAAATCTAGAGTACCTTCTTTTTATATTACTCCCTGTCATATAATGTCTCATTTTACTGACTTTCAGCTGGTTTAGATATATAAAGGGCTATGTGAGTTTGCAAAAGGGCTTAGGCAGAAAACGATTACCATTAGGATAAACAACATAAGTTTCACCTGGGCATATAAGGACAAAGAAAAGAAGTGTATGTTTACAAGAAACAGTTTTGGGAGGCTAAGGATTGTTCTGGTGATTTATAATGAGCAGAATGACGTTCTTATATTAGGACTATTTTCATTTTGGACTAAGTGGCAAAGCTAAGTGCACTGAAGACAGTCATAAATCTATGAAAAATTAAATCTAATTGAAAAATAAAGAAAACTTCAACAGTAAAACTTAAACTAAGGATGATTTTTTCAGTGATATTAAATTAACCTACTATATTTAAGGAATTGTCTTTCATATAGCCAAAGAGAAAGTTAGCTATTATAAAAAAGTGTTCACTACGAATCTCAATCTGTTTCTGTTGACATGGAAAAGGGGAAAATGTATCAGACAGTAAAAAATGAAACACTTAAAAGCCCACAGAACTGAGTAAAAAGTGGTTCATTTAACACATCCGCCCAACAAATGAAGCTAAAAGCCACTTAGTTTAATAACTCAGCTTGAGAATGTATTTGAGAGAAACAGTAATGAGTACTTGGGATATTTGGACTGTATAAGGAGATGGTATATATAAGTTAATATCAGAGTTACAGAAAGAAATGTTCCTATCTCAGTAAGAAAAGATCTTTAACTTTGCTCACCTATGAAGAAGAGAGTTATGTTTGCTATGGGAAAGAGAATATCATGTGCTGCAAAATTTATTGGGCACGTATCCATCCAGAAGATCTTAAAAGTGAATCTGAATTTTATTTCCTCTTTAGAAATATGTGCAGAATCCTTATTTAAGTTTGTGTATTTCAACTCAAACATTTCTTTGACTGTTTTGAATGTTGATAGCAATTTAAAGACTGAAATTCTTTGGTTACATGAGGATTACTTTGTTAGGTTTGTTTATCCTCTCTGTCCTTCATTAAATTTATCTTTTACATGAATCCTTCCTTACCAGTGGGATACAAATATTCATTCTGTTATTGCACCAAAGCTCTCCCTTGAAAGTAGGCATATGAATGAATGGTCATGCAGTGCTACCTAGAAATTCAGACATTGTGGGATTTATTTTAAAATTCTGTGGGGTTTTTCCCCAATTTCTGATTTAGCTAAATCTTGACCATATCTGAAAATACCATTGACTTAATCTCAAGCCCTTTTCATATACGACTAGTTTAATTTAGATTCTGGAACAATTAACAGGTTTTTTCTGGAATTATTTTCCGTATTCTATCTTCACAAGTCACAGGATTTTTCACAATAATGATAATTTATCACAGAATCACAGAACAACCAGGTTGGAAGGGACCCATCGGATCTTCTAGTCCAACCATTCCTATCTAACACTAAACCAAACCCCTCAAGACCTCATCCACCCGTGCCTTAAACACCTCCAGGGAAGGTGAATCAACCACCTCCCTGGGCAGCCTATTCCAATGCCCAATGACCCTCTGTGTGAAAAACCTCCTCCTAATCTCCAGCATAAATCTACCCTGGTGGAGCTTGAGGTCATTCCCTCTCGTCCTGTCCCCTGTCACTTGGGAGAAGAGCCCAGCTCCCTCCTCTCTACAACCTCCTTTCAGGTACTTGTAGAGAGTAATGAGGTCTCCTCTCAACCTCCTCTTCTCCAGGCTAAACAACACCAGCTCTCTCAGTAGCTCCTAATAGGTTCTGTTCTCCAGCCCCTTCACCAGCCTTGTTGCTCTTCTCTGGACTTGCTCCAGAGCCTCAACATCCTTCTTGTGCTGAGGGACCCAGAACTCGACACAATATTCAAGGAGCGGCCTCACCAGTGCTGAATACAGAGGGAGAATCACCTCCCTGGACCTGCTGGTCACACCATTTCTGATACAAGCCAGGATACCATTGGCCTTCTTGGCCACCTGGGCACACTGCTGGTTCATGTTCAGTCGGCTGTAGACCAATACCCCCAGGTCCCTCTCCTCCTGGCAGTTTTCCAGCCAGGCTTCTCCCAGTCTGTAGCTCTGCATAGGGTTGTTGTGCCCCAAGTGCAGGACCCGGCATTTGGCCGTGTTAAACCTCATGCCATTGGACACTGCCCAGGGGTCCAACCTGTTTAGGTCCCTTTGCAGAGCCTCCCTACCCTCCAGCAGATCGACACTTGCACACAGCTTTGTGTCATCTGCAAACTTGCTAAGGGTATCCTCAATGCCCTCATCCAGGTCATTGATGAAGACATTGAACAGGACTGGTCCTAGCACTGAGCCCTGGGGAATACCACTTGTCACTGGCCTCCAGCTGGACTTAACACCATTTACCACCACTCTCTGGGCCCGGCCATCCAGCCAGTTTTCTACCCAGGAGAGTGTGCGTCTGTCCAGGCCAGAGGCTGACAGTTTCCGTAGCAGAATGCTGTGAGAGCATCATATAATCATATAGTATGAGATTCAAGATGTTTACACTGCCATTCAGTGGAACCTTAGCAGAATGGAGAAAGAGGCAAACAGGAACCTCACAAAGCTCAACAAAGACAAAGTTCTGTATCTTGAAAGGAATAATCTCAGGGATATCTACACAATGGGAACCAATTAGCTGGAAAGCAGCTTTGAAGAAAAGGACCCTGGAGTCCTGGTAGACCACAAGCTGACCACAAGCCAGCAATGCACCTTCACAGCAAAAAAGACCAACAGCTGCTATGTTAGGAAGTGTGTTGCCAGCAGACCAAGAGGTGATTCTTCCCCTCTCTTCAGCACTGTTGAGGTCAAACCTGGAGTCCTAACACCTAACATTCAGAACTCTGCACTGAAAGCACTGTATCACAGAAATAGAGAATAGCTGAGGTTCAAAGAGATGTCTAGAGATCTTATACTCAAACCCATGAAACAAAGAAATTTGCACTTAATAACCAATATGGTTATTCAGTAATATTATTTTTATTCCATGCTAGAGGAGCACTGGGGTTTTGTCCTGCGAGTTCTCCTACCCAACAGTGATTTCAGAGAGTTTTATATACAGTGGTGTCTTCATATTTGTAGTTTTTCCACAAAATGACAAACACATCAGAACTTCTGCACATTTAGGGGGTGAAAATTAATCTCATCCAGAGTTGTTAAAACTCCACACTTCCACAGATGCCTCTTTACAATAGATATGAGACTTTAGCACTGGGAGGCCAACCAGATGACAATGTGGGTGGTGATCCATCTACACTAAAGGAGGGGCCAAGACCAAGTCATCACCCTCTTCATATTGCTACAGCTGCCAAAAGGAGGAAAAGATGAGTCGTAGTTGTAGGTGACTCCCTGCTGAAGGGAACAGAGGGTCCAAAATGTTGAGCAGACCCTACTCATAGGGACGTCTGCTGCATCCCAGTAGCTCAGGTAAGGGTTACCACTAGTAAAATCTACAGTCACAAAAGGCCCTCAGACTACCACACATTGCTGTTCTTCTATGTGGCAGGTGATGAAGATGCAGTACATAGCCCAGGGTAATCAAAAGAGATTTTAGGGCCTTGGGACTGCTAGTGAGGGAATCTGAGGCCCAGATGATATTTTTTTAATCACTTCTTCCATTTATGGGCAGTGGCACTGAAAGGATCAAACGAGTCCAGTCTATTAATACATGGCTCTGTGGCTGGTGACCATTATAACTTTGGGAGGCAACTGTCTTTTAGACAGTGTATGGCATATGTGAAATGCATCTGGATAATGGACTCAGCTAATGTATTGCTGTGACAGTTTCTTGCCCTTAGCTGGAGATTGAGCCCCATATTTGCACTGATTCTACATCAGTAAATTTCTAGACAAATCCTAAGTTTTAGTAAAGGAGTTATAAATACTTTTCTGAGAATTCAGAGGCATTTGCAAGGAGAGGGTATATCTTCTCAGGAGAATTATTCTGTAGTTTGCTGCTTTCAGGTCTTGTATGTTAACTTTTCATGCAATGAATAAGACCTCAATATACATGCTCCAGGACAACATATCTTGGAAAGCAGTGTTTTCACCTATTCCTACAGTGGAGACGGGTGGTAAAAAAACTTCATGTCAATGAGGAATATGAAGATGAGTGGTGAATCCTGATGAAAGATTTGAAACAAAAGAAGATTATGTACTTAGCAAATACACCTCTGCCTTTTACTAACTCTGTTAAACATTACCAGACAATTTCTTCCAGGGGAATTAATATGTTGTGGTTTTGATAGCTCCTCTGTGCTCTAAACCCTGGATTTGGGAGATTATGCAATCCTGCAGGCTACATATCTTATATCTGTGAGGTAAAATCAGTGCAGTTGTCTGGACATTTTTTTCTCTTATGTGTAGAATACAATATATCCAGTGGTATTCCTGTGACAGTGTGCTTCTCACCCCTACCCTCAAGCCACATCTTTTCCCATAAATGGTGACCAAGTGATAACCACCAGTGGTGATCATGATGGCCAGTGATGGTCATAATGTCTGTATCAGTCTCCCAGTGATTTCAGGAGAGACAGATAACACACAATAGCCAAGGGCTAATCTATGGTAATGCACTCCTCTACCCACAGTCATTCTCTGACTCAAGTCAGATTTGGAAGAAACTGGTATCTGCAGTCAGAATGTAAATAAGACAATGAGACAATCATCTTACTCCATAAGTAGTAAACAGTTCAAGAGCCTTTTGAGCTCTCCTGAAAAAAATATGGGCTGTATATTGGGATCTCCCTGTGAAAGGCACACCTCTCAAAGTTACTTCTTGAGGTCTAGAGAAACCTTTTGGCAACAGAACTTAGGTAAGTGCATTAGGAATAAGTGCACTGAAACTTTGTGGTCTAAGCTAATCATAGACTCATAGAATCACCAGGTTGGAAGAGACCTGTCGGATCATTGAGTCCAACCATTCCTATCAAACACTAAACCATGTCCCTCAGGACCTCATCTACCTGTGCCTTAAAACACCTCCAGGGAAGGTGAATCAACCACCTCCCTGGGCACTCTCTGCCAGTGCCCAATAACCCTTTCCGTGAAAAACTTCCTCCTAATGTTTAGGCTAAATCTCCCCTGGCGGAGTTTGAGGCCATTCCCTCTTGTCCTGTACCCTGTCACTTGGGAGAAGAGGTCAGCTCCCTCCTCTCTACAACCTCCTTTCAGGTAGTTATAGAGAGCAATGAGGTTTCCTCTCAACCTCCTCTTCTCCAGGCTAAACAACACCAGCTCTCTTAGCCACTCCTCATAGGGTCTGTTCTCCAGCCTATTCACCAGCTTTGTCACTCTTCTCTGGACTCGCTTCAGAGCCTCAACATCCTTCTTGTGGTGAGGGGCCCACAACTGAACACAGGATTCAAGGAGCGGCCTCACCAGTGCAGAGTACAGAGGGAGAATCACCTTCCTGGACCTGCTGGTCACACCATTTCTGATACAAGCCAAGATGCCATTGGCCTTCTGGGCCACCTGGGCACACTGCTGGCTCATGTTCAGTCAGCTATTGACCAACACTCCCAGGTCCCTCTCCTCCTCTCAGCTCTCTAGACAGACTTCGCCTAGTCTGTAGCACTGTATAGGATTGTTGTGCCCCAAGTGCAGGACCCGGCATTTGGCCGTGTTAAACCTCATGCCATCAGACTCAGTCAGTCCGATGCCAGCAGTCTAACCTGTTTAGATCCCTTTGTAGAGCCTCCCTACACTCCAGTAGATCCACAGTTCCACCCAGCTTAGTGTTGTCCTCAGGCTTGCTAAGGATGCACTCAACGCCCTCATCCAGGTCATTGATGAAGACATTGATGAACAGGGCTGGACCCAGTACTGAGCCCTGGGGAACCCCACTTGTAATATATAATCCTTTAAACATAGAACATTGACCTCTTCTGAGTCTAAGTCTGGGAACCATTGCATGTAAACTCCTCTCTGATAAGGAGTTTAAAAAGCAAAGGAGTCTTTCTGAACCTTGTGACTCAATGGGTGGGTCTGCCTGACAGTTTTGTTAAAAACTGTCCTCTATGCAGTAAATAATTAGTAGTACCTTACCATCAAACCCTGTAAATCACTGTCCCACTTATTATCAAACTTTGTTAAAACTCTGCTTTACATCAATAAATATAATGCTGTTTCTCTTTTAAGAGTGAAGCACATCAATGTGTTTCTCCATCTGTGACAATTCCTGAACACATTACACCTCTAGATATGTGACATTGATTGGCTGTAAATAAAGCCAAATATTTTCTGAAATGCTAATATTTGCAATTTCTGGTTTCAGCATTTGTTTCTTGCACTATCTACTGGTCGTCCTTATACAATAGTCTCTCCACCCATTCACCTTTTCTGCTCACTCGCTTCACAACTTCACGTTGTAGAGTTTCATTAAGAGCTAATTATATAACTGTTTTTGTGGGTTTCATTCATTAATTCAGACTTCTGGTTGAGATTTTTTTCTTTGGATTTATTTATTTTATACATTTTTGAGAAACTTCACAGTTAACACCAGAAAACATACTAATAAGTCCCAGGCAAAAAGTAATCAATCATGACAACAAGACAGAATAAGCATTCAGAATTTTTCAAATTAAATGTAACTGAGACTATAAAAGGAAAAGCAGAAATGAGATGCCAAAGTCTCGCACAATTTTCCTGTCAGAAAGCTGCAAAGGCTAGTAACTCCACTAGAGTTGGCAACAGGAACCATAAGATCTTCTCCTGAGGGATACAGGACAGAGGTCCTCATTGGCTGAGTCCTGTCCTATCCTCTAACCAAGAGCAGGAAAGGTGGCAGGCAATCAGGAGCAGTCCCAGCATGGAACATTGGGCACCTGGCTGTGGATGGAGATATGCAAAGGCCATGCACAGATGTGGGTGGGGGTCAGGATGAGGCCCAATGAAAAGACCTGGGGTTTGGCACAGCCCCAGGATGGTCACACTGGGCCATTGGAATGGGAACAGGGATGAGGACAGGGATGGACCAAGGCTGGACTGGGCCTATAGATGGACCTGGCTCAGTGAGTCCCATAGGTGAGCTATGAAGCGTTGTGGGGAACTGGTCCTCCTTTGACCTTGCTGGGGCTTGGGATGGTGGTCTGAGAGGGATGGCACAGGGTCCTGGGCCATGGTCAGGGTGGGAGAAACCCTGAAGGGGTAGGCATGGAAGGTCAGGACTCAGAGTGCCCCTCAGGGCCATGATATTCTCTGATTTGGTTTGCATTAATACATTATGTGGAATATTTCAAAGTGGACTATTTCAATTTCAGCTAAAGTACAGTTACATTTCGTCTAAAGGAGTTGTGGTTTTTGAAAGTTAGGCAGAATATCCCTCTGATAGGAGATTTCTTCACAACACTGTTTCCTCTACGTTGTTTGTTCCTTGAAAATGATAACATATTGTGGGAGGAACAATTTGTACTAAACAGATGTTTCTATGTTTCTTCTTTTGTAATCACCTCTGTTTGGAATCCTAACTAATCTGAAAGTTAAGGTCAAGTAGAGAGCTGGACCCAGTACTGATTGTTGCAAAGTTTTATAACATTAAAATTAGACCTTGGAAATTAATAGAATGTACATAAAATTTCTGGGAATATTTATACATATGTATGTAAATGAGAAATATATTCTGTATCCAGCTTTTTTCTCATTGCACATGGAGATCACTCCCACATGTTGCCCAGGCCTGATAAAGGATACTTGCATTCTAAAATTCCAAAATAAGTCTTAGAGTGTTTTATTTATTGACATTTTTGGTATCAGTATCAGAAAATCTCCCTCGCAAAGAAAGAACTGAAAGAACAAATAAAGTTAATTATTCAAAGAATGGATGAAGTGAACACAACTAGAACATAATTATTCCCGTATGAGTTTTCCTCATATAAATTTTTTATTCCAATATTAGGGAATTCCCATATTAGGGAAATTTTTCATCCATAATGTAAATAATGTCTGGATAAGTCTTTTTCGATGTTGCTTAATGACTTGTTCTGTCTCTGGAGCAAATGGATTTAATGCTGCAATTTTGCTAAGGAGAGGACTACAGAACTGAAAAAAAAAATGGTCACAGTTCTGGATGAAATGTACTAAAATTTGAAAATATTTCTTTAGTATACTGATCCCCATTAATATTCTGCTGCCTTTCTTTTACTGCCTTTCACCTGAGTTCTGTTAGGTAAATATTTCTTCTCTTACTTCCACAATTTACCACACATTCCAGACAAATTAAGTGTTTCCAAAGTTAACGTTTGAAAATTATTAGTTCTTATGGAAAAGAATTGTGAATTTGAGGTTATAGAGAGAATATGCTTACTCTAAAATAAAGATTATTTCAACACTTTTTATTCTCCTAGGGAAATATTTTGTGTTCTACCTCCTTTATTTTGGGTTATTTACATGCATGAATGCTGCTTCTGAGTTGTTGGCAGTTAACTACTGCGTGTCAATGACTTCTGTGCAGCAAAAGATTAGACTGTCAGATGTTCTTCTATGCAAAAAGGTTATTTGTTTCTCTAGTTAATTTTATAAGTTATTTGTCCTCAATTACTTTATTTTTTCTTAGAGATAAAAGTTTGGATTTTTCTCAAGAAACATAATACAAAAGGCAAATCTCACTACAGAACTTTTTATTTTCTTTTTTTAAAAAAAACCATATGTCTTATGAAAAAAATATATTACTTGACTTCCCATTTTCTACTGAAGACTCTACTATGGTCCAACAGAGGCAGTTGGATAAAAACACTGCTTTTCATTACTTGTCAATTTATGCTTTACATCAGATGTATTACCATGTTTGTGTGATGGCAAATAGATAGTTTTCCTGTTACAAACTCATACCGTATTTATTTCCTACACTTATTGTATTTGTTTTTAACTGTTTGGCAGTGTACAAAGCTGGCATATGTCTCACCAGATTATAAATTCTACAAAGCTGTTAGCGTTTTGTGAAGTATCGTAAAATACTCTTGACTGATCTTTTATTAAAAAAGGCCTCAGTCAGCCATTCAAGACTGAAACTGGCAGACTATTCAGTGTGCCCTAAGTGTAACTTTGAGACAGCAGGAGCTAGAGCGTTCTGTAATTATACTCCTTGATTGTGGAATCTGCTCCCTATTGAGACTGGAAGAGCAGCATCTGTTGTGACATTTAAGTTAAAATTAAAGAGGGGCACAAGTTTGTTTATTCATTTAACTGTGGGGAATCATCTTAATTTTTATTTTTAAATTGATTTTGTAATAAAAAAGAACATAAAAATAAAGCTGTGGAAATGATTTCAAGTTGTTATCTTAAGATACTCTTGTAAATTGTTAGCTATTATTTGTCCACAAATGAAAGGAAAACAAGAGGTAATCAACACCATGAACACAGAACAAAGCATCCAGTTTGGATTCTGAGAAAGCAGTTATTGCACCCTTATTAGTTCATGCATTCTTCCCTCCCCCATTTTACTTTTGCAGTACTTGTCAGTACTTTACAGAAGGAGAGGCTAGTATTTGCCTTAAGAATCATGAGCTACCAAACTGTATCTCTAATCAATTCTGCCCTTAAAACAAGCTCAAAATCACAGAAAATTTTCTCCATTTAATTAGAAGGTGATTTTTTTCTAGGTTGGCTGGGTCACATGATTAATGTACTTATTAATAATATTTTATAATTTTCAGATATTTTTGTTGCTAAATATTCTGTTTTACAGCTGCTACACATTCCCTTAATAAGTAATTTTTCCTATAGTGTTTATTTTACATCACAACATTTTCCTAGAAGAATTTTTCATCAGTAGGACAGACTGTATTTAACTATCAAAAACTTATTGCACCTCTATAGAAGAGAAGATATGGAAGATTTATCTCCTATTTATCTTTTGTTGAAGACAAATATCAGGTTTCCTCTTCAGAATATCACTTGTCTTCACAATCCTAAATTTTAAGTATAAATAGTTTCTAACCTGTTGTATCTTTCATGTAAGTCATCATAATTCAATACCATAAACATCTGAATTTTGTAATCCTCATGTATGCAGAGCTCAAAACTAGACAGTGAGATATGAACAGGGTTGTTGACAATTTGTAATCTACAAGAAAAGTAAATATAGAATCACAGAATCACTAGGTTGGAAAAGACCTCCATGATCATCAAGTCCAACCATTCCTATCAACCACTAAACCATGCCCCTGAGTTCCCTATCCAGCCATCTTTTAAATATCTCCAGTGATAGTGATTCAACCACCTCCCTGGGCAGCCTGTTCCAGTGCCCAATGAACTTTTCTGTGTAAATATTTTTTCTGATGACCAGCCTGAACCTCTCCGGGCAGACCATGAGGCCATATAGATTTCCTTCTCTGCAGAAAGTCCCTATTTGATTCTGCACTTCTTGCTAATTCTATATGCCTTTGTCTCTCCCACACAGTTTCCTGACCAAAAAGAGAGATTCAGATTCCTATTATCCTTTACTTCTTGGCTAGCAACAGATTGCTTGGAAGTTTGCAAGTTAGGTATACCCAAGTTACTATAAAAAATGATGAATGCCAAAATTAATTCAATCTTAATTTTATCAGTGTTTTGTGGAGAGCAGATGTTTCTCAGAAACATTTTGTTCTCTCTAAAGGAATATGTCAGGAATCACTATCTCTTTGAAGACAGAATCATAGAATCATAGAATCACCAGGTTGGAAGAGACCCACTGGATCATTGAGTCCAATCACTCCCACCAGTCTCTAAACCATGCCCCTCAGGACCTCATCCACCCCCACCTTACCACCTCCAGGGAAAGTGAGTTAACCAACTCCCTGGGCAGCCTGTTCCAGTGCCCAATGACCCTTTCTGTGAACATTTTTTTCCTAATATCCAGTCTAAATCTCCCCTGGTGGAGCCTGAGGCCATTCCCTCTTGTCCTGTCCCCTGTCACTTGGGAGAAGAGGCCAAGTCCCTCCTCTCTACAACCTCCTTTCAGGTAGTTATAGAGAGCAATGAGGTCTCCCCTCAGCCTCCTCTTCTCCAGGCTAAACAACACCAACTCTCTCAGATGCTCCTCATAAGGCCTGTTCTCCAGCCCCTTCACCAGCATCATTACTTTTCTCATGACTCGCTCCAGATCCTCAACATTCTTCTTGTGGTGAGAGGCCCAGAACTGAACACAAGATTCAAGGAGCAGTCTCAGCAGTGCCAAGTACAGAGGGAGAATAACCTCCCTTGGACCTGCTGGTCACACCATTTCTGATACATTTCTGACCAGATCATGTAAAAAGTAACTAATGTAAACCTTTGGGTTTTCCAGTCCCTGTTGTCCAGCCCCTTCACCAGCTTTGTTTCTCTTCTCTGGACTTGCTCCAGAGCCTCAACATCCTTCTTGTGGTGAGGGGCTCAGAAATGAACACAGTACTCGAGGTGCAGTCTCACCAGTGCAGAGTACAGAGGGAGAATATTCTCCCTGGACCTGCTGGTCACACCATTTCTGATACAGGCCAAGATGCCATTGGTCTTCTGGGCCACCTGGGCACACTGCTGGCTCATGTTCAGTCAGCTATTGACCAACACCCCCAGGTCCTTCTCCTTCAGGCTGCTTTCTAGACAGACTTCTCCCAGTCTGTACTTCTGCATAGGGTTGTTGTGCCCCGAGTGCAAGACCTGGCACTTGGCCTTGTTAAACCTCATGCCATTGGTCTCAGCCCAGCAGTTCAACCTGTTTAGATATCTTTGTAGAGCCTCCCTACTCTCCAGTAGATCGACACTTCCACCCTGCTTAGTGTCATCTGCAAACTTGCTAAGGGTGCACTCGATGCCTTCTTCCAGATCATTGATAAAGACATTGAACATATCCCATCCCTGAAACTTTCAAGATGCATCTAGGTTAGGATGCACGACTCACCAAGAGGACAATCTGGAGTATGTATAGGTAGGTTGAAGTGTATATAGATAGGATATCAGTAGCAATTGTCACAGAGCAAAACAGCCAAAATGTTTTGTTCAAACTGGGCTCATTCGGTTTAAAATATAATAAAATCATGAACTGGTAGTTTAGGTTTATTTAATAATAATTTTTAATTTATTTAATAATATGCAGCACTACAGGCTTGGAGAAGAGTGTCTGGAAAGATACTCAGCGGAGAAGGACCTCTGGGTGTTATTTGAGAGTTGACTGAACACGAGCCAGCAGTGTGCCCAGGTGACCAGCAAGACCAATAGCTTCTTGACCTGTACCAAAAAAAGTTTAGCCAGCAGGACTAAGGAAGTGATTATACCCTTGTACTCGGCATTGTTGAGGTTGCACATAGAATACTGTGTTCAGTTTTTTGCCCCTCACTACAAGAAAGACATTGAGTTACTGGAATATGTCAGGAGAGGGATAAGGAAGCTGGTGAATGGGCTGGAGAAAACGTCTTGTGAGTGGCAGCTGATTGAACTGTGGTTATTTAGCCCCAAGAAAAGGAGGCTGAGAGGATACCTTATCACTGTCTGCAACTACCTGAAAGGAGGTTGTAGTGAAGTGGGTGTTGGTATCTTGTCCCAAGTGACAGGTGATAGGACAAGAAGAAATGTCCTTAAGTTTAACCAAGGGAGGTACAGATTAGACATAGGGAAAAATTTCCTCACCACAAGGGTTATCAGGCACTGGAATAGTTTATGCAGGGAGGTGATGGAGTGGCCACCCCTAGGGGTGTTTAAAATAAGGGTAGATGAGTGCTTAGGGAATTGCTTTAGTAGCAGACAGGTGTGGTTTGATTCAATCTCAAAGTTCTTTTCCAGCCAAGCGATTCTTATTCCATTATTCTATGATTCATGTTATAATATAGACCTGGAGAGGGGGAGAAGGGTAATAAAAAACAGTTGTTGAATAACAACTACCAATTTTCTTGCTCCACTTGGAAGCAGATTTATCTTTCCTTCCTAGTAAACTGCTAATAGAGTTTCAGGATTTGTATTAGTCTTCTCTATTAAAGATAAATTGCACAAGGCTATGAATGGTTTTGATATCAAATATTCACCATGTAATGAAGGACCATTCCAAAGGACAATTTGAAAATATCATACGCAATGAATAAACATGAAAAAGAGGTACAGGTGAAGTTGTTCTTCTGTACTACTGAATGATTCCAGAATTATTTTCTCAGTTCTGAGGACAACAGGAAGCATAAGCAATGGGTGCATATGTTTTACAGTTCCCTGTTGAACAGCTTCATAAGAACACTACAATCAAGCAATATAGCCAATCTTAAAAATTACTCATCTCATTAACTCCAGAGTTAATAACTTCTTGTGTGAAAATACATGAACAGTACTATAGAAAAGACTTTGTTTAAGTGTTATGTACATTCTAATTTAAAACTTGCTGTGGAAAATGTTTAGTTGGATTTGGCAACAATTTCCCTTCAACTCTAGTCCGGGTACCTTCTAAAGGAAATAATTTGCAGAATTCAACCTGTACCTGCAGTATTCCAGACTTCTGTGACAACTTTCCTTTCAAGTTTCTAGAAAGGAGAAGGTCCCCAAAATCTTCCATTTAAGAGATAGAAACAAGTGATATTGAACACCTCCACTCTTTCTGCCAGCAATATGAATCATTATCACTGAAGTATTCAGTATTCAGTCTGAAGTAGCTGTTGGCAAATAGTCACAATTCTGAGGAGTGTCTTATACGTCAGTAGTATACATAAAACCATATTTCCCATTGGTATACATAGGCAGATTCATGAGACTAAATCTGGAACTCTCAGACCTACCAAGTTTACATTATATTTCATGCTTGCTTTATTCATTACACAATGATGCAACTCAAGAGTATGATTCTACATTGACAACTAATTAAAATGAAATCTTCTCTAATTTTTACCTTGAGTTTTCACTGCTGTCTTGAGTATTTACTGTTGTACACAGCTTCTGTTCCCTTCATCAGTTGAACAACTGTATGTGAAATATGCAGTGAGGGGAATTGCAACCATTGAAGACAAATGGAGAATCAAAGTAACTAGAACAGATCTGTAGCAAAGGCAAAAACAGGTGAGTGGGGTTCTGCATGATTTCTACAGGAAAGTCATACTGGCTCAGGCCAAGAGTCTGTCCTAGGAAGTGGCCTCAAGCAAAACCAAGAGAAGATTAAGAACAAGACAAACAAATCATAGCTCCCTCTGATACTGTCCTGACACCTAATTATACACTGCTTTGAGGATTTCCTGAATTGAGTGTGACTTCTTTAACCTCTTTGACTTTTCTTTATGGTCACAGGTACTTTTACATGCACAATAACCTGAAATGCACTGAAATGTAAAAGGTGTATTATTTTTCCTATTAAGTACTAGGTTCTTTTCATGTGGTTTGATCTTGCTCTTACTACCTTCATTTAATAATTTCTTATTTCTTTAATAGGTGAGACAATGAACAGTAGTCTTCTATTCACACTCTTCATGATCCTCTTGTTTTCCTTGTATCTGTACCTTTATGTGGTCTCACTTCCAGGCTACAGAGCACATTTTCTGAACTATTAGTTACACATAAGGTCTTTCATGCTTTTGAACACTCTTGACTTTCTCTGTTTCTTTCTCAGTCCTATTAAATGCTTTTTGTGGATAAGATGTGACCTTCACATAATATTCAAGGTTTGGGAAAAATAGAAATTTATACAGTGATTTCACAAGTTTTATTTCTTTCCCTCCATTTCCTAATATTTTTAAGCACTTCAGTTTTTCTTTGGTCTACTACGTCATACTGAGACTATATTATCATGGAACTGTGTGCCTTATTTACATCTTTTAGTGATGAACTCAGATCCATCTACTTTACAGAAGAATTGGTCCTCTCATGCATCACTTTATATTTCTCTACATTGAAATTTGCTTGCTGTTCTATTGCCAAGACACTTAGTCTTGTAAGAGTTTTCTTCACTCCTTGCAGGAATCTCATTTTTACCACTTTGACCAACTTTTATCATTCCACAGAGCTTTCTTTAAAGTTAACATTCAGAGAATGTACTTATCTTGGCTGTTTTGCAGAGGTTCAACATAGGTGAAAAGCATTCTCACAAACCGTCATAGGTAAAGCATTGCCTCTTGCAAGCTGATTTACTTTAGCCATCATTACAGCTTTAGTTCAGACTTCATATAAGGAAAGAAATGATAGGCATTATAATGGAGTTGCCTCTCTAAGAATGCATCCTCCCAGTTAATCCTCCCAGCAAGAATGGATACATTTAATGTGCAGTTAGTTTATCTCAAAAATGAACAGAGAGCTCTGCAAACCTAGAAATAAGACAACTGAAACAGAGATGTCTCTTTTCTCCAGATAAGAAAGGAAAAGTGATGTTCTGAGGAGTGTCTGTCTATTAGTCTGTGACTCTTAAACCTGGCAGGTTAGGAGAACTGAAATTCATGTGAGAAGTTAGGTTTTTGTTACTGAGTTTAAATGCATAATTTTGCCTAATAACCAAGAGGAATAATGGTGACAAATCTCAGTGAATAAACAGTAAGGTAGATAAGATGCTTGCTTAACTTTGACGCTGCAGTTTTAACCTGCAGATATTTAAGTTGCTTCCCCCCATTCCCCCTTTCAGTACTCCTGGTTTTACAGCCTATTTAATTTTCTTCCAGAACTTCAAGCATAGTTAACAACCAGAGAACAAAGTAAAGCAAACTACTGTGTTTAAAGCATTTGCTTTTTCCTGGTTTTGCATTAACATCACATGAAGAGAGAAATATACCAGCTAGTACAGATGAACACAGTTAGAAATGAAATAGATATAATCTATAAATAATTTATGGTTTTAAATCAGTACAAACTGTTCAGTTCAAGCAGAAAATTTTTGCATTGTTCTGGGTTTCAAATACACACGCCTACTAGATTGCAACTACAATTGGGAACAATAACTTTTAGAAACAGAAAAGGAATTCAGATTTTCTTACAATGTTGGGTTACATACATGCAAGTTAGTGATAGCAGAAGACACAGGTCAAATCCCAGACCATGCAATTTTCTTAAAAAGGAATCAAGTTGTAGCAAACAAACTGCCTTAAAAATGTTCATAAACACAAATATTTATGTACATCTAGCAAAGGGCAGAAGCTCTAGTGCATTATTGAGAAAAATATGAAAAAAGTATCTGGGAAGACAATCTTTTTGCTGTTGTTTATATTGATGAAAAGGAAAGGGGTTTTTTATTTGCTGGCCACTGTTTACACTTTTTGACATGGCAAAGTCTATTTTCCTACAAAAATATGTAACACAGTCCCATAACAGTGTTAACTGTGTGCCATTACAGTGTAATTTAGTGCTACCAGCGAGTTTACTACAAACTATACCTGTATGCAAATTAGATAGTTCATATTTGTTTGTTGTTGTTCTTTTTCACTTCCTTCCTAAAATTAAGTTCTCTGTGTACTTCTAAAAAAGTTGTTCTACTTACAAGCTTCTCCACAAGCATATAAGATGTAGAGCAGATCTGGTCAAACAGGAAACCAGTGTGGCCACATTTTCCTTGTGGTAAGAGACCAAGAATGTTTTTGCAGGAAATGGTCCACCATGAGGCTTAGAGTAGATGCCATAATTGGTTGTTTGTAGGGAAGGTGCTGTTGTTTTTGAAGGTTATCTACAGTTCTTGGAAGCTCATCAGTGGTACTCCTGCATGACGCCTATATCACAATTACAAAAACCCCTACACGATTGGTGTTAGCAGTCACTGGAGGGAAACTAGCTTTAAGCAGTACCTAAAGCTGTCATTCAGGGTAGATTTAGTATCTTGATTATGTTCTCAACTCCTGAAACTGAAAATATGTACAATTTCTTTATAGTTTCATTCAGAACTCCAGAGGTTTGCCACTTGCTTTCACCACTGCATGTGCCCATTATTTCTATTTGGTGCAAGACTGTCACAGTATTAAAAAACCCTCCAAAATGAAGACAGAATGATAATGCTAACCTACAAGGTTGTCACAACTCTTTGGTCAGTAATGGTTTAAATGGAGATAACATTAAGGACAGGAGTGTTTTGTCCTGAGAAATTGAGATTCATATTGAGTAGTCATTGGAAGGAGATTGCTCAGATGCAGTGAGAATGTAGTGGGAAATTTTAGATTCAGAACAAGAAAAAGCAAACAATAATGTAGGCAGGTTGTGAATATCAGGGGTGATTCCAACTAATGCAGAGTCAGGTCTAGGAAGTAATGAGAAACTGGAGTTTAAAAGAATGAGATGAAAGACTCGATAGGGAAGATGCCAATATCTCCTTACAGAAAGACAGCATTAAGATACATAGACTATACTATAGCAGTCTTTCTTCTCCAATACTAGTTACAGAATAAAGTTGGTCCTTGGGGGAGAGCAAATGTGATGGACATTAATTTCTTGATAAACGTCAGTGTCTTTTCTGTCAGCATCATTTGAGAGAACTTATTTTCCTTGTAGTCCATAGAGACTTGACTGTTGTATGCTGAAGATTTTGTTTTGAGTGAATTTGTAATACTAGAAGAAAGCAAGAACCTTCATTAAGAATGTCTCTTTTTGCAAAAGAGCTATGAATTCATTCTACAGGAAATAATGAATTAAGAACTTTAAAGAAACGGATGAAGGAAAAAGGGAACTTGATGACTTGTTTCAGTCTTGCAAAGACTTTTGCAAACTATCCATATGCCCAGAATATAAAGTGAAGGTATAAGACACTGTAAGCTCATGTGAAACACTGGCAGTTCAGAGATAGGCCTCTTGTACAATCTCAAATCTGATATTCTACCTTTGTTTTCAACATTTCTCAATTCTCAATTCATTCAATTCCATGAAATATGAGCTAACCCTTACTTTTATCGTCTGATGCATGATGAAAACAAGCATAAAAGAATACAGATTTATGATGTCATTACCATTCTACTTTTCAGCTTAGCGTTAGTATAGATCCCTCTCTAGCCAAATCTTTCCATGTATCTTTTTTTGAATGAAAGGAATAGAGCATTGTTTTGTCTACTTCTGGTACATTTCACAAAAAAGTATCAGTAATGCTTCATGGCTAATTACATCAAAGGAAGTTGCAAGAGATAAACAAATCAGTTTGAGGACTTCACTTACTGACATGAGGAGGTAAGCAGGCAATAAACCATTGCAGTTCTTCTGTCATATATGCTGGTTAAGGTTAAGGTTAAGGTTAAGGATTGGTATAATTATATCTATGCTCAGAGATTCTTTCTTTCCATACAGTCTTCTTATAGAGGACTTGAGATACTGACTTATTAACAGAAGTCTTCAAAAGACTATCTGGTTTTCTTGGAACACGTATTTCCAAGTGAAAATCACAAACTGAGTAAAGAAATACTGGCAAAACCTCCAGCAGATTCCATTCTGCATTTGTCTTCATCAGATTTAACCTTGATCAAGTAGCAAGTGAAAAGTGTCTCTCAACAATTTGGTTCAAGACCAGCTGAAATTCTTCATTGTAACCCTATACAAAAAATGCAGGTCTTCTATACATTACTATTAACCAGTTGATTGGAAAATTCTGTATATTGATGTTGAATCCCATTTTCTTACACAAGAAAAAAAATGTGGGTAAAATTTCAGAAATCTACCTGATTCATCTAATGCAACTATCAGAAGAGAGAGCTACTGTATCTTATTTCATCCAATTACCACCTGATAGGTGAATCTGTTTTTGTGTTACAGAATGAAACAAGTTTTATCACTAAAATAGGCAAAAGCTATCATCATGATCAAAGGATATTGTCTGTCTTATGTATATCCATGATCTCCCAATTGACTAATTGAGCTTGATGACATATAGGTTTTAATCCAAAGAATATTCCCAGTGTTCTCATTATCACCTTGATATCCTGCAGTCTTAAAACAATGGAGTATCATAAACATGCAGTTGACAAAATTCCATGGACACTGATGTAAAGCATAGACACTAAAGGATGTAACACAATGATTGTGGTAATTATTTTCCTTTTCCAAGTCTATTCTGAGATCTACATTCTTTAAGAACTTATTTGAGATCCACTTTTAGACTTGGTTGTCAACTGACTTACTTCCACTCCTATATTTTTGGATAATGCAGTCTCAGTCTGTGTTTATTACCACACTGAACATTATTAACTGAATGATTTTTGAAGGCTTGACATTCCTGACTTTCTTTGTTTCCTAGGGAACAAGCAAGAAGACAAGATTAATTGCACTGCCTTGAAAGGCAAACTTACTCATACTCTTTAAGTATAGAGATATATCTTCAAAATGTTTCTGTTTAGTGCATTTCTCAAAATTATCCCTCTTACGTTTTAAGTTGGTTACTTCTGCCATATAAACTTGTTTGAAACTTGTGAAGGATATTACTAATACAGAGTGTTTATATTTGAAGAATAACCAGTAGCCCAAATTTGATGTTGTTCTGTCCATGGATTGACTGTGACTACAGCAAGAACCTGCCCTATATTTCACAGACTGGTTTACCCTAAGGAAAGGAGGTTTTAACCATATTATTGTCCATGGTATTATTGAAAAATTCATAAGTTAAGGGAATGTGTCAAATTTACTCCATGCACATGTTATTTTCAAGTTTGTTTGGGCACAAGAGGAAATACAGAGGAAAGGAAGGATTGCACTAAGGAGGTCTGCCCACTGAATCTTCATTTAATTATGCAGCTTGAAGGTTTTTCCTGTGCAACCATTGTGAATTAACCAGAGGCAGGCAAGTCCTTGTAGATCTGTGGCTATATGCATCTCTGGTATAGACATGGTTAAACAGAAAATGTACTGTGTAGATCTTAGATAGCTATGAAAATTCTCTTCAAGACACAGATATGGTTCCTTACCAGTTAGACTAGTTCAAACTGTGTGAACTAATGTGTGAATAATTTATCTCCAAAATAGCTTTATGTCAATTATATAAAGTAAATATAAAAAAACCCAAAAAATTTGCATTTTAGATTTATTTTTACCTACTCTCTTCAAGTTGTTTGACCTTGAGAAATTCCCTCAATACTCCTGGTTTTGAGGGTTTTTTCCCCATAACTTCATAAGGGAACTGTTGTTAATGGCAATGTATACAATCAGAATGAAAAGTTATACTGGGATTCCCTAGATTAAATTTGTTTGAATAAGTGGGAATATCACTGAAAAACTGGTAAGTCTGAAGCTCAGAGAAGAGAAAATCAAGATTTCAAATTATTTTTTTCTGGATGGTGACAAAATAAGATTTGAAAACTGAAGATGAATAGTGATGATACTTCTACGTTTGAAAAGAATGTATGTGAATACTCCTATAAACTGAAACAGATTTTAACTTTTTCTACTGTCTACCTGAGGAAAAAAAAAAAAACCAAAGTCTTATATATAGAATATATTATTGTCTTATGTTTCTTACATAGCCCGAGAGATGTTAAGTAACTGTCACAAAAAATAGCTTGGGAAAATTTATATATACATGCAATGGGATTAAATGGATGACCTTTTGAAAAGCACTCCAACGCTATTCTCTTTAAGCCTATCTGTTTTCCTGCTTTTAAATCTTCTAAAGCTACATGAGGTTTTTATCTCCTAAACTCCTCATGTTGCCTTGTGCCAGGAAATATTTATTCTGTTTGATTCTGACTGGTGAAGACTCATTTATACACTGCCATCGTTATTTGCAGGTAAAGTACTACAGTATAAATGGCAACTCTTTCTGGAAAATAAAGGTGAGCAAACATATTTATGACTGGTCTGTAGAAATAAAAAAAAGAAATAAAAACTTTGTTAGGCTTGAAAATCGAATTCAATGTCCACAAGTACAGATGTGCAGCATTTATCCAAGCTTTTATTTTAAAATGATGCTTCTTGACTGCTTGTGAAGGTTAGTATTCACACATCTTCCTAAACTGTTTTAACATTTACCTTCTTAACAAATTAAAAAGACTAGTAAAATTAAGTATCAAGTATTCTAGACTCTGGTCTTAGTACTTCTGATTTGAGAAAAAGGATTTCAATCAGCCTAATCTATATTTAATGGAAACCTGTGTTATATAACCACAACCTTAGCCTGCAATAACTAGGCTTTAAGCCATTCTTGCATTAATATATAGCATAGCAGTAATTTTCTTTTACTTACAAAAGGTTAGGTTTTCAGCTAATGGTGAAGGGAGCTGTAGCAAACCCTGTTTCCAGAATGTCATTTGCACTATTGCTGACATAACTGATTATGCTTTTACAAAATGAGTAAGTAAATTTCCAGTGTACTCCATACTTTATGACAACTAGAGAAAGGGCTAGAAAAACCAATTTTTAGCAAAATGGAAGAAGATAAAACTAGTGAGGATTAAAATGTTGTGTTCCTTTTTCACTGAAAGATTTCAGAAGACAGACAATGAAAATAAGAAATGAGACAAAGTTTTCAATACTGTCAGTGTGGTTTGACAAATAAAAATAAATTCTGAGAGACTGTCTGAAGGGATTGTTCTGTTCCTTTGTTTCCTTTTTCTCTGCAGAAGGGGAGAATTTTCCCTTCATATTTTCATCTTCTACAGGCAATGAGAAAGTAATTCCTGCAGTGCTGTATCCTCACACTTTCCATTGTTATAGGTATAGAAGTAAGACTGAAGAAATTAACCTTGATCCCTAAATCTGTGCAACATCTACTCAAGAATGAGTTCACAGAAACAATATATTAATATGGAATGTTGCACTTGTCCCCAGCTGGGGAATGGCAATAAGCATCTACAAAAGACTATCTGAGACAGAGAAGACCCAAGATCTAGTAAATGGAGGTCTCTCTACAATGATATTTTTGGGGTTCTATGGGCACTCTGATTTTTCTATAATATTTTGAAGCCTTTTCCTTTTTTGACCAATGCAGTTATTAAAGTGCAGTGTTGCTAAGACAACATCCTAGAACATTCCTTCCCTGAGGTCCACAGAAAACCCCAAGGAGCAAAGAATGCAGTTAATTCCTATCTAACATGTACTCAAAGTTTAATTTATTCTAGAATATAATTTCTTTTCTCATATCTTTGAGCTCATTTATGCGCAATGAAAAATAAGAAAAAAAATTCCTCCTTAACATTCAGGGACGTCTCAAATACTATCATGTCCCTCAGTGTTCCCAATATTAAAAATCATAGGTCTACTATGATCGTTTTGTCTTTAATTTGTTACATAAATTATCATGTTTTGATGTGTCTTATAGGTCAGACACTGAACAAAACCCATTCTTAAAAATTACTTCAAAAATTACAAAAGAGTTTGGGTTTTTTTTTCTGCTACCTACTCAAGTACAGGCTACAGCAGAAGTTGATTAAACACACAAGTCCCAAATTAGGTATGCACTTCGGAATGAATTAAGTCTGTCCTAAAGCTAAAATACTCTAGGTATTTGAAACTTAAAGAAGGAAAATTAGCCCGGAATAGATATTCCTGTTTGGATGTGAATAAATTATTAGAGTTATCATCAGGAATCTACCTTAAAGAAAACTAGCTAAATTAGGTAATCTTATATGGCTTCTACATGTATATGCCTGTCAAAAAGTTACTTTTACTTTTTTTATAACATAGCACTTTTTTCTTAATCAATTCAAGTAGTACAGCTCATTCAATATGTAGTATTTTCAGATCACCTATTTTAAATAAACCACAGACAAAACACAAACTTTTCTTGTACTGCCAAGAGATTGTAACGCATAGAACCTAATCTTAGTGACTTTTCAGTTTTCTCTTTTACCTATATTTTACCTATATCTCCTCTATTTATGTTTCTTTAGATGGCACTCAGGAGAAGAAAGATCATATATTTAAAAAAATAAAAAAAATTTGGTTTTATTTTCACATTAGTTTCACCACGATCATTAAATTCTACAGTATACGAAATGCATTGAGAATTTGAACATAGTAGTTTGTAGCCTCAGTAAACTCTTGCATGAGATAGAATAGCCACTGCGGACTTGCTAGTTAACGGACTTGCTAGAAACGGTGTGACCAGTAGGTCCAGGGAGGTTATTCTCCCTCTGTACTTGGCACTGCTGAGACTGCTCCTTGAATACTGTGTGCAGTTCTGGGCCTCTCACCACAACAAGGATGATGAGGCTCTGGAGCATGTCCAGAGAAGAGCAATGAAGCTGGTGAAGGGGCTGGAGAACAAGTCTTACGAGTAGCAGCTGAGAGAGCTGAGGTTGTTTAGCCTGGAGAAGAGGAGGCTGAGGGGACACCTTATTGCTCTCTATAACTACCTGAAAGGAGGTTGTAGAGAGGAGGGAGCTGGCCTCTTCTCCCAAGTGACAGGGGACAGGACAAGAGGGAATGACGTCAAGCTCTGCCAGGGGAGGTTCAGACTCGACCTAAGGAAAAAATTCTTCACTGAAAGGGTCATTGGGCACTGGAACAGTCTGCCCAGGGAGGTGACTGTTGACTCACCTTCCCTGAAGGTGTTCAGGGTGCGGGTGGATGAGATCCTGAGGGGCATGATTTAGAGATTGGTGGGAATGGCTTGACTCGACGACCTGGTGGGTCTCTTCCAACCTGGTGATTCTGTGATTCTTCTAGCTCTCTGTTATCATCATATTCTTCATCTTATTTGGCTTTGCTGCAGTCACTGATTCAGTTCAAGTGAAAGACACAGAGTAAATTACACAGCTATTGCACAAATGAAAATATTAAAAAAGTCATCTTGTCCAGTGACAGGACAAGAGGGAATGGGCTTAAGCTCCGCCAGGGGAGATTTAGGCTAGAGCTTAGGAGGAAGTTTTTCACAGAAAGGGTCATTGGGCATTGGAACAGGCTGCCCAGGGAGGTGGTTGATTCATCTTCCCTGGAGGTGTTTAAGGCACAGGTAGATGAGGTGTTGAGGGGAATGGTTTAGTGTTTGATAGGAATGGTTGGACTCGATGATCCGTTGGGTCTCTTCCAACCTGGTTGTTCTATGATTCTACGAAAAATGCACAACGTGTATCCTCTTTCTTCATATTATACATTTTTCTATTGTTTCAATTTCCATTCTCTGATGTTTGAGTATGTATTTCTCCCCCTCTTTGCTACCCTCTCTCTCTTCTTCTGAAAGGAAAGTGCCAACAAGGAACAGAAGATTTGATTTTAATTTATACATATTTACAATAACATGGGTCTATGTTAAAAAAGAAATTTGTAAGTATTTCTTGGGAAATTTAACCCAACATTCTTCAGCACTTATAATCGGTGACTCCTTCATCCTCATGGCCCCTGAAAATCTTCTGTCTTATAAAATCTTGAATTTTTTTTTCTAGAGTTAAGGTATGATATCTAGAAATGAGAATTTATATTTTGTTCTTCAGATTTTAATCCTCCATAAAACCTGTGAATCACTCCAATGATTTTCATTTGTTTCATTCACTTACTTTAATATGGCAATTGGGTATCTCATATGAAAGTTCTGAGAACAAGTAGAAAATAAATTGTCACTATATGACCTCCAGCTTGCACTATATGACCTCCAACTTGCACCTCAACAAAATAAAAAGAAAAAATGAAAAAGAGAAAACCCCTTTATGTCACCTGGGAAACACCTTTAATGAAGAACCATTGTGATGAGGATTCATTCCTTTTCTCCTCTTTGCAGGTTAGGATCTTTGGGTTGTTTACAGCTTCTCCAGGAAAGAAGGGATTTGGGTAGGTGTGGGGAAAAAGTGAAAGAAAACTTAGTCATGACACAGCATTTATTTTTTTAAGTGCTCCCATGTGCAGAGAGAAAACAGGATTATCATAGTTCTTAAAATTTATATCACTGGCTTTGGATAAGTTTTATGACATGGTACATCTTTTAGAAAAGGTGGCAGAGAAAGCCAAATTATTTCAAGTATTATGGAAGAAAAGGGAACATAGAAATGAGAAAAATAAAAATAGTGCTTCATGTATTCTATATGCGCCTGATATTAATGAAGAGGGATGCATTTTTAAATCAATATTTCCCCAAAATTATGTATGTGACTGGATTTTTTTTAATTTTAAAGATAGTTTATATTTGAGTTTGTGCTTTGCTACCTATATATTTCAACTTTACTGGACTCACTGGCTTCAAACTTGTTGTATGCAATATAGATTCATAAGAAAGTATATAACATTAGATCAAAAGCCAACAGCTTTACAGCTACTGACTGAAAGTCAGTGGCAAAAAGAAGGCTTGACTGAACCAAATGGTCTACTGTTGATCATTTTGTTGAAAGTTCAAGAGGTCAGTCTGCTTGACTCTGCATTCCAGCTCAAAGGATATAAATTTTTTACCCTGACTCAGGTGATGTGTGGAGCTTTACCTTCAACCTTCAAGCAGGTTCAGGTTCTACATTACTTCAAAACTTGAAATTGTTTTCTACAAGCCCTCTTATACTGTAATTTTGTTTAATTCTCAAGAAAATGCAGCGAAGTTTTAGTTTGTTTATGTAGTTGTGATAGCATTGGAAATGCTTGGAAGTCAAAATGTGCAAAACTAGTAATAATATAAATGCTTAATATTTCAACCTCTGATCATTCAGGGCTTTCAAGCTGCTGCCTAATGAAATCTGACACCTGTTGGTAAGATGAAGAAAGGAAATGTCAATTTTTAAACAATTGAGCCTATATTTTGCTATATTTACTGTGTAGTTGTTAATTTTCACAGTAGATTTGTGGCAATCTTTCCTCTTATTAGGTCCTTCTGCTCTTCTGTATATCAAATTTCACAATCAGTATAGTTGTGTTAAATCTCCTCAGACAGGCAAATCCTCCCACACCTTGGTTGTCCCCAGAATTTTCATTTCAGCAACAACTGGGAAAGTATTAAGAATTCCGGTCACATCTAAGGATCCAAATTTTTCCATATATTTCCTCTTTCCTTCCTTTAAGATGAAGATACTGAAGTTCTTCCTGGAGTTTCAATCTACTTCAGCCTCTGAGAGTAGAATAAATTATTTCAAACTTTGTAATTGTGCTCTCCATACATTTACTTCTGAAACTGTGGAAATTAGGTTTCTGAGATGTTAAGGATTTCTTTTACCATTTTCTATGCAGAGAGCACAAGTCTTCATTCAACTAGAATTAGCTTTTAAGTAGATTCCCTGTAGCAGCATTTTAGAGCACTTGATCTAGCAGAGAAATTGTTACTATTGTCATATGAGCCAGCAGCATTGTTGCAAAGAAATTTTTTTAGGTCTTCTTAGAAAATGAAATGGAAATTCACTTACCTATAAAGACATCTTCTATGTTAAGAAAAAATGAATGCAAACACCCAACTTACAACTTCACAAGGATACAAAATAGCTTTTTTTTTAAAAAAAAATATTAACCATGTAGAATAGACAGTTCATCAGAATTCCTGAGATACTTGTGCACATCCACTGGTAAAAGAATGTTATCTCTATATGTTTAATGGTTACAATTAAATGTTGTGGGGTAACACAAAGTAATGTGCATATTCAAGTCTGTAAGAACTTTACTCTTTTTTATTTTCATTTATAGTCCACCTATAATACACTATGCCAATAAGTTTTACTATTTTATAATACTTTTCTATTTTTTCAGACAAGTTTTCTTTCAAAAAGTAACAGTAAACATTCCCTAAGCAAATACTATTTTTACTTGTTTTTAAAGTCAAGGACAGAGAAATGATGCATTATAATATAAACAAAACTAAAATACCTTTGGAAATTTCCCTGAACCTCTGTCATTTCTTTGAGTAATTATATGCACACTTTCATACGACTATACTGTAAATCACTGTAAATTCTCACTACACTGAGGATACTGAACTTTATTTTGTGTTTTGGCCGTAGGCAAGAGCATGGAACTCATCCTGTTGAATTTAGTAAATACCTAGTAATGATTCATCTTCAGAACAGAAAAATGAATACATAGGAATCAGTTTGGAAACATCTCCCACTGACTGAGTTGGTCAGTGGCACAGAGACAAACTAGAAGACAGAATCACTTTTTTTCCTATTGAACAGTCTGTAGTACTTTACTGAGGAAAAGCTTTGAAAAACCACAGAACAGTTGTGGTTGAAAGGGACCTCTAGAGATCATCCAGTCCAACCCCATTGCACAAATCATATTTGTAGAGCAGGTTGTTCAGGATTGTGTCCATTCAGGTTTTGAATGCTTCCCACAGGGACTCCTCAGACTCTCTGGGAAACTGGTGCCAGTATTCAACACTATCACAGTAAAAACATGTTTTCTTGTGTTCAGGTAGAATTTTGTGTACTTTAATTGATACCTATTGCCTCTTGTACTGTCTATTGAGAAGAGTCTGACTCCTGCGTCTTCATTCACTTTCATCAGGTATTCGTACATGTTAATGAGTCCCTCCTTAAGCCTTCTCTTCTCCGGCCTAATTGGCTTCAGATTTCTCAGCCTTTCCTCATATGAGAAATGCTGCACACTTTAATCATCATAACGGGTTTTTTTATGGATTCCCTTCAAGTAATTCTGTATTACTGGGGAGCCCAGAACTGGACACAGTACTCCAGATGTGGCCTCACCAGTGCTGGAGAGAGGGGAAGAATCACCACTCTCAATCTGCTTGGAGCACTACTCCTAATACAGCTCAGGATGCTGAGGTTGTTGGCCTTTTTTGCCATGACAGTGCATTGCTGGCTTATGGTCCTCTTGCTGTCCACCAGGACCCCAAGATCCTTTCCAGCTTAATGGCCCCCATTGTGTAGAGTTCCCTGAGGTTATCCCTTCTGAGCGGCAAGACTTTAACTTTCCCTTTGTTGAACTTCATGAGGTTCCCATCTGTCTCTTCCTGTCCAGATCCCTCTGTATGGTGGAACAAGACTCCAGTGTATCAGCCACTCCTGCCAGTTTTGCATTGTCATCAATATACTCAAGAAATCTCCTAGATTTCTTGTGTCCTTCTGCATTGTCCTTTTAGCAGATATTGGAATGGCTGAAGTCACCTCTGTGGACCAGAGTCTGTGACCACGAGATTTCTTCTAGTTGCTTGAAGAATGTCTTTCCTACTTCTTTTCAATAAGGTTATAGAGGATATATATTACAATGGCAAGTGTGTTGGTATGTTTACTAATCATGACCCATAAGCACTCAACTGGCTCCTTAACCCATCCCAAGGAAGACTCACATGTGTTCCTTCTGTCCTCACCATAAGAGGCAATTCCCCATTTTCAGCTTTACTCCCTGTACTTCTAAAAAGACCTGTATCCCTCCATTGCAGTACTCTAGGCATATGAGCTATCCAAACTGTGCATATGTCCCCCCCATTAAGGTCATAGTCCTTTAAGTGAATACTTCCAACTCCTCTTGGTTGTTCCTCAGGCATCATGCATTAGTGTAGAGGCGCATTCGTGTTGATGGGCATCAAAGCAGACCACATCCATTATACGGGCTTTAGAGCTTTCCCTGAAATGCTTTTCTGCAAGCATATCCTTCTTTACATGCCACTGCTCAGAGGGATTCTCTTTCCATTCTTATTTTATTCATTGCTATGTCCCTGGGTTTGCATCAATCCAGACCCTTGGCTTCCTTACCCTGTCCCAAACTTTCCTCCTTGTTTGTTCCACATCATTTGTAGTTTAAGGCTCTCCATACCAAGTTTTCCAGTCTATTGACAAAGATTCTTTTGTACCACCTAGTTGAATGGATCCCATGTCTTCCAAGCATCTGATGGCCCTCAAAGAGATTCCCTCGGCCACAGAAACTGAAACCCTGCTGCTAACACCAGCTGCTAACCTGCAGGATCAGTTGAATCATACTCAGAATCTTTCCTAGCATGACTGACAAGAATACCATGTGGGCTCTCCACGCCCTGCATTATTGCTCCAAAAGCCCTAACATCGTGCTTAATATTTCCCAAGATACCACAGAAATAACATTGGTGCTAGGCATGGACTGATATCTGGCAGTAGCACTCATAAGTCCAGGCACAATACCCTAAAAGTAAGTCTCCGCTAAGCAGCAAACCTCCCTAGATGACAAGTCAGGTCAGCAGATGTGAGTGTCCATCAACCACATCAGAGAATCACCTACCTTTATCACTCACTGCTTCTTTGTAATTGTCCTGAGTGGCTCAGACTTCGCCAGTAAAAATGCTTCAGCTGACAGCACTCCCAGGTGTCAAGGGCAGTGAACCTGTCAACTACAAGGGTAGCGAACCTATTCCATAACTGCAATTCATGAGATGGGGCAGGAGCCTTCCTCTCACCATACCCAAAGATGAATAAGTTAAATAAATTAAATTTGCAGGCTTGTTTCTAATGTTCTGCTGCACAAAATGTTACATCTGTTGGCTTAATGCTGGTCCTTACTCTTATACAGGCCTTTCCCTAGCACAGGTTAGAGGGAAGGGCTTGACCCTCCCAAATAAGTTTTGAGCTAGAAGAAAGGTTGCAGGCACCATTTGACAAAGGGCAGCTGAAAGAATTTGTCAGAATCTGTTAGGACTAGGCTTACCTTATTCTTAACCTTCCTTGGCAGCAGCAAGTGATCTGATATTCCTCTGAAGGTTTACAGGAGTTTCCAGCTCTCTGACAAAGTATCCAGAAACTCAAGAACATGTCAAGGAAGGAGAGCCCAGAAACTGTTTTGAAAACTAATATATCTGTTGCTTCTGTTACATGTGCTCTGGGATTTGTGCTCTGGTCAGGGGGATTACATAGACACATACAGAAGGACAAAATAGGTTTATACAGCAACATACAGTCAGATTTCCTGCCAATTGAACTGAAAACTCAGGTCAATTTTTCTGAAAAGGATTCATGCAAACAGAGGCCAGATTTCAAGTCAACCTGTAATGAATTGTGATTAGATAATGAGCAGCTTATACATTTACAGTAGAAACCAGGATAATGGGATTAGACTTTCAAGATACTTCATAGTCTTTCCACTAGCCTGCATAAGACTTTGAACCGAGTCCACAAAACTCTGAGTTTCAACTGACTATACTATTAGAATTGTAATATTCAAACACATTCAGACTGTTATTCCATTGATTTTAGATATATCTGAGCTATTTTTAAATGTGATGCAGCTAACCAGCTCCATAAATGCTATGAGTTGCATTGAATAGTATAAATGCCTTTATATGCCAACATAATAGAAGCTGTCACAGAGAGTATTTATTTTTTAATTATCAGGACCTTTAAATGTTCTCTGAATGCCAGCCTCTGTGATATAGTAAAAATGAGGATGTAGCACTCATAAGTTATCTCTTTCTAAAACTACAATGTTTGTTACCCAAACTGTGGCATACCAATATATTTTTGCTTCTTTTTGTGTGGCTACTTTTCAGGTTGGTTATATTCCTTCCTTTAACATTCATGGGTTCTGAATGACTTGCATTTTCTCTGTTACTGATATTTTCTCTTCTGTTTGGAAAACTGTCACAATTTAAGCAAAAATATGAGGGAGAGTTTTCCAATCTGCTTAACCCTTTCTCTGATAATCTTACAAGAAAAATAAAGCTTTGTCCAGCTCACCAGACTGCAGAAAATACTGAGCAATCATGAAAGGACAATTAGTATTGTCCAGCTTGCTCAACACCACTGCATTTGGGATTTTATAAGCAATCTTGCAAAGACAATTAATCTTGTGTCTAGCTTGCTGAGTTTAAATCAGAAAATTCCTTTAGATCCTCTTAAAAGTTAGTAGGATTACCGAGGTTTGTATATATATAAACAAGTTAATTTTATTACAAATAATTGACTATAACAATTTGTGACTAAATAAAGGCTTGATGGTGGCTGGAGATGAGATACTATCTATGAAAATAAATTAGAAGTCAAGTACAAGCATAGATAAGAGCAATGTGCAGGTAAGAAATATGTAGTTAAGGGCAAAGTATAGAGAGATATTAATAACTACCTAGCTGTTAAGATATATAGTTAATACATACAACACAAAGGTCTTGCTCCACATGATGTCCCAGTGAAAAGAGTGAGGTGGGGTCTGAATGTTTTGATGATATTTCCCCCATTTTACCACTTGCGACTTTTATAAAAATTACTATGAGAGCCTAAACTCTCAAGTACTCTGTGAAATGTGTCCCTCAGGGGTCTGTACTGGGATCGGTGTTGTTTAATATCTTCATCAATGACATAGGTAGAGAGACCAAGTCCACCCTGAGCAGGAGTGCAGATGACACCAAGCTGAGTGATGCAGTTGTCAAACCAGAAGGACAGGATATCATCCAGGAGAACCTAGACAAGCTGGAGAAGTGGGCGTATGCAAATCTTGTCAGGTTCATCGAAGCCAAATGCAAGGTCCTACACTCAGGTCAGGGCAATTCACAGTTTCAATACAGGCTAGGGGATGATGTGATTGAGAGCAGTCCTACAAAGAAGGACTTGGAGGTCTTCATTGATGAGAAGTTACACATGAATTGCCAATGCACGCTCACAGCCCAAAAGACCAACAATATCCTGGGCTGCATCAAAAGAAGCATGGCCAGCATGCTGAGAGAGGTGATTCTGCCCCTTTATTCCACTCTTGTGAGACCCCATCTGGAGTACTGTGTCCAGTTCTGGAATCCTCAACATAAGAAGGATATGGAACTGTTGGAATAGGTACAGAAGAGAGCTACAAAGATGATCAGAGGGCTGGAGCACCTCTTCTATGAGGATAGGCTGAAAGTTGGGTTTGTTCAAGCTGGAGAAGAGAAGGCTCCAGGGAGACCATATAGTGACCTTCTAGTACCTGTAAGGAGCCTACAAGAAAGTTGGAGAGGAACTTTTTCACAGTGAGGATTTGGAGAAAAATATCAGCAAGTGGCAACCCCATGCTGTGCAGCCACTCAAGGGTGAGGTGTCATAACCATTATTGCAAGAGGTTTGGCTTTTATATGACTGAACAAACAACTTAGATTGCCGCCAAAATGTGGAGTCTCTAGGTCCAAATGTTTACTGCCTTTCTTTCTCATACTTTCTTGCACCAAGAATAGCATAGCACAATCACACAAAAACCCACTTTTTCACTTTCATGCATATTAGCAATGGTGCAGCACAATTCTACTGATAACAGTAATGTGAAAACTTACAGATTGAACAGTACACATAGCAATGCAACACAAATCATCCATGGCTCACCTACATTGGTCTAGGCCTGTTGATCAGGCTCTGTCATTTCATCTGGTTCTCCAAGCTTTGGAGGATTCATATTGTCAATGATTAATTAATTCATAACTTGTCTTTGATATACAGACCATCTAATTGGTCTAAACACAGAATCACAGAATCACTAGGTTGGAAAAGACCCACAGGATTATTGAGTCCAACCATTCCTATCAACCATTAAACCATGCCCCTCACCATCTCATTCACCTGTCTTTTAAGTACCTCCAGGGATAGTGACTCAACCACCTCCCTGAGTATCCTGTTCCAATGCCCAATGACAGTTTCCATGAAAATTGTTTTCTAATGTCCATCCTGAACCTCCCCAGCAGAGCTTGAGGCCATTCCCTCTTGTCCTGTCCCCTGTCACTTGGGACAAGAGGCCAGCTCCCTCCTCTCTACAACCTCCTTTCAGGTACTTGTAGAGGGTAATGAGGTCTCCTCTCAACCTCCTCTTCTCCAGGCTAAACAACACCAGCTCTCTCAGACACTCCTCATAGGACCTGTTCTCCAGCCCCTTCACCAGCTTTGTTGCTCTTCTCTGGACTCACTCCAGAGCTCCAACATCCTTCTTGTGGTGAGATGAACACAGAAATGAACACAGTACTCGAGGTGCAGTCTCACAAGTGCCGAGTACAGAGGGAGAATAACCTCCCTGGACCTGCTGGTCACACCGTTTCTGATACAAGCCAGGATGCCATTGGCCTTCTTGGCCACCTGGGCACACTGCTGGCTCATGTTTAGTCTGCTGTCAACCAACACTCCCAGATCCTTCTCCTCCAGACAGCTTTCTAGCTACTCTTCTCCTAGTCTGTAGCTCTGCATAGGGATATTGTGCCCCAAGTGCAAGACCCAGAATTTGGCCTTGTTAAACCCAGTGGTCCAGCCTGTTCAGATCCCTTATCTGCAAAATCATCCATGGGTTACCTATCTCATTTCAGGCCTGTTGATCAGCCCCTGTTCATTCACCCCCCACAACTTTCCCCTTTGTTTTCATTTTTATAATAACTTGTGCATTTGGGATTAGGTTTTATATGTAGATGGAGTGAGTGAAGTCATTATATTAAACCCTGCTGACTGGTGGAGAAGTTCTCACTTCACATACCAGAATTTAACTGCGTATGCCCAGCAGAAGTGGTTATGGGAGTGATTTGCCTCAGAGGCAGGTAGCCTTTGGTGTGGAGGTATGTTTTATTATTATAATGATATTACACTTATGTTATAGTGAGTACAGGTCTCATCTGGAGGGCAGGATCAGCAACTGTAATTCATCTTCTTAGAAAATAACTGCTAGGACCATGCTCCTTGATGATAGCAGAGGCTGACTACATCTGTCTCCAAACATCCCACTCCCCATTTCACAGAGTAAGATGTCCTTGCTGCATTCCTTTCTGATGAACACTATGCTGCCCTTGTGTATGTTGGATCTCCACTGACTTTTAAAGAAAAATGGCTTTGTACTTGACCTAGGGTAAGAGGAAGTATTCAGAAAGCTTTAGGATTCCCATTTCTCCTCACATTTAGCTTTATTCCCACAACAACCAAGACAGGAAAATCAGCCATGAAGCGAAACATTATGCCATCTTGTTCTTAGGTCCTTGGACCCTAACAGTGGTCCCACAGTCAAAACAAATCGCAAGTTCAGATGTCATTCAGGAATATTACAGTATATGTGCCTTAAGAATGCCTGTTTAATGAACAAAACTGTTGACAGATGACCCAAAATCTTCACAGTCATGCCCTCACAAAAGGAAATTTCTTACTCAAGGGTACAGAAAGCAGAAAATATAACCGCTCATCCAAAGGCATGAGGGCTCCAGAAGAAATAATCAGTCACCAAAAAGTTGGTGAGGGCACTCAATCCTGAAAGATACTCTGGGTGGCATTCCAGTCCCAAGAGGAGATGTCCTATTGCAGGCCTGCAACTCTGAGGAGAAGCAGACTTAAAGGGAGTCTCAAGTGGTACCCTGTTTTGTACCTAGTCAAGTATGATCTGTGGCCATTCTAATTGACTGGGGGCCACATCTTTCAGAACTGTATGCATGACAACTGTTTGCTAACTTCCTCAGTTTGCAGTGCAGGAGGTGGTGGGTATGAGGGTTTCATCAGCTGGGAAGCTCTTCAGTAAACATGGCATTTCTTGCATCCTTAACAGGCCCTGATCTTCCTTGTGTCCTTACCAGGGTGTCCACCTTCCACAAGGACTTGAGATTGCCTGGCTCATAAAGACCCAGAGGGAGAAATGCCATCATATATTACCTTTTACAAGCTAGTCAATAAAAACAGCCTCTCCTTTGCATTTGCTAAGAAGGTAAAGATATGCACAGACAATTGTTTCAAGAATGAGTCAGTATGTGTCTGTAGAACTTCCCCGTTTTTCTTGTAAGTTCACATAGGTAAGTTGTCACTAAAACATTCTTTATTTCTTATGGTTTCTGTGGGCAACTGCTTCAGAATAGCTTATCTTTTCCAATAAATTTGACAATTCAGTGCAAAATTATGTCGTCTGACATTCAAGTCAGAAGTATGCATAAGTTTGTCAGCTGGGAATTTATTGTTCACAATGGTGAAAAAATATGTTTTTGTCCCTAGCGATTATCTATTAAGTTTTCTGTAAGTTGCAGTCACTAGGGGATGTAGCAGAAGATACTAGCAGAACTAACATTCGAGCTGCAAATAATTTGGTTTAGAATATGAAAGAAAGGACAACTGAATCAAAGTAAATTCGACTACAAAGAAGTCATCTAATGGCAAGTCATCTAATCCATTTGCTACCTTAAAGATTTTGCTATCCTGACAGCAGCTTGTTTAACCTGTTCTTAAAAACTTTTGAACAACAGAGGATATTTTCCTCACAAAATTCAACAGTACTTAAGAAAGTCTGTAGGAAATTGAAACATTCCTTAGCTATTTGGATTGCTGATCCATTGGACTTTCAAAATAATCCCGAATCTTCATACTTTTCACAATTCCCTGTAAAACTAAAAGACCTAAAGTATCCTCTAAAAAACAGGGCTTATAAGATTTGTGAAGGTCTTACTCATTAGGTTTTGAGTCTGTCCCAGTTCCTTAATGAACGAAATCTAAGTGTACGTATACGATCTGTGTAAGTATTTTAAGGCAAAAATGGTCAGATATAGGAGTAGTACTATGAAATAATGTAGGTTCTAAGAAATGTTTGAAAAGAATTCACATTTTACATGGTTAGAGTTTAAAAATAAAACAGAATAGATATCACTATGACCACTTCCAAAAATGACTTAACCAAAGATAAATTTGAATTTTTCACCTTCTGAAACAAGGTAACAGTTCTAACACAATATAAATGCACAATAAACCTAAATTCAATCTCTGGATGTCATTTCTCTGGCACAGAGCTGGAAGCTGGAAAGGCAGACTAACAAGTTGCAGCAAGTTATTCTCTGTTGATGGATTCAGTTCATCATTAAGACTTTGTCTCTCTAAGATTTTCATGTACATGGTGAGGAAAGGCATTATGGAGAGGAAGAAGGAGGTGGATAGGGATTGCACAAACTACGCAGGCATGTGGGAAGAGAAAGGAGTGGAAAAACAACTAAGAGTTACAAACATTATCTTTCCACATTTCATCAGTGTTATGTAGTCCTTTACAAGGAAATCAGCTAAAAATATTTAATGAAAATTAAACTTTACATTATAAAATGATTTAAAACCAACTGAAGTATCTGCTCAGAAATGTCAGGAAATAAGACTGAAGTTTCTCAACAGCTCTGTTAGATAACATTCTTCAGTGGAGATTTTTTATGCATTATAGTCCTGAACCTACCCCAGTTAAGGAATCTACAGTATTATTCCTTCAAGTAAATTTCACATTTATAATACAAAGAATGGATCTGAAAAAAGAGTGTAACTGAAAACAGGAAAAGTAATGTCAAAAGTGTGAGAAACACTCTTTCACTGCTAAAATATGAAAAAGGACAAACTCTTCAAAGCAAAGATAATAATATTTTTATTTTACAATTTAGTGCTGAATTGGATACAATCTAAAAAAGGCATACTGCAAAGACTGGTTACAGGAGTTTTATACTGGTAGAACATGTATATTCGTACAGATTTTGAGATCACCCACTATCACAGTTCCTTTGTGTCTCTGATGCTCTTTATCTTATCTCCTTCTTCATTGTCTCCTCCTGATGAGTTCAGGTCTGCCTTTTGACTAATAAACGAGCTAAATTCCTGTTACAATCACTTCCTTCCTTACTGCAAGTTGGCTCAAAGAATATTCATTTAGGTTATCCAATTATGTCTGAAGATTGTCCACACAACATCTCCCAACAAGAGACAGATCCACATCACAAAAGCATACAAACCAGTTGCAGCAAAACCCATCAACCAATTCTCACAAAAGGAACTTTTACAGTCTTTGCTGTTATCATGAATCAAATAAGGTCCAGATGCTCTACATCCAGGAAATAATCTCAAACTGGGATATCTAGTAATGGAAAGGTAGTCAAATTTTAAAGATGTTTTGAAGATTATCCTTTGTGAAAAGAATGACAATCAATCGTGTCTCTGGTACGCAAGACTCATAGACATTTCCCAGTGCTTGCCAGACTGGACTTAAATTCTAGGGTAAAAAAAAGAAGCCTTCTTACCTTACCTGTTAGAAAATAATAATGCAAAGAGAAAATAAATTTTGAGCAATATTGGGGGGGTTTGTTATTGTAACAGTAATGTTAGGGAGAAAAGGGGAAAAAAAAGTAGAAAAATATAAGATGGACTAATAGCCAGATCATCACAAATTAATAAGGGCAGCAAAGGAGAAGAGTGAAAAGTGCAGAGATGGAAACGGAACGGTAATACCAATCTGTATTTCCTCTGTATCCTCTGTAAGAGACCACAGGCTGCAGTGATAGATTCAATTAACCTTCCACTTTAGCCTGGTACTTACACTAAAGTACATATTTCACTTCACGAGATAGTGACAGTAATTTATACACATATATGAGTATAAATTAATATGAAGTTGTTTAATAATTATTTGATTTCATAAACATCATGAAGCAATGTTTAATATTCAAAAGAAATACTACTTAATTTTTGTTTAGGAAATAGAATTAGTAGCAATATTTCTGCTTTTTAAAAGAAATATTATTATTTAACTGACACTGAGAATACCAGGCATAGTAAAGTAGCTCTGACAAAATTCACATTTTACATTTGCATATTTAGTGTCATAAAAACCTCCTATCCTTAGTATATATGCCTCTGTGTGCCTCTGTAAATGGCTTGTATAATTAGGCATAAATCAGGGTTTAGTAAGACTTTCAGAAGAACTGCAGTTATAAACCTCTACTTCAGAGGCATCACATATTATAACAAAAAAACACAAGAATGTAAACTCAACGTGAATCATGTGATTTATATATTGATCTTTCAAGTGAAATATTCTCCAAAATACTTGAGTTATTGCCATCCTGATAGACTCAGAACATTCATTGCTCATGAATACAGTATCTCCATTTCGAAGGTTTAAGGGTATGTACATCAACATCTGATTGCAATGACTATATGAACTGGTGGGAAAGCTAGCATGAGCATTGAAGCATGTGACCACCCATGTGTCTCTTTAGCAGTTACTTTGTCTAAAGTGAAGACTCTACTGTATTACTGGTAAATTAAATACGCCTTTGCACAATAGAAACATGAAGTGTTTTTTAAAACAACAATACTTGGAGGTAGACTAAATCCCAGTTTGCTCTTGAATAAAGCTGGTTTGAAATCCTTACCTTTTATTTTATATTTCATCAGATGAAATTGAAACTCTACACAGGATTTTTTTTTACAATTTAGTTCTACAATGATTGTCTTTAGTGCATGTATTGAACTGGACAGGGTTACTGTACAACAGAAGATCTAGTTTCTTCTGAAAGCAGTATTTACAGTGAAATTGGCAGAGTAATGACAGCTTACATCATGGGACAGGGAGCAAAAGAATATGGACTTTTATATCTTAGTTTTAGACCTGTGAGAGAAAAAACACTGTTTTCTCCTGATTATTCTTTGTTTTAAATTGGAGGTCTCCCATTTTCTTGAAGTTCCACTGATTTTTTCCAGTCTACACAGAACTTTTGTCTACCTCCACAGTTCCTTTGATCCACCTACATCCCTAAGAAACCATTTCTGCTGCTGAATGTGACATTGCTGGGAAACCTCACACTGGTTCTGGTGTCCTAAACCTTGACCATCTGTACTATGGTTCTGTCTCAGTGAAAACTAAGGAACCAAAATTTTTATTGTATTGAATTTGCTTTTGGTTTAGGGAACTCCAAGTTCTATTCTTAGCAGATGGACTGTTTTTGTGACTGTAGCCCATATCTAGTTATGAGTTGAATACAATATGGATTAGAAAGAAAACAAATACTTGAAATTGGAACATCTGTCATGTGCCTAACACTGAGAATTAAAAAAAGACATAATTTAATGTAATTCATAAGGCATGAAAGATTTGTTTCTGAAAACATCAATTTTAAAAATACAATTATTGATTAGTAGCTAACCTGTTGTGGGTTAACCCCACTAAGCAGCTAAGTACCACACAGCTGCTCACTCACTCCCCTACCCCTCGTGGGGCAGCAGGAAGAGGAAGAGAATACTATAAGCAAGAAAACTTGTGGATCATGATAAAAAAAAATTAAGAAGCAAAGCAGGAGTAGAAGAAGAAAGAAAATAAAACAAAACCAGCATTATCAAGGCAATCACTTACCACTTCTCATGGGTAGACCATTGTCTTGCCAGCCTGCAAAGATGGCTAACTCTCTAAATTCCCCTCCTTTTCCTTTATATTGCTGAGGATAACATCATATGGCATGGTAAATATCTTTGGTTTATTTGAGTCATCTTCCTGGTTGTGTAACCTCCCAAACTCATGTGTCCCCCCACAATCTGTTCACTGGGGGAAGCAGAGTGAGAAATAAAACAGGTCTTGATGCTGTGCAAGTACTGGTAAGAAACAGCTGAAATACTGGTATTTCATCAGTATTGTTTTATATAAAAGACCCAACACAATACAAGCTGTTGTGAAGAAAATTAACTCCATTCAAGATAGATTCAGTACCTAATCAAAATTTGCTGCAGAATTTTACACATTTTCTTGGACTTGTATTAAAATAATTTGAAAATTAGAAAAATATCATGATTTTGATAACAGTGCAACAGATATTAGTTGAAAGACATAAAATTGTGGCAACCATCATGAGCCTGATTGTGAAACTAACTTAATGTTATGAGAATTCCTTCAGATGACCTCATTAAGATTAGTTGCCTGTCTTGGTAGAATATGGTTTATTTAAGTAGTATTTGCCATACTGACTTCTGGTTTATGATTTTGATTTTGTAGCCCTCAATAATTTTTTAAAATTAAAAAATTGTGTACGTAGTTACATATACAAGATCTAACAAAAAATAACCCCAAGACTAACCTTGGGGTTAGGAATTAAGAGAAGTATATAACACATTTTAAACTCTTACAGTGAGACAAGGTACAACTCTAATAGTTCACTTGATCCAAGTGGACTCGTGTTCACATATAGAATTTTTTTTACCCTTGGTTAGAAAATGTTGGTGTGCAAGAGTGGAGAGTGGGTTAGCAACAAGTTTCTTGTGAAACTGAAGAAATCCATGATGGACACCTTTCAAGTATTCAATGAGTACTACCGTGAAGAGTGCATGTCTCGTGCACATGTTTTTGGAGGGAAAAAACAATTTTCAGAAGGCCAACAAAGCATGAAAGACGATGATCTCCCAGGCTGCCCACATACAGCAGTTACTGAAGACAATATTGAAAAAAGTGCAAACTGTGATTCAGAAAGACAGAATTGTTGTACAAGCAGTAGCTGAAACAGTTCATTTGGACAGAGAAATTGTTCAACATATTCTAAAGGCAGAACTGAACATGAAAACGTGTTGTGCAAAAATAGTTCGAAAATGCTGTCATACCAACAAAAAGAACATCACAAGGAATTGTATTTGGACCTTTGCAAAACATTGAGGATGTAACAGATTTGTTTGTTTTGGTAATTACTGGTGATAAAACTTGCATATTTACGTATGATCTGGAAGTCAAATGACAACCAGTGCAAAGTAAGTCAGCAACATTTCCAGGACAAAAAAAGCATGCATGAGTCACGCAAAGTGAGAGACCATGTTGATTGTTTTCTTTGATACCCAGGGTATTGTGATGGCAGAGTGAATTCACAATTGCCAAATGGTAAATCAGTAGTATTACATTAAAGTGTTCACAAAATTGAGTGGACACCTAAGAAGGAAATGAACAGAATTGTGGAGAAATAGATAATGGATTTTGCACCAAGACTACTCCAGCCCACAATGTTTTGTCTATGAAGCAGTTTTTAACTAATAAAGGCATCATTGTGCTTGACCAGACCTGACTACCTGTGATTTCTACCTCTTCCTGAAAATAAAATTGGTGTTCAAATGAAATCATTTGTGATAGAAGCTATGAAAGTAAATACAACAGAGATCCTCAACAACCTATCAGAAAATGATCTGTAGAATTGCTTTGAACTTCGGCAGTATTGCATAAAGGTGTGTGTCAACTCAAAAGGGAACTATTTTGAAAGTGATCAGAGCTGATTTCTTTAATTTGTTAAATAAAAAGAATTACAGGCACAGTTCTTTTTTTTTTTTTTTGTGTGTTGACTTGGTATGAAACCCACACTCACTCATATAATATGTCTCTTAAGGTTCACCCAGATACCTGAAAGCTGATCAAGAATACTGCAAATTATATTTTGTCATTTGAAATATAAGTAAAGAGTTAGAACATTGTTTTACAATAATGTCCGGGTGCTAGTACTCAGGAATTTAAATAATTTTTAAAGGCTTGTGTGAGTGACAGAAGGTTAAAGCTTAATTATTTAAGTATATCTAAACATTAAGTATTTCTAACACACTGATAAGACAGAATGATGAAAATTCTGAGATAATCCAACAGAATAAATAAACAGAGGATCCAGAGTGTCAGAACTGTGCTGGGAGGAAACTGAATTTTGAAAACCCATTGTGAGAATTGGTTGATGGGTTTTGCTGCAGCTGGTTTGTATGCTTTTGTGATGTGGATCTGCCTCTTGTCGGGAGATGTTGTGTGGACAATCTTCAGACATAATTGGATAACCTAAATAAATATTCTTTGAGAACTTACACCATTCTCTGTCTAGAACTAGTATGTATACTGAAGGCAAATCCTGGCCAGTTTGCAGTAAGGAAGGGTGTGATTGTAACAGGAGTTTAGCTTGTTTACTAGTCAAAACAAGGCAGACCTGAACTCATCAAGAGGAGACAATGAGGAAGGGTATAAGATAAAGAGCATCAGAGGATTGTGAACACAAAGGAACTATGATGTACATTTGAGAGTGGGATATGAGTTCTGTGTATGGTTAACCAATATTCCTCGAATATGTAACCAGTGTTTCTCAAAATCTGTTCAACCAGTATAAAACTCCTGTAACCAGTCTTTGCAGTATGCCTTTTTTAAAAGGGTATCCAATTCAGCACTGAATTGTAAAATAAAAATATTATTATCTTTGCTTCGAAGATTTTGTGCTTTTTAATATTTTAGCAGTGAATGAGTTTCTCACACCATGATACCTAAATAATTTAGAGCTTGTTCTCATCATTAAAGAGTGTAGCATTGGAAGGATTTTAACAAATGACAAACTTCTTAGTGTTCTATCTCACTGCTGTTGACAACTTACCTTGATCTTAACAGGGGTTGTATGGTCAAAAACTAGTAAAGGCAGCAACCTCGCTCACAAATTATTAGGAGTTTTAAGTTTAATTCTTTCTTTTAAACTCTCAAACATATATAAATTCCATTTGCAGTCATAGAGTACAGAAGACCATCTTTCTTTACTCTTGTTCAACTTTACTTTTGTTCTTTCTTTACTCTTGTAGCTTTACCACCTCAGTGGAAGGTACTGTTAATACTGAGTGTTACAGGTGCCTCCTGAGTTAGTGGCAGAGACTGACATGGTTTGAAAGATGTGCAAAAAAGTTAGAGCAAGATAAACGAAAACTGAAAAGTAGTGTGAGTCACTTGCTCCAAGTGTTAAAGGTCTTCTAGCATAAATTCCCTTACCAAAGTTAGAAAGACTTTATGTCTGGCTACCTTCAGCTTCTAGTAAGGAAATCAACTGCAAGCAAATTATTTTATTTTAGTACCCTGTAAATGGATATAAATATCAATTCTTTTATGGTATGAAATTTCTGAGATGAGCAGTGGGGTTCCCTGGTGATTTCCCACTATTATAAATCCCCATGACTGAAAGCAGGTAGTTTGCATGAATGACACCTTCAAGGTAAAGTGAGATTGCTACATGCTATTACAGATTATTAAAAAAAAAAGAAAAGGATCTAATTTAACCCATTGGGTTTTTCCATGAATTTTAACAGTTGAACAACTGACCCAAAACTTGTAATGAAAAAAGGTACTTTCTTAAAGTTAAAATTTTATATTTGCAACCCAGTTAGTACTGCAGTTATGAAATATTATTTTACTTGATTAAAATTCTTAGGTACTTTGTTTCCTCTAAAGGCATGTGTTCCCTTTAGCACCAAGCAGAGAATCATGCTAAATTCTTTGGAAGGAAACAAGAAGAAAGAATTTATCCTACTAAGCATAAAGAGCACAGAAGAGATGCTCTTTGACAATTAAATATTATTTGTGATCCTACTTCTCCTGAATATTCTGGTTTTGCTGGTAGAAAGATTAAGGAGCAAGAGGGTTTGTGTAACTCTATCTAGCACATATCCCTGGGTCTGTTTTTTCCCCCTCCAATGTTCCTAAGATCAGCTACAAAGCAAAGTTTACATTGAATCACTGGGGTAGACATCTCTTACCACCCCTTTGCACAGACGAATTTAGTGATTTGTTTAGTCTAATGGTTCATTACACTTTAAAAAAATGTGAATTTTCAACTCCATGAGTTCTGTATTGTAAACAGCAAATGTTCATGCTTACCAAAAATCAGGTTTTATAATAAGAGTTGAAAAAAACTTTATGTAATTCACAAGTAATATTTTTCTGATTTTCAAGATATTTGAGATTATATTTTCAAGCTTCGCTTACAAGGATGTGAACAAAAATATCCTTATTTTAAAAAATATATTTGCATGAAAATTAATGAAGATAATAGTGCTTTCAAGAAAAATATTAAATACATTGAGACTTATGATGAAGTTATACAAAATGATGAATGATAACCCGTATTTCTGCTACTTTGGAATTTCACAGAAAGTTAATTCTGACATATTATCATAAAGAAAAGGATCCCTTTTCTGGAAACTAGGAGTGAAGTTTACCTCAATATTCCATAATAAAATTCTTGTTAAGTACATTGAATAAAGTTTGTAAAATACATACCAGGTCTGTTAATTAATAATAGTTGTAATAGCTATGTAATTTTATTCCCCTCATCTTAGAAAATAAATTGAAGGGTGAATTTTTGATGTGCTTGCTGCATTACTAAGAGGAACTTAAAAATGGGAATGCCATTTGTACTACTGTATCAATCATTACTGTTGCAGCTTCTCTACCCATTGTCATGCCTCATCTTCAGACTCCAGAGAGACACCAGAACAGTAATACTTTATCTTGCTTAGTCTAGGGAAAGAAATAATATGAAATAATATGAAGCTCAAGTACAGTTTTATACTCTGTGCAGCAGGTTTCCATTATGTTGACTGTTGCTGACAACAATCAGGAGGAGATTTTGATGGAGAGTGGACTACTGTTGACAAAGTGCAAAGCCAGAAATTTCCTATAGCCTTCCTTTTTATTGTGTGCTTGAGAATAAAGATATTGTTTCTTTTAATGCTAATATGAAGGCATAGTACATTATTTTGAAAATTAGAATCCAATCTTTTCTGTAAAATGGCAAGAAAATGATAATAAATTTTTCTGCACATGCAGTGGCTACATAAAAAGCACTGTATTGAGAAAACATCACTACACAGGAAATTCTGGCAGTATAATTAAACCACCATAAATAGCAGCAGGTATGTGAATATTGTCTGACTTCCTTTTACTCTTCTTCTAACTTGAAGTAAAGATTTTTAAAGCATTTTCCTAGCACTCCTTGGTAGTAATTGTATTCACCATTGCAGACAATATCTCTGCATCAGTACAGAATATACGAGAGTGCTAGTTCTTTGTATCCCTCCTCCTTTGATCACTGCTCCTCTAACTAATATAGGAGATTGCCAAGATTTTGCTTTAATGTCATATCATAAAGAAAGCACCATAGTTTCTTACTGGTTTGAACTGATGCATATAGCCCTTATGAGGAACAGCTGAGAGAGCTGAGGATGTTTAGTCTGGAGAAGAGGAGACTGAGGGGACACCTTATTGCTCTCTATAACTACCTGAAAGGAGGTTGTAGAGAGGAGGGTGCTGGCCTCTTCTCCCAAGTGACAGGGGACAGGACAAGAGGGAATGGCCTCAAGCTCCGCCAGGGGAGATTTAGGCTAGACATTAGGAGGAAGTTTTTCACAGAAAGGGTCATTGGGCACTGGAACAGGCTGCCCAAGGAGGTTGTTGATTCACCTTCCCTGCAGGTGTTTAAGGCACGGGTGGATGAGGTACTGAGGGGTATGGTTTAGTGTTTGATAGGAATGGTTTGAATTGATGATCAGGTGGGTCTCTTCCAACCTGGTTATTCTATGATTCTATGATTTTATTATTCCTATTGAAGCCTCTTTTTATACCACAACTATTTCTAAAATGTAACGTTACCAGACTGAAATTCAAGAGTGGATTTCTCATACAGTAAACAGTTTGACAAAATTTATTCACTGATTTGTTGGCATTTAAAAATTCCTTTAAATGTGTAAGCTTGTATCAGTTTAAGGCCTTTGAATTATCCCCTCTCTCAGTAATTTCTCAATTCTTACGCTTTTTGTCTCTCTTTTGGTTGGATTTTATTTTTAATTTCTATACCTCTTTCCTCCTGTTTTTAAGATAATTGTCTCACTGTAGAGCTTTCAGAGGGAGACATCTATTTTACATGTTATGACCCAGTACGTGACATGGAAACCAAATTCCAGCAGCATTCTCAAAGAAGGTCTCTGCTATTTGGCTACACTATTTAGTTTAAACATCTTTGCACATGAAATTATCCAGTAGCTGCCTGAATATTTAAAAGCAAAACAATAAGCTTAAAATCAAAAACTGAATACTAACTAAATATATGAAAAGCATAATGGAAAATACATGGATAAGCAACTCTATATAAGTACAGGATACTTTTTCTTTCAAGGCTTCTATTTCTAGTTTACAGAAAATTGCATAGAGCATTAAGAAATCCCCAGGAAAAGAAGTACATTCCTCTGTTTAAGTCTGAGGGGTTAATGCAATATGAGTGACAGAAACAGGTATATAAAACTCATTTAACTTTACATGTAATTAAAAATTCAATAACCCCAGCTTGTATGGAATATTAAGAAAATCTGAGTTTATACCAAAATTGACTTTTTTCATATTGCTGCAAAAAGTTTATTTGTTAGGCATTGAGAAATCACATAACATATATGCAGATATATTTTTTCTTTATTTACTGATAAGTAGCATTTCAATAGTATATGAAATTATAGAAATTGCAAATATAAAAGCATACTGCAGCAATCAAATATTATTTCTGTCTTTTTCTCTCACTATCATAAACCAAAAGAAAATTTAAGTGATTAGAACCCTGTCATTTAACGCCCATTAAGTTTTCTATGAAACCGCACGTGTAGTCAGCAACTGGATTATTTAAAAATTTTATACACATATTATCATACATCTTCAGTGGGAATAAGGCCAACTGATGCAATATTTTCAGTTTAAATGCTGAGTACCTAAAACATTGTGCCTAGAATGTGAATGTGGGGAATTAATGTTCAATGTGACGTACAACAGCATCTATGATAAGGAGACTTAGAAAGGAAGTTGATCTTAACTAGAAATAGCAATATATAAACAGAAATTCATTTGAGGAATCACAAGGTTTCCTGACAGTCTAATTTATCCTTTGAAATACTTAAATTATACTTTTGAGTTCAGTTATGTTAGAGAATTCACCTGGTTTATCAAGTTTGTTTGTATCAACTGAACCAAATTGAGAAAATCTAGAATAGAGAGTAGCTCAACTGTGTAATTAAGTCAAGAAAAAATTCTCTCAGATATAGATATCCATAAAAGAAAGGTAAACACATGTCAGACAAAGAAAATAAAATGATAATATGTTTCTTTATTGGAAAACATTACTTTGCCAAAACCAAACATTTGTTGGTAAACAGTGATATTTTTGTGAGACATTTCTCAAATACTTTTTTGAGTTCAAGACAGACCATGTGATCTAAAAGAAATAAAATCTCCTCTCTTTTTTTTTCAGCCATGCTGTTGTGTAGAACACTGTCCAGGTAGTGATCAATCTGAGTTTAAATGGTTGCCTGATTCAGATATAGACTGGAACCCTATTTTCCATTGTGACTGCCTCAAAACCTTAGAAACAGAATCACTCTTTTGCTCCACTCCAATAAACATATAATTATTCAAACAGAATGAACAGATTCAGCTGAGGGAATGGCATCATAACTTTATGTATGTGAATCACATGGAACATCTATTTGAAACTATAAGTCATCCATCAAAAGCAAGTGCATTAGCTAAAACCCCTTGTACTATATTAGGAAAAAGTGCATTTTAGTTGTCTATGACAATAATTTCTAATTTCCATTCATCATATTCAACATGTTCGCCATCATGCTATAGCTTCCTGTGTAGTCCTGGCACAACATTATAGATAAACTCCTGCACATGTATTTACTAATACAGGTAAGGCAAACACTATCAGTCAAGAAATCAATAAACATTTCAAATTCCAGAAGAATGGATTTCTATTAGAACAGTCTGGCAGTTTTTGGCTGATTAAGTCTTTCCTCCAAAAATGTTCATGCAGTTTAAAAGAAATATAGCTCCATTTTGCTTATATCAGCAAGTGCATATTTTAGAATACAAAGTACCTATCAGCATAGACAGGATCAGATATTTATATATGATATTTTTCTTTCAGAATATGATACAGCTGATATATCAAGTCAACCCTTTCTTCATTGAAAACAGTGAAAGTATTCTTGCTGTTGATGAGCTCAACATCAAATACACAGTGCAAGTAAACATATTCAAACTTTAAATTACATAAGAAATGTAATGATAACAAAAATGAACCAGAAAAAGAGCCAAACAGATTTACTCAAAACTAATTTAAAGGATACCAAGTCTAACGTAAAGGAGAACAAGTCACCTGAATGAATATTTGACAAGACAATTGTAATAAAACTAATAAGAATGAAACTGGTGGTACTACAGCTGGGCATTCTATAATGAATATAGTTAACATCACCTGAAGCTGAAGAGTAAGTAGGAGATAAGAGATAATTGTCAAGGAAAAGAATACTGCTCCAACTTCCCCCTTCCCCAAAGGAAAATAACAATTTTGGATTCAACAAATTTGTGAAATTTTCATTTTAAAGTAAAGACCTGAAGATCAGTTATTTAAACAACATTCTGTATACTAGTAATGTGAGGAAATAGTAAATTCTGAGTCATTCACATACTGTTATTTCCCTTTCAATAGCAGAGAAGAACTTAACAAAGAAATATTTAGTCTTAAGAAACAAGGAGGATTTTAAAGTACTTACAAATGTTCATCCCTTTCATCAGCTTTGCATGCATTTAATTTGCAATCAGACCATTAATACATTAAAGACATCCTTGAAAAAGGGTGGATGACAACATGACAAGTACAAAACACTTTGGGATGATGAACTAACAGAGCTTTGAGTATTGCAAGTGTTGGAAAGGACTTCAGGAAGTACAGATCCCAGAACCTGCACTGGCTATCATATAGGTTTGATGTCAGTTGTGCATGAAGGAATAAATAATAGTATAAAATTGTTGTGATTTGAGCTAAATTAGAGTTATTTTTGACTCCTAACTCAGTTATGCTTCACTTTCTGAAAGCTAACTGCATGTTTTTGAGAAAGTGTTCTTCTCTAAAAGTGATAATATGGGTCATTGGTATGCAGAAAGGATAATGCTTGTACTTAACCAAGGCCATTCTCAAGCTAGTGGAAGGGGGTCGCACCTGCAAGAAGGGGCAAATAGGGCAGCTGACCCTAAACTGACCAACAGAGTATTCCAACCCATGTATTTCATAGTTGTTATAAAACTGAGAGATCGCAGCTGTTTCTCTGTCTTCTTCAATGGCCAATATCCAGTGAGGACCTTGTCTGTCTGGTTGCTCCTGATCCCAGATCTGTATGTTGCTGAACCCATTTCCTGAGTACTGTTCCCTCATAGCTGTGGACCCATTCCCTCATGTCTGCTCTACATTATTTGTGGTAATGTGAAGTCATCTAGGGGTGGGGGCACAATCTCATGTATTTGTATATCTTTTATGACTTTCCAATTAATTTCAACAATATTACTTTTATTATGATGATTTCATTAAAAGTATGATTTTAGTTTCCAACCTGCGAGTCTCTTTCCTCTCATTTCCCTCTCCCCTTTGACTGAGGATGGGGGGAAGGGATTTGGGAAGTCAGCTGCACAGTTTCAGCTGCTGAAATTCAGCTGGGTCTGGCTAAATTTTTTTACTGCTCAATTCCTTCATTTAAGTTCCTTCTTATATTACAGTTCAGAAATTCAAATAAAGGTTAATCATTTATTTTTTTAATTCATAAAATGCTTTCACAAATAATTTTCTCTGATGATCAATAAACTCACTGAAAATGCTAGTTGCAGGTAAATCAAGTTTCCAGTTCACCTGTGTCATATTACCAGAGAAACATTTCAGATGCATTCTCATAGCACTTCATATATATAAATTATGATAACTTTGCTTGAAAACTCACGCACATGGGACAACACTTATTAACATCAGGTCTATTTGTTTGTCCAGAGAAAGAACAAACACTCACTTTGCTGTTTGGATTATCACAGATGTTAAAAATGCTTACAACAAGGCTGTGTATTAAAGAGTAAAATGCCATCCTCTGAGAAAACAGGTAACAATTGTCTCTGGATCCTTCTTATTTTAAAAAATGTCTGGGATTAAGCTCTTTCTGAGCTATATCTGGTACTCCAGTTCACATGCAGTGTATTTGTTACAATATCGTACAAAAGAAAAAATCCACAATATAGGAAAATAGAATCATTATCTCTAAAGAGGAAATATAAATATTAAAAAAAGAAACTTGTAAAAAAAACATTCATAGCTTTTTGAGGAATTTTAATTTACATTTACTTGTGTTCTTATATTTTATTTGGTTTTCTCATAGAAATCCTACCCTGTATTATGAAAGCATGGTGCATAAATGTTTCCATGGGATTAAAGGTGATCTTGAAACAGCTATGAGTAAAATAATAATGAAAAAAACCCATATAGGATTCTATATCCTTTCTTCACAACTATGACGGCAGTAATAGTGATGGTACATTTTTTATTTAAGTTAAAAGAGAATTTTTTTTTTTGTAAGAGAGTTTGGAGCTTTCACTGTACAAGAATAGGATCTCTTCTTTCTGTTTCCAAAGAAGGCAATCTGCTGGAGATGTCACATCTGTCATTGAATACTGATTGTGTCTACAGAGGAGAAACAAACTTGATCTTGTTCCTATAATACTGATGACAGTGTTCCTGGTAACTTAACAAGGCAAGAGCTGAGGTAGGACTTAAATACTGTCTTTGTGGTAGTAGCTTTCCTCAGCTTCTGCCACTTACTAAGAACTTTAATGTCCATAAATCCAACAGGATTTTTTCCTATATAGTAAGGTAAAATTTGATTATGCACATGTCAGCAATATACAAAGGCATTCAGATGTTTGTTTTTTTACCAAACGTGCAAACTTTAGGTCAGGCAAGGAGCATCTCCTAACAGATATTTGTCAGTAGCGATTGGAAGAGTAAGATATTTGTGAGAATGAAATCATGAATATCAACAAAAAGGCTTTAAAATCAAAGATATCTAATGCAAAGAAACCATTGTGTAGATCATTCTGCTGACAATAATAACTCACAAAAATAGATTTACCTTTTCTAGGTCAGCTGCCTCCTTACCAGAGATAAAAAACCCTATACTTGCTTATGCATTCTGTGAACTGTATATTGGGTAAGAGAAGACAACCTGATATTTCACCAAAAATGGTTTCTAGTATCTCCATCTTCCACAGATGTGAAAGAGCTGCAATTCAGGCAGCTCCTACAACACTGATCTTTCATGCTAGCTGTCTAAATTATTTGAGGTGCAAGACAGACCATCTCTCTTTCTGACATTGAAGGCTTCTCCTTTAACTGTATACCTGGTCAAAACTTCTGGTCATATTTGCATGGAACCACCTGCACTCTCTCTGGAGTTACATTGATGTCTAGAGAGGATAATGGATTAAAATTTAATCTTAGAAAAAAATCATGAAGGAGTGTTGAACATATATAAGTCATAGGTTTGAGTTAAAATAATTCCAAAATATTCTTTGAAGAATGACTTCTGAATATGCTAGGTGATTATGAAACTTTCTGAATGGCAGAACAGCTTTCATTTGAGCTAAAGTATCAGTTTATAAGGATTAGGAAGGGTAGGGTGAACATTGTTTTTTAGCTCCTCTGAGTACTCTGGTTTTTACCTTTGATCTGACTCACATCAAACATTGGTCACTGTTTTAAATTGTTATGTGCAGCAGTGAATCATGAAAAGCACAGCAGCCTTCACAGATGTTTCAGAGCTAAGTGATCTTGGTCGCTGTGCACAAGCAGATACATTATTGCTGATAAAAATTTGACTTTCACCTTAATCAGATCTTTTTTTTAAACTGCACTAAAAAAAAAATCAATTGAATGATTTCAGAAGTTCACTACAACTTGTAGATAGAGTTCAACAACATCTGGATGCTTTGCTTGATTTCTCAGCTTGCCTCCATAGATATATATGACATATATCTGAAATACGATTGTACAATATAAAGTTTAACAGGGGCATACTAGGATCAGAATATGTTATCACATTCTTGTAAGTATAGCAAGGACAAAACAGCTTGTGTGGTTTGCCATTTGGCTTGATTTCATTCTTCCCGACTATTCTGGGTAATATGTTGCCTTACTGGTTTATTTTTATTTGAATTATCCTGAGGAACACATAGGTCTCCAAGGGTTGGCACTGAAAAATTGCAATTATTCTTGATGTGGACTGGGATATATTTTGTGACACTGATATTTATTTTTCTCTCCTGAACTGCAATATACAGCTGTCGTTTTCAACTCAGAGCACACCAAAGTTTTTAAAGAACCTCAGCACATTACTGAAGTCACATTGCAATAACTCTTATAAATTGCACCTGCAAACTCCTCTCTGGCTTATTTATATACTGGATCACAAGTTATTAACAGAAAATAACCCACTGAGATACAACATTCTTGTTTACAGTGAGATGCTGGTGGTGACAGCAGGAATATAAAACACAAAATCAACAGGGAACACAGAACTAATAAAAAGACAAGGGTCTATAAAGCAGAAAAAAATCCCCAAAGCCAACTGTGCAGGGAAAAATAAAATGAAATAAAATAAAATAAAATAAAATAAACGTCCATCATAAAACAATCAAAATCTGTAGCATATTTACAGATACCAGGTAGCACAAATACCCACTGAGGTTGAATATTTATAGGTGCCGGGACATGTGTGATCTATTCAGAACCAACACTTGATCAGCAGTACATAACTCTCTAAAAAACTGGTTATGTCTACTTCACTATAGCAAAAGAAACACCATAGCAATGAAGAAAAATAAAAAAAAAATGAGAGGAAAAGAAAAGAGAGGAAAAGATAGGAGAGGATAACTTGATCTGTACATTGGGTAGGTACCATTCAGTTGCTCAACATAGAAGTTTCCTTTGTTATCCCAAGAGAAAAATCCCTTGAGAAGAGAATGTGAACCCTGAAGTGGTGATGGTGTGGTGTTGACTTCATATATCATATTACATTCTCTGGATGTACCCTATAGTGATCTGTAGAGCTCCTTGTCATTCTATCATTTTCCACGCTATACTTTATATCTTACTTCTCTATACCTGCATTTGGTAACACCTTGGTTTCAAAGGGACAGAAGGATTTATTAGAAAGAGGAGAAAACAAATCTTTTTTAAGAAAACTAACAGGTAGGGAGTATGTCTTCTTATTCCTGCTTGCAGAAAACATGAAATGATACAATTTTTAGCACCCATTAGAAGACAAATTCAAAAGTACCATCCATCAGAATAGATGAAAGGCAAAAATATTTCTTATCTATAAGTACTACTACGTGTTCAGGCTAGAAAACATAGCCACAAAAACATTGATGAGGCTAGAAAAGGCTACACTTCTGTATAAGGAGCAGAGTTACATCCTCATCTCATGCTGAAGTGGATCTTCACCTTTATCTCAGAGAAAAATAGTACATTCCTGGGATAAGACAAGCTTACATATCACTCAGTCATGGACAATATTGCCAGGCAGATAGTAACAGTGTCATGAGGGCTGGAGATGGGATAGAGAATTCAGGTTTATGTCAGCAGAGGAAAAACAACAAGAGAAATTTATAATACAAAAATGTGGCCAGGCAGCTCTTAAAACTCCTGTCCCGCTTCTCCTTCTCTGAACCAAGGTTCTGTGGTTCAAAAAGTTAACTCTTTAATATAATTTCCCAGTTCCTCAGACTTATTCCACCATCCATGCACTGAACAGCTACACAATCTAAAAACCTTATGTGCCCTTAACACCATGGGGTTTCTTGGTTCAGACAACATGGAGTCACACAGTGCCCCTTTCCACAACAATAGGTGATTCAGGAGTGGGAAGGTTATATAATGTAAATAATATTGTCCTTATTCATCTTCTGATTATGGCTGTCTATAGCAAAATACAACAAACTAATTTCAGTCAATTCACGTACTGCTGTCTGGGCTAGTCACTGACCTGCATTACTTCTCTATATTGTGCAGTAACGTTAAATGAGATCACCATCTCCTCGGGAGGTGAACATTCTGTGGGTTGACTACACTGACGGTCTATTTTGGCATTCTGGCATTCTGCAGCTCTAGCAAGCATGTCTATGTCAGTAGTTTTCTACCCTCACACCCCCCACAACCCCCCCACCCCCCACCCCCTCTCCCCCCCATTCTGCTCTCCCCTATTCCCTTCATTCTCAACAGCAAAACACTTCAGAAAATTGTCAGCAAGGCTGAAGTAGAGAATTGCATCTTATTTTTTCCAGCTACAAGGAATCGTCATTTTTACAAATAGATTCAGTGTATGTATCAGCTTCCTCCTCACGCCTCCTAATGAGCACAGATATCTGATTTATTCTCGGCTTTCTGGGTTCAAAGTCATTGTCTATAACAGTTGCACTGGAAGTGATATACAGTCTGTAAATCCTGTTCATCCCTTGTGAGATTTTTGTGAAGAGAATATCAGCCTTCTTGTATGTCTTTGAGGAAAATCTAATTCTTGCTTCAAACAATGGACAATAATCCTCTGCACTATTTGCTGTGCACCTCTATGCAATCAGTCTGTTCAAGACTAATCAATATTCACATTCTTAATATTGTACTTTAATATGTATCTGAGTCCCTACCACTCTATAATATCCTACTATCTTCAGCAGATCTTGGAAATTAACTAATCTGATTCAAAGCAGTTACTGCTTACCTTTACCTCAGGATATTGTTAATAAGCAGTGCAACCTGTACTGTATTCCACTTCATCCAGTATATGTTGGTCTGAATGTAAAATTATGTATCTAATTATAAGTAATTATTTTAATTGTGCAAGAAAGTAACAAACAAAATATATTCTTGCCTGTTTTGTCTAAAGTAGTGATATGCAAATTGAACATGTCAAATGAAAATTAGCCATCTAATCTATGGTTAAAATTTATTTTTATTTATTAAGGACATTTTTGCTTAGCTCCTCTGTATCTGATGCATTTAAATTTTTTTTTAAAAAAACAGCATTTAAAAAGGGGTGCAATGGCCCCTGGAGACACAACATCTCATTTTCATGTCAGTCGGCAAGAATACTAATTGCATCATCACATATTCAGCAGCATTCAGCAAACTTGTTTATTCATTCATCCTTTAGACCCAAGATGTCTGACAGGTCACTGCCAATAAGCACTACCTTGAGAATCTCAGGCAGTGGTATACAAAGAAAATTAGATGTAGAGATGCTTGAAAAAAAATCTCCCGCAAAGGAGCTAAGCCTCTGATATTTGTCTTTTGCTAGCTTCATGACTGAGCAAAAAAATTTTACTTGTTTCCATGAACAAAACAAAATAAACCAAAAAAAGGCCCATAGTTTTCCTAAGCATGAAAAAGAAAGGACAAAAGAAAGGGAAAATATAAAAGCTGATCTGCCAATCATAAAGCATGAGATTATAAAGGATGCAGAGGAACCAGGAACCAATGTGTGAAACATGAATCTTCATCCCATAATTTCCATTGTGTGTGATGTGCTTAGCTTCACTTATTCTGAGGTAAGCAAATGAATTTCTAGAATAGATTTGTGTTGTTTTATGTTTCCATTTTATTATTATGTTTGACATTAAATTAAAGCCTACATCTTCTGCAGCATGGAGAGAGAAATTGAGAAAACAAGGAGTAAAACAGGAAAGTCACTGTTTTGACATAAAATTAGCTTACATCAGTAATATAAAAAGGGAAGTTTACCTAATTGGACAAACAGACTGGGCATAGATATTTTTCATTTAAAACAATTATCCTTGTCCTATTGCAACAGGCCCTGCTAAAAAGTTTTTTCTCATCATTCTATAGCCCCCTTAAGTACTGAAAGGTTACAATAAGGTCTTCCTGGAGTTTTTTCTTCTCACATAATCACTAAGTTGGAAAAGACCCACTGGATCGTCAAGTCCAACCATTCCTATCAAACACTAAATCATGCCCCTTAGGACCTTGTCCACCCATGCCTTAAACATCTCCAGGGAAGGTGAATCAACCACCTCCCTGAGCAGCCTGTTCCAGTGCCCAATGACCCTTTCTGTGAATAATTTTTTTCTTGATGTCAAGCCTGAATCTCCCCTGGCAGAGCTTGCAGCTATCTCCTCTTGTCCCGTCTCCTGTCAGGGCTCTCCAGACTGAATGACCCAACGCTCTCAGTCTTTTTTCGTAAGAGAGTTATTTCACACTTCTGATCATTTTTTTGGCCTTCCTGTGAACTTACTCCAACAAGTCCACATCAAGGATAAGGACTTGTAATTGCCATTAATCTCTCACAGACTCAAGAGGCAGTGGTCTGTTGCGAGGAAGTCATAGGACTGATAATATTGACAACCTACAACAAAATGATGCTCAGTGACAACAATTCTACCTTTCCACATGAAAACTCAGCTGTTGAACCCTGACACATTCAAATATTAACATTAAAAGAAAACTATATAGCGGCTTGAGATTGTAGTACAGAGAGTTTGAAGTCAATTGACATATTATTTTGTGCATAAGCATACAGATTATACAGATTTTTTTCCTTTCAGTTTTAACCCAGCATTTTAGTTGATTTCAGTGAGTCATTCTTCTGTTCATGGTGACAGTAACAGTTCTATTCATTTTAATAGTTCTTCATGATTCATTCCATGAAGCTGAAGGACAACGAATTTAAACAGACATGATATTTTCTTTCTCTTTCCCAACCTCCTCTGCGTGTTTTCCAGATACTGTTACACTACTCAGACAATCTTATGTTCACCTGTTGATTCAGTCATCCATAGTAAACCAATAAGCACAAAAGAAGATGGCATTTACCAAGTAATTCTTCTCACAGGCTCAGTGGGAATAATCTTAACCAAGGTTAGAAACTAGTCATACTTCAGGATATCCAGGAAATCCAAGGTAATCTTTCCCACTAGATGTTAAGGACATATAGTTTTGGACCCCAGTAGTAATACTTCGTAATGTCATAAAGGACCACATTGCCAGGTTACCATGTAAAACAGACCATAGTGTTTACCAAGGGATCTCTAAATAGCACCTAAAATTATTTTAGAAATATTTTCAGAATATTTTCAGAAAATTATAAAGTCTTGAAATTGACTTAAATGACCGAGAATAATAACACAACTTTAGTAGTAATTTATTAGATTATTAAGTTATTAGCATGTATATTATTATTATCATTATAATTTTCTCCTTTCCTTCCATTATGCTCTTTCTTCCTAATAGATTAAAAATCTGTTAACTGTCAGACAAACTCTTTTCCAGCAAGGTATTTTGAAAATCTCATTAAAATAACTGCATATCTTTTTTCCCACGGAAAAACAAAAATCATAATAAGGCAGGTTTTTCATGCCTTGACTAGCATTTTGGAAAGTATTTTTAATTTTACGGGGTTTTTTTTCCCAAAAGTTATGTAAAAACAATCAGTATACAGTAATAGCCTCATCAAAAGTTCCTCAGAAACATCTCTAGCATGACTGAATTGCCATGCTTAGATATGTTAAGAAATATCCCTTTCAAGTGAAACATTGCCTTAAAGGGTCATTTTCTAATGGCTATCTCAGTAATACTGTGTTCCTTGTCATTGTCACTGGTTGTATGATACTGTTTCCCATCTTAGTGACTTAGTGTGGCTTAAGCATTTCTTTTTCTTTTATTTTTTTTTTTTTGTAAGCTATGTGAACTTCAATTTTGATATATAAAGATGAATATAGTTCATCAACATATATCTTCTACCAAGCAACTCAAACTGGTTAGATTAGTGGACTAATTCCTGCTGTTATTTACCATTCTGTCTAATTTGCAATGTTACAGGTTATAGGTTTAGGGCCGGGTTATATTACTGGTAATGTTTTTATCATTTTTTCGGTGATAGAATCATTCGTAAGGCTCAGAAACTGCAAATATAAGGAGTCTAATTTAATTCAACCAGTCTTTAGAGTAACTGCAACAATCCAAACCACTGGACAGAATGCAAATACATTTTCCAGTGTCTGAGCAGTGAGTTCAGATTTGTCCCTCTGTACTCTCCCCTCTTGTCCAGCATCCTCAATGTGCTATAACTTAGCAATTCCTTATTATCTTAATGGCTTAATCTCTTAGCATCAGTTCAGTTTAACTTGCCTAAAACCAATTGTAGGATCTTTAAGCAATCTTTTTAACATCCATTAAATCTTATCATTAGGGGTCTTTGCAGTAATGTGGAATAAGTTAAATTCACTAAGTAGAAAAGATTTCATCTTTCAAACAGACCCCCATGGGGATATTATGTCTTCATAAATCATGACTGAAATTGCAATGAAACAGAGATTAAAACAAGTGCTGTGTTTTGGCCTTCTTGTATGTTACTATTAATAATATTCTCAACAGAGCTGAGCAAACAACTCACTGTATTTCAGTGAGGTTGTTTGAGGAGTGTCATTGTCTATTGTCATTGTAATGGTAGCAGAGTCAAATTCACATACTACATTTACAATGTGCTAAAATATAATGATAAATGTGGTAAAGTGCCATTGAGACTGCTTTCATGGGAGAATGAAGAATGAAGTACCTTGCAAAGTCAAAGTAATGCAGCATATCAGACAGGTCTGTCTTTAATTATGGAATCTTTCTGTCTAATGAACTTATATGGTTGCAGGACATATAAGTTCTTCTGACATCTGTGTTGTGCCTTACTGCACCCCATACTATCATGTACCATCTCTGTCTTTCGGTGATTATATATATTTTTCTTTATCTCCCATTTTTCCAAGTTATTATTTATGTGGTTGGGAAAGGACAAGTGACAGAGAAGCAAACCTGACAACAATTAGAATGTCAGAACAACCACACCCACTGCTGGAGACCATAATCTGTTGTGGTAGGTCATTTCATCTCACAAGTTATATTCTCCTAAGTGGTGTCTTAGCTCAAACTGTGTTATAGGGTCTAAACAAAAGCATGAAGGCTTCATTAATCGTATATGGCAAACAAACTCTTATCAACAGTGAGGGGTGCACACTGGCGTTGTCGGCATGGTAAATGGCTTTGAAATTCTATCACAGATATCTTGTGGAGAACGATCAGTTTTGAAGTTGAAATTCACCTTCATAATCACTTATATCAGTCCAGCACAGGACCTAAACCGGAGAAAAACTCATTCCCAGGCTGTCATTTCAGACTATGTGTAGGTGGGCATCTCTCTGCCAGACTCATACTGGTTTTAATACAGCTGATGGGAGTATTATTGGAAGTGACATTGTCAAGAAAGAATGACAGGATTTTATAGAATCATTTAGGTTGGAAAAGACCTTTAAGATCATCTCCTTCAGGTTCTCCGTCTAACTTAAAGGTCTTTTGAGTTATTTCAGAAGCAAATCAATGACAGCATGAACAATGCTGCCAAGATCAAGATGGCCTGTTCTGCTCTATGCAGTTTGTGCATCAACATTGGGATGCCATTTGAAATGGAGTAGTTGCCATAGGATGAGTTGTAGAGTTCACTAATAACTGTCTCCAGAAGAAAACATAGAATCCCATCTCTGCATCTATAACCCTTATATATCTCACCTGCACAGCCCCACTGTGAAAGTTTCTATTGCGTCAATTGTAGGTCCTATACTTGTTTTCTTTCCTCCTACTTTCTCTTTCATTTCCCCCACTCTCCTGATGCAGACTCTACAGCCTGTTCCCACAATATCGATACAGTATCTTGTTTTCATTGTTCAGCCCTAATTGCAGTTTTCTGTCTCCATTCTTCAGTGAAAACTCCCAAATTGGTTGTTTTCTCCATGTAGGAAAAACAGGGATGAAGATTCTTCACTGCTGAGGTATTTTTCACTCTTCTCCCAACTACACATATAGCATAATGTGATAATCAATCTATAACTGTAGAATGAGATCTTATACTATTTCACTATCTGCATCTGTCCAATAAAAAGACTACTGCAGAAAAGATACGTATTGCAGCTTTATTTTCTATATAAACCCCTTATCTGTTTCCATACTTCAGTCATGTTCTTTTGTGTGTTTAAAACCTGAGCTACAGAGCCCTTCTAAATTTCTCATTTTGATATCATTTTCTCAGGAGTTCTAGCCTCTCAGCATTCTTTTCAAAACAAATGTTTGTTTTATAATAGTTCATTTTGGTTTTTGGGGTTTTTTTTATTTTATTTCACTTTATTTTTTTTTAAAGCAAGAAACTTGATGTAAACTGAAAACTTGTATTTGTGACCACATTTGCCAATGGAAGAGTTTTAGAGTTAAGAGTCTTCACAAAAATTGTCAAGTTGAGAGAGCAAAAACATTTTTAAAAAAGCAAAACTCAACCAAATAAAATATTTTTTAAAAAATGCCCTAAACTGAAAGCTATGAATTAGTAAGAGATAGTAAACTTTATATATCTTATATAAAGGAGCCATGATTGCATAGTGCACCTTAAGAACAAGTCCAGAACACATTCACTTGCTATAAAAAATTGTACAAACCTTGTCATTTCTAACTTGGGCCTTTTGAGATTACTCAGGTCACAGCTATGGAATATTTTCATAAAGACTACACTTGATTAATGGGTCCAGCTCACATTAGCCACAGTTCTTTTGAGAAAAACTTTGATACAGGCCATCTGTTCAAGTCTAGTAAGACTATAAGAACATGCAGGCTGAAGCATTAAGCAAAACATCCAGAGAGCGATAAAGAGCACAAAGCCAGACTGTGTTCTGACTTAGTTCTTATGATCTTCTAAAAAGTGAATCCATATCAATATAACCAAAACTAAAGTGACTTGATCTTCACTGCTTGCAGATTAGCCTTAAGTTCAGCCTTTGCTACGTAATATGTTGAATGTCACCAGTGACCCTAAAGGCACCCTTGCAGCTGTAAAAATTGGTCAGAGAATTGACTTTGACAGTACTTGTGTACAAAGTATAAATGCAGACAGTAAACACATTTTTTCCTTCCAGTTCCAAAGATTCTTCAAGCAGCTTATAACTTTTCAGTTAGAAACACCCTGAGTATTCTTATTAAATATGTGCTGTAGTTAGGTCATTTATGAAGGATAAATTGAGAGTATTCAATTTTGAAAGAAATAGATAAATATTTTGGTTGTGAATGTAAATAAAGGTCATAGGGGTAAGCTTCTGTTCTGTCTTGAACTAATTAACTCTTGAAATCACGCTCAAATTTTTTTTGTAAATGTTTCTCAGTCAGCGAAAACTCTAATTAGCACAATACACCGGACAAGAAATGTGAAAATAATATGAATGCACTGTTTAGATTTTTCAAGTCAATTTTGATGATTACTCCTGTATGGGACTCTCTCTCTTTTTCTCTCATGTGATCACAGTTTGCTCCGAAAATACTTCTTTTCTTCCTCCTGCCTTGCAGTTGCTAGCGCCTGCAGTGAAACTAACTAGCTGCTTCCTTGTCATTCTTGACATTTTCTTGTTCAAATAAAACCCAACACCTTAAACCTCTCTTATGATATACACGGGACAGCTGGTGAAACAAAAGGGAAAATTGCTTGAAGGGGAAGAGTGTCTTAGAAGTGGGCTGAAGCATTACACATTAGCGAGAGATTTTCCAGTATTTTAAAAGTATTATCTCATGGAAAGTTCATAGCAATTATTAATCTTAAAGGGAGGGGTAAAACAAAAAGCAAAAACTATCTAATCAACAGCTGTGGCTTGGGAAGCTAGAATGATTTAGAGAATCAACAAGATCTTTAAAGGTTACAAATTTAAAGAAACACTGGGTATATTTTTCACCTGTATAAATAACCCTACTTTTTCTGATTGCTCTTTCTGCTCATGAGGTTTATATTTTTATATGCCTTGCATCTTATCCAAATGAAACTACTTGTTTTAAAGATTTTTTTGTTTGTTTGTTTCTTCCTTCTCAGGTTCCTGCTGATACACTTCTCTTTTTAAGGAGGGTCACAAGGGACAAAACTACTGAAGCTGACATGTTTGGTTATCATGAATTAAATACTTCTCCAACACTGTTAACAACACTGGAAATGTGTTGTCTGATTTAAAAAGGGGTCTCTATTTACCTAGGTTACACCACTGCAATATCTCAGATACAAAAGTAAAATTTTAACGTATCCAATGTGTTTCAAAGGCATGTAAATACCTCCCATCCAAAAATAGAGAGAGGACTGTGCAGACCTCTGTTTCTGAAAAGTGAATATTAAATACAATCCCTTTTGTTGAAATGAACTGTAGACCACTGTGCTCATGATGCATCCCCACACAAGGAGCATCTGTAGATACTCTTTTCTTCTTCCTTCTCCCATACCCTTTTAAGTCCTATATGCACATATACAATCATTTATCAACGCTAATCTCCATCTTGGTGAATTTCCTGAACTCATCTGGCAGTTCCTTTCCCAAGACTAATCCTAGAGTGTATCCAGATAAGAATGGACTTGCTCAGATAGTTCAGGTAGTTTAATAAGTTCCCTACAAAGCTATAAATCAGATGTCTTGAAAGCAGTTGGAGTCACAGTATACTTTAAATTACTAAGATTTCCCGCCTGGCAAGACAAAATTTGATACTCTACAGTAGAAATGCAAAGGTGATTTGCACCTACAGGGTGTTATTATTTGGTCACTTCACTTCTTGCCCAAATGTCTTTAGGCAGAAACATAAATAACAGCAGCATATTTCAGGCACTAGCTTCAGACACTTATTGTTCTTCAATGCTTTCCAGCCTTAGAGTCATCCTTTATGTCGTATGTGGTCAGAAAATCTTAGAACCCCCTCCAGGTACTCAAGCATTCAATGAATTGTTCACTATCAGTATTTTGATAATTACGCAGCAATTTATGTAATCGTGTAAGGACAGATCGCCAAATAAATGTAAGCTGGTTTGGGGCATCTGCTGTCTTCTGAAATGGTCATTTATGTCCTGTAATACTGTCAGCTTGCAAATTCATATCTACTCTCTGTCATAACATGGTCCAGGTACTCGATTACTAAGATCCTAAGTAAAATACTTTTTCCTTAAAAATGTGTAGAAATAGTTTAATTTTTTAGCTATTTATAGTAAAATATGAATGCATAGGACCTTTGTGATAGCAAATACAGTTAGGACATTTTATTTTCTTCCAGTTAAAGCTCTTTGACAAAATTCTGCTGGACTTAAGCTGCATAACTTTAATAGATAAACTTAGACAATGTTAATCCTCTGAGACCTACATTGCCAGCTTTCCATACTACTGCATTGGGTTTATTTGGCAAGGTTTTGGTAGTGGAGTGGCTTTTGAGAAGAGACTAAGGTCTGTTTTTGTGCTACACACAAATGATTACAGCCAGATCCAAAATGGACCCAATGCTGGCCAAATCTAGCCCATAAGAGATGCTGGTGATACATCTATCATAAAAGACTTAAGAAAGGTTAAAAAGGCAACACAGCAGCTGTCAGAGATAAGAGTGAAAAAAATGTGACAGAAACTGCCCTGCAGACACCAAAGTCAGTGAGGAAGGAACAGGAGAAGATGCTCTAGGCACTGGAGCATAGATTCTCCTGTAGCCCACAGAGAAGGCCGTGGTGAAGCAGGTTGTCCTTCATGCTTCCCTCAGAGGACCCAGTGCTGCAGCAGGTGGATATGCCTGAAGGAAACCCCAGCCCTGGAAACCACAACCCATGGAGAGCCCAGGTCCAACGAAAGGAGGTAATGTGGGCACAGGGTTACAGCATGAAGAGTTAACATTTATGGAAAGAACCCATGCTGGAGCAGAGGAAACATGTGAGAAGGAAGGAGACACAGCAATGTTGTGTTATGAACTGCCTACAACTCCTATTCTCCATCCTTCCTTCAGTGCTCACAGAGTGAAGTAGGTAGAAAACTGAGGAACATGAAAGTTAAAGGCAGACTTCAGCTTATTAAGCAGTCCATTTTCTTTCTAATTCAGAAGAGATCAGAATTAAAATGAACATCAAGTTCAAACATTGCACAAAACCAGGAAGGAAGTTATTTCTGTTTTACTATTTTACTTGTAGGTTTAGGTCAGCTAAAATAAAAAAAAAAAAAAAAAAAAAAAAAAACACAAAAAGACTATCTGGAACAGAAATGACAGAGAAATCACATGAGAAAATTTGACTGCACAAAAATTTCCATGTAAGCTAAATTTGTCTGGGTAAGAATCTGAATGTCTGTGCTACCATTAAGAGTAGACTGAAGATCAGATTCGTTTGATATAAAATTGCAATTGCTTTTTGGAAACAAACAGCATTTTAAGCAGATTTATTAAGTTTTTTGATCTCTGAAAACAGGTACTTATTTTAGGGAGACAGCATATTCTGCTGTTAAAAGGAAACCTGAGGCCAAGCTGAATAATAAGAAGTATATAGACTGCATATATTCAATTTAATGAACAAGTAGACATATGTTTCAAAAAGCATGCAGAGCTTGAAAATGTTCAGTCCCAGGGTGGCACCAAACACTGCAATATGAACTCATCTCCTGTGTGTCAAGAGCATGGAAATGCTGGACCTGAGGAAAGTGACCTTGCTAATTTTATGGGGTTTGAAATTACTAAAATCCTTGAGTCTCTGTGTCATTCTGTTATCTTTCTCTCTGCTCTTTCTATTTCAACAGTCTCTTCTCAAAGTTACATAAAAGGTAAACAGGAGTGCCAAATTAGTAAAATTCTCAAATTTCCTTACCTTTTTCTTTCACTTTGGAACAATGTCCTCTAAATGATAAAATTAAAAGAAAGTTATCAAATCAAATTCTATTTAACAGTTACGTTTGATATTGTCTATTAGACTATGAATTCGAAACTCATGTTTCTATTGGTAAATAATGGGTTTGGCCATGGTAGAATGTTTTATTCTATAACAATGATATCAGTGTTTATCACCACTGTGACTTGGTTTGTTTTTTATGGCTGTTCAGCACTGTGCTCTTTTTTGATCATGTTTCAATGGATATATATGGCCAGTTAATTTATCCATTGCACAATATATCATGATCTTGTGTCAAATTATGTCTCTCAGACAACTCTCCGTTCAGAGTAAAGATTGTAAAACAGTAGCTGGTAGGCCTTAATCTCCTTCAGGTTATTCTACCTTTCACAGACCTGTCAGTGCAAAATAGTAAGAAAACTAACTTATTGAGAATTCTCTCAGTAATAAGTTTTTGTAGTGGGGGAAGTAGCCAGTAAAATAATTTGATGAGAGTGCTTCATTCACCAATGATCTCCATTTGGGACTATTGCACTAGAGAGAATGCTACTTACCTGTTCAATTTAAATTTACCTCAGAAACAAGGGAATAGAAAGGTGAAAGAAAAGCCTCCTTCCATATGCCTTCATAATAAATACATTGTAGAGAAACCTAAGGCTGTGATATATAAAATGACCTTTTCTTCTTCATTATTTCCTTTGGGAAGGATCAAGGTACATAATAACCAGTCCCTAGGAGGTGTTTATTAGGTCATAAAACCCCATAGAGCTATTCAGATTCGTGAAAGTTCAAGATACAGTCTTCTATAGTGTTCATTTATGAAGCACTCAAATTATATTAATTTTTTCCTTATATTTTACTTGTAGCAGAAAAAAACAAAATATAAAGGAATTATGTGATATGCTTGTTGAAAAACAAAACATGCAGATGTGCAAAACAGAAGTTTTTTAACAAGGATGTAAAAATGAACTAGAAATCAAAACTTTACGCAGAGGCCAAGAATTAGTAAGAATGAAGAAGCATTGCCTGCTTCCAATCAAATAGAGACAGATTTGCCAAGAAGTGATAGAAGCTGATGTCATTGGAAAAAGGCAAGAAGTATTGCCTGTGTGCTCACTGTTACCCTTGAGCTGTAATTTGCTGTTTCTGCCTGTGTCCTTTTTTCTCTTTTTTGAACAGTAATGTGTAATATTCATGAAAAGTGTGAAAGACATTATTTTGTTTCTTCATTTCACCAGAATAATTCAGTTTCAGATTTGAGATGCAATTGTATCAGGGGTGAAAAAACATCCTCTAATGAAAAGTTTTTGGAAGTCTTTAATGGTCTTCATTCAGGCAGAAGGAATGAAATCCAGCTAAAAGTATATAAACAATGGTTAATAGAAAACATGAGAAAAATATCTTCTCAGAAAAAGTACAGAAAGAACACATTGAAGCAGATCTAAAATTCATAATCATCCTTTCCATGTAGAGTCTTGTTTCCATGGGTTCTTAAAAGGAAATAGCTTGCATTATGCTAGTACAGTGACAAGATTTTATGCCAAAAAAACAATGATACTCATATAATCAAGGCTATTATAAGTCAAACTATGAGACATGATGACTAATAGTGTCTCTAACTCACTGAAATGCATGCTCAGCTGGCTTCTTCGCAGTGAAAAAATATGCTGTAAAGGGAAGACTCTATAGTAAGTGTGCAGACTTAAACTACAACTGAGACTTCAAAAAAAATCTAACCACCTTGGGGAAATGTTGCAAGACTGATCTCTTTCTGGAGGCATTTCCTTATTCATTAATCTATTTTAATTATGGTCTAGGACAAAAGTGCAAAATTGGCCTTGATCCACAGCAGTGCTCATGCTGTCACTTTGGGAGGTTCACAGAAAGATCAACGATAGTAACTGTAGCAACTAAATATTTAGTCATTATTATTTCTTCAGTACCCTATGGTTACACTAAGCATCATTAATAAGTGACTGTGTTCATTGTTAGCTTACCATTTCAGCTTCTTATTCTCTCAATCTCTCTTTTTCTCTCTCCTCTGGCTACTTTGCCTCTTCTTCTTTAGCAAACTACCCTTTTCCTCACTATATTAGATTTTATAAAACCATTGATGAAAACCTGATTGCTAAACTAATCTGCAGCACAGTTAACATAATCATTTAATACTGATAATAAAATGTCATAAACTGATCTTGTCCCTTCTTGGAATAAACAGGATATAATAATAATAATTCAACACTTTGTGAATGTACTGTTCTTTAGGCTTTCTGCAGACTAAGGTAGATATAGCTATGGTGTTATATTCCACATAATATGCTTTATGTGGAATGAGTTACCTATTCACCCTTATGAATAGAAAAACAGAATTTGTTTTAAATAAATTACAAATCCAAATATATGCAGTGAGTTGCATAACTGTCACAATTTTTTCTTGATGAAAACAATAAATTTAACAATTCTACTAACAAATGCTATTTGAAAGATTTTGTGAGTAAGTGATCTTGAAGTTTATCATCAGTAATGTTTAAGTTCATCTGGCTTCCCAGTCAATGGGGACAAAATCAGCCATTTTGGAGACTAAGGACTTGTCATGCCTGACCAAGTTGAGGAGGAGATGAGAGCTAGCCCAAGAGAAATCTAATATGCTTAAGTTTTTTGGATACTCTCTAGAGTTAGCAACTTGTTTGAAGCTGCATTCCTGTGTCTAATTCCAAATTTTTTCCAAAATCCCTTTTGCTGTACAATCTGGGGTTTTTTCAGCTTGTAATCATATCTCTTGACCAAACTCTTGGCTTGTTACGTTCTTTTCTTTTGACCTTAGGTTACAAACCACTGTAGCCCCTGGTAACTACTTGTGTTTTTATTCTTACAGTGATCATCTAAATAACTCTTAAAGTCCTTAACAGTTTCTTTTTAATTCAATCTTTGCAATCTTTATTCCAGAAGCAAAAGCATAAATCAGACACAAAAGGTAATTTCTAAGTGTGATTAACAATAAACTATAACTAAACTAATAATAAAAAAAATTAATTGACTACCTCTATTTTTATATCATGTGGTTATTTTTCCTGGGAGCTGATGATATATAAGAGTAGACACTTATCTGTAGAAAATAACCCATTTTAGATGGGTAACACAATGAACTGGATATCTTGAACTCAGAATAGCCTTTCAATATTTGTTCTCTATGAAGAATTCTGAGTTTATATAACTAAATCTACTTATATGGAATTTTAGAACAAAATTTTCCTTGTGTATGCTATTTGTATAGATCTCAAAGCAGACATTCCTCATCTTGTTCATCTCGTAAAGCACAATAAATTTACTGAAAAGAGCCTGAAAATGTTTAGTATGTTTGTTTTGCATTAAAAAGGTTGCCTTTAGACATATGATTCAAGAAATATAGGCATATTCCTGCAATATAATGCTTTTCAACTTAAAATTTCGTAAAGTTGTTTCATGTGCATACTTTTTGATGAACATTTATCAGCCTTTTAAAAAAATGAATTATTTTGGTAAGACTGTGGAGTAAAGGAGAAAAATACTACTAAAATTTAGCAATGTACAACTTTGAAAATCTTTTCAAGTCTGTTGTAGTACTATTTATCAGATAGAAAAAACTATGCATTTGAAAAAAAAATATTCATGTATATTACAACAGCTTTCTGACTTGTATTTCTTCATGTACCTTATGGGCAAGTTAAGAAAACTCTAAGCCATAAATAAGATATTAAATGAATACAGTGAAAATATGCTTACTGTATTACTGCACTCCAGCTTGTTAATACCACCCTTTCTTGATTTACTTCTACTGCGTTTTTCCTTCCTCCACCTTTCTGCCCTCCAAAAATGTTTCCATAAATAATCTGAAGTAGAATAGTAACAGTAAACAGGAATTTTTTAAGGCACGTGAAAATAAGATCACAAAATTAAATACATTAGAGGTTTAGACAATTTCTATTTCTTTCTGCCAAGACAGAAGTGTGTCAAAATAATTTTTCAGCCCTATTGTGGTGCTTCAGCAAAGATATTTCAAATTGATTTAAAAACTCAATTTCTGTAGAGACTAAAGTAAAATAAGTCTTAGGACTACTTATCCAAATTTTTCATCTTCTTCTTTAGTTTCCTTGCTGTTTGATGTCTTAATTTTACTTAAACTAAGATTAAATTAAGATCTAAGAAGAAATGTACTTCCTAAGTAGAAATATGCTTTTTTGTAGCTTCCTTTTAGATCTTGTGAAGGGCTATAATGTTATGACTCCAGCTTTTGTGTCATACATTTTCCATATTTTCATGAATTATATTGAAATTATAATTTGTTGTAATTATTTTTCTGATTATCCAGGTCATATGCCTTGTCCAGAAGAAAATTAAAGTATATTTTTTTAATATTGCTTAATGGGGTTGTGTGTTCTATCCATTTCTTTGGTAAGTAAGGCTCAGCTGCTAGGTGGATTTGTCAGTAGTTTGCATAAAGCAGAAGTTCTTTAGCCTCTGCATTTTTGTAATTAGTTGAATTATTTCAAGGATAGCATTTCCATAACCTTTATGAAGTAAAAGGCTGTTCTCCAGTAACTTTTAAATCATTGGTCATCTAATACTATTACTCACTGTAAAATGTAACTTGTTCTTTGAAGAAGCTGAAAATACTCATGACATGCACAATTATTGAATTTGAACTAACATTTCACAAAATCACAATAGTATGAATTAAAAAGATGAATCTTCCAGTCTTTCTTATACTGAATGCAATACTCAGTTTAACACTAATAAGAATGGAAACATTGTCTTCCTGATTTTTTGGTGTTTGCTCTTGCAAACTTATAGCAATATTATCTTATAAATTCCCAGTTCTTTTTCATGTTAGAGATTGCCTGAAAACAGGGATATTAATAAGTTTCTCTTGGCTCTGAGCACTCACATATTCCTTCTTGATGGCTCTGTGAAAACAATATGAATAATACATATATCTGCATTAAAAATATCCTCTCCCTATTCAAAACCATTATTCAACATTGCAGTTCTCAGACCATACATGCTTCCTAATTTCCTTTACTCTTTTTTGGATTATAATACAAACATGCAAAAAATTAGACAGTGGCTCATGAAAATTACTTTCTGTCCCATCAGGAAGACTAAAACAAGAAATACAATGTCCTTGAATTTCTTTTCACTTAGTATGAGAAATTCTTGTTACATTAGTTTAATGAATTTCCTAAGTTTTCCTGCTAGCATTTCATCAATTGAAATGCAAGGAGTTTGCTGTACTTACATTTCGTTTACAAGTTTTTCTATTCAGACCTTACTAATACTCTCATTTTAATAATAACATGATTTTGGTGCCCGCCTAGTGAATTCACCCTTTCCTTTATCTAATCTGCACATGAGAGATGAAAAGGATTTCTCTGAAATGACACAAAAGAGAATATGATATTCCATACGTTAGGATTAAGGAAATATGCTATTTCCATTTCAGAAGAAAAGGATGCTGTATTACTGCTTTAATAGGTATGTGTCTCAGTATAATTATTTAAAATCAATGTGTGAGCTGTACTTGGCCAAATTATTATTTTTACTGTAAAATTGTTTTCCCATTAAGAAATAAATTAAAGATTTTAGTATAAACTATTGCTTTAGATCACACAAAATACTGTATAGCTGGATTAACAGCATTTAACAGCCTCTACTGTAGGCAGAATCTATCATGTCTCTAAATTCATACCATTCTCACCCAATACATAATGCAGAAAGCTAGTGCTACAAGCTACAAGCTATCATTGAACACTTCTTATTGCTCTATGGCAGTCCATTCAATTGGTATGTGTTTTCAAGAACATAAGCAAAAACTCATTTTCTGTTGGGATTGTCTTGTTAAGTTGCCTGGCAGGCAGAGTCGGGGAGGTCACAAATGTTTTAAAAGACTCCATTGCGTTATGCTAATGAAGTGAACCTGCAGGTGGGAGTGACAAGTGTTACCTTAGTAACATGTTATGTGGGATGGACGATTGCCAAAAATAGGCTTGTTGCAAGGGCAAGGAGACCAGTAGGTGTTTACCTGAGATTTTGGCCTGCTATCCTGTCTAAGGAGGGATTTGATCCTCAATAAAGGTTCTTCATCTGAAATCATATTGATTTGTTCGCGGAGTTCCTTGGCCCCCGCCACATTAATTTTTCATCTTTTGGGAATTACCTACAATTTATGTTAAGAAGGTTTTTTTAAGTTCTCATCTTCCTCATGTTGTTTTCTGAAAATTATTTTTTTTAAAGACACAGTTGATACAACTGTTATATTCAAGTTCAATGCCAACTTCCAAGCACAAATCAATTCCCCTAAGAACAACAAATAACCTACCTTGTTTCAAAAGGCTTTCAAATACTTTCTTACTACTTCACCTAATATTGTCATAAATATAGTGTTTCTTTTAGTATCCCCTATCAGTGACAGTGTAGCAGTATAAAGCAGGAAAACTTAAGTAACCAGAACTGATCAAATGAAGAACGAAGAAAAAGGGAACCTACTGAACATGGAAATACCTGAAATATCTGATACTGAAATACCATCAGACAAGTTCTACAGTTATTTTCTTTTCATGTTGAAATATCACCCATTTGGTAAAATTCAGTCCAGTTTCTAGAAATGGCTCTATTCATTGGTAATGTAGACAACTTTTCAGTGACTACTTCTGGGGTCTCCCAGATCTAAAATTCTGTTTATTTGTATACTTCTGGAAATTGAGACTGGTCATCACGTAGGCGAACCTCATTAGGTCCCATGGGCCCATGTCTTCTATAGCTCCAAAACCAACAAAACTAAACCTCCAGAGCTCCCTATATGACTCTGATTTTTTCCTTTTATCCTTCCTGTTTTTTCTGGTAAAAAAAATTCTCATAACCCAGAAGTATCTCTTCAGTTAATAAAAAAAGTTTTGTGTGTGCTTTGAAAATGCTCCAAATGGTCTTTGCTCTTAAATCAAAAACTGAATTTAAATAGAATTTTATGTATCATTTATGACCATAAAAAAGTATAGTGTTTTTTAATACCCCTTGACAATTTTGGAGCCTGCTTACTCGAAAGTATTTACATCATTCTCTAGATAACCCATCAAAGTTCCGTGCCATGCTTGCTTCACTTTTTGGCTCCAAAAGACACATTAATTTCCTATAGTGAGCAGTTTCATAGTCCCTTCCGTTGATCCATAAATTGGGTGCATAGATACTTATGGGCCTGCCTTGAATGTTGCATTACATTATTGAGATTAACACAGGAACCTTCAAAAGTTATTGCATGGAGCAATTGCAGGCTATCACAGTATGTGTTTGTTATCAGATTTTTAAACATTCTAATATGATATTACTCTTTAAATGCTTCATTAAAATGACTGTTTATTTATATCACCTTGTAGGAAAGCATGGTCATACAAAAGCATACATTTGTGCCCAAATGAAAATTGAAATTTATAATAATTATTTTCTGGCAGCTAGAGCAAACTCTGACAGTGTGTCACAGAGTTAACACCAGCAGTACTTATATAACTGCTGGTGTCACATTCCTTGAGGTACAGAGGCATCCAAAATAGTATAATTTAATCAATTTAAATTTAATCAATTAAATAATTAATGTGAATTTTTATACAGTTTCTTAAGAATCTGCACTGCAGTTGTTCAGATTCAGGAAAGTCCTTATATTGATTTGCTCCCACGGATTTCAGTGGGAATTAAAAACATGAAAATACTTTTATATTGATTCTTACCTTATGTCAGGAAACAAATTTTAAAAATGACATAATGGCAATGCCTGCAGTAGGATTACAAATCATACCAATGCATTAAGAATTAAATGCTTTGATTGATGAACTGTTATGGGGTTTAGACCATAAAGTAAGAATAATGCAAAAGCAAGGGAACGTTTTGTGATACTCTGGAGTTTGGATTGACAATTTAAAAAATATATCTAATTTCATCGAAATTAACTGAGTTTTCAAAAAAAAAAAGAGTGAAGAGTTACATATCAACTCTAACTGTATTTAAACATATGTCAAGCATTTATGCTTCCTTCTGTTGAGAGAATGATAGGATGGTTTTGGTTGGAAAAGACCTTAAAACTCATCTTGTTCCACTTCCCCTGACATGGGCAGGGACACCTTCCACAAGATCAGGTTGCTCAAAGCCCCATTCAACCTGGTCTTGATCACTGCCAGGGAAGGCACATCCATGGCTTCTCTGAGCAACTTGTTCCAGTGTTTCAGCACCTCCACAGGAAAATTCCTTCCTAATATTTAACCTAAATCTACTCTCCTTCAAATTAAACTGTTCCCCCAAGTCCTATCACTCCCTGATGAAGAGCCTCCCCCCATCTTGCCTCTAGACCCCCTCTAAGAACTGGAGGCTTCTATAAAGTCTCCCTGGAGCCTTCTTTTCTCCCGGCTGAACAACACCAACTCTCTCAGCCTGTGAGGTGCTCCAGCCTTCACATCTTCCTCATGGCCCTCATTTGTACTCACTCTAACAGATCTGTGTTCTTCCTGGGCTGAGGACTCAAGAACTGAACACAGTACTCCAAGTGTACTCCAGTACTCACAAGAGCAGAGTAGAGGGGGAGAGACACCTATCTTGAGTACAATATTTTTGTTGCAGCTCAGCATGTGGTTGGCTTTCTGGGGTTCAAGCACACATTGACAGATACACAGGTATTCAGGATTTAGATATTACTGGAGTGAGTATGCAGGGTAACAGATATTTTTAGAAATAAATTTGAGATACGATTATTTGGTCTTTGGCAATTCCACTTGTTGATTGGGAAAAGATATCGGGAAATTATATCAGGAAAAACACAAGGCCATACACAACTGACATAGACTTCATACAGTGTTAAACAACACACAAAGCAGGCATAAATATACACATATTCCTAATCCTTATAGATGTTCAGTCAGGGCTGATAACTATCAGTTTAGTCATCAATCAACTGTTCTGTTCTTATATGGAAATACAGTATTTTTGGAAATAAATGATTTATGTATGACAAAAGATTTGTACACAGTGTCTCGTTTAAAATTCTAACAGAGCCCACACAATAAATAATAACTAATGCTTTGTGATGACGTCAGCTGGATTAATGAAAACAGAGTCCACCTTCTAAAAGCTACCTGCATATGTCAGGGAAAAGAGAAATGTGTTTCAGCCAAAGAAAATACCAGTCTTGGGTACCTCTCGGTTACTTTTCAAATCATGTCTTTATCTTTGCTCAACATGCAGCTTCTAAATAGCTGAATTTAATGTACTCTGATTCTTCTTCACATTGAAATTTGCTGTGACCTTTAAGTGAATCATGAATTTATTCACTATCATTCTTCTGAACAACTGCAATTCACTCTTCACATCTACTATGCCGTGCTCATTGGAGTCTTGCTGTAAATGATGTTCCATATTTCTTTCATTTCACTTGGAAATACAATAAAGAAACTTGAAAAAAATTGGAGGTTAGCTTTACCTGAAAGCAAGTCCAAGGCTTCTTAAGAGAAAAGGTTTTCTTTGCCTTCCTATCACACTTGTATTTTTTATCTTCTTGGTCCTTAAGTAGGTAGAACAAGCACTAGACAAGACTGTAAGTCTGAATTTGCTCAAAATTATTGATGTCCAATGTGAACACAGAAAAAAAACCTAGAAAAACTGGAGCACATAATCAGCTGGATAGTTCTCCATAGAACTACTTTATTATGCTGAGTCTGTAGTAGACTTTCTCCTTAGGACTGAGACACCTTGTATCTTTTTATTCTAGAAAAGGAAAATAAATACGCCTGAAAATTTCTCACTTCTTTCTTCAAGTATTTACTAAAGTGGAGATACACAAGGTTTCTTTTTAGTTTTCCTTTCCCCTTGTTCACTGCCCTCTTTTATTTTTTTTTAGTGTTAAAAACAGCATAGAAAGTGAGTTTCCAGAGTCCAGCAGAGCTGTTTTATGGAGCAAAGTTATAATTTGTAGGTGACCAGCTGAGAGATTAATAAAGCCATCTGAAATAGGAAATTAAAAGCCATAGGCATAAGATTGTGAGGGTCTCTTCCTTACATAAAAACAAACAGGCACATCCATTGAGCATTCCCTGTAAGAGGGACAAGGAAAATGCCTTAACAGCATAAACTGAATTGGTTTCTATGCAGCTGCTGAAGGTTTGTGAGGCTGCCATTCTCTGGTCACTTCTATTTCTCATATTCTCTCTCCTTTCTCAATGCTTCTTCACAGTGACAAAGTACTGTTAGTGCCGTCATAATCAAGCAAATATCATTAACTTTATGTTCTGATTTTTCTGGTACAGTTATGCATAGTAAGAAAAGAGGAGACTGACAGAAAAAAAGTTTCCCACAGAATTTGCAACATGTTAGTAGGGTCAGTCACTGCTACAACATTAATTTCACATCTTCCCTTCCTTTTCCTGACACAGTGAAACTCTGCAGAACCAGGAAGGAACTCCTCAAATTTCTGTTACTTCTAGTTGGAATCCCTGTGGTAATATGTTCTATACTGAAAACATATCCCAGTATCTCCCAAATGCAAATGGCATACTGATTTTTAAAATTTGAACCTAACTGTATAAATAGGGTGTTGTGAAAGTTAACTACTTTTTGGATGGTATATTTCATATATAGTATCATTACCGAGCTTTAGCTTTATGTAAAAAAGCCACTGAATTTAATACAAAATTTGTATGCTTTTATTTGTAGTGATCCTGTAAAATGAAATACAAAAATAAAAGATAACAGTAAATTGTTAGTCATTGATTGAATCCTTAGTGATTTCTGGTCCATCTTTTTGCATTAGCACATTATCTGAGACTTTAGGTGGATGCAAATTAGCAACACTCATCAATCATGAAAAGCAGGATGTTCTTTAAATCTTTGTTTTATTATAATTGTTCTCTAAACAGGTAATTGTTGTCCGCAAAGTGCTGCAAAAGACTCCTCTCTGATCTCAACACAGTGTTCATTAAGAGGATTCTACACATCAATGACAACTCTTCTCTAATGTAATGACCGAAGGTATTGGTGAAGAAACAGGAGAAGTCATATGGAAGAACAAAAGTCACTACTGTTGAGGGAAAATATACACATTCTCGTGCTTACAATTAGGAAAATTGTGTATATATATATATATATGTATATATATATATACACAATTATATATAGACTTAAGTTCAGGTCTGTTTGTAAGACTTATCCATGGACATGTACTGCAAAACATATGCGAAAAGGAAAACTTACTGAAGTAATGTTGGATAAGGTGTGAAAGATAATGCTACTTGAATATCTAGTATCTTCTGTGGGTAAGTTTCAGGAAGCCATTCACAAAGTATAGCATAAGAGTTGTCAGTCAGGGTCCTCAAAAATATTATCACAATGCATACTCGCATTTTAGGAAGGAGTCTGAAAACATATGGACATACTGAATAGCATAATATTTTGTATCTGTAAGGCTGAAATTATTGTTAGTGTGTAACTTACTCATGATGGCTGCATGTTTGTCTGGGGACTTCTGTAGGCCCAAAAACTTTTAAATATTATGTTCTTGGAATTAAAATTTATATTTTCTGCTTTGAATAGAGTGCTTTGCATGATTGTATGTGCTTATATAGTGGCTGCAAATCATGGTATTCTAAAGAAAACTTGTTAAGGCTCGGAAAAGAAAAAATCTGTATGGTCATTAGTTTCTTAATAGTTTTGTTTTCAGGAAAAAAGCTGTTGTTTACCTTTTAAAAATTACTACATTTATGCTAAATGTGAGTGATTCAGATTATTGCAGAGACAACTCAGAGAGACAGGGAAATAAATAGCTGTAATTATAGTTATAATTATGCATAATGATATGCAAGCTACTACCTTAATATGCAACTTCCTCATGTGTAAATGGAGCTCTAGACACCTCTGTCTCCTTTGGGACAGACAGAATTTGGTCTTAAGCAGGTTCTTTGAGAAATGCTTCGGAGATGTATAAATAAGTGCAGGATGATCTATTTGTCAATGCGGACACTACGATTTTCTTTTTCTAAAATTAATGTCATAGCACAGTCTCCTTGAGAACATGACATAACAGAAAGGATAATTCATCTAGTCCCAAAGGTGACTTTTCAAACACTGTTAAAAAAACCCGCTGTACAGATAAGGAGGCATAATGAGGCAGGGAAGGCAAATGAAACTCAGTCCACACTCTACAGCATGTTTGATTTAGAAACTGAGTTTTCACCTTTCCTGTCAGAATTTCTGCTCACATGAAAACAATGTGTTGAATTTCTGGATTTTTTTTCTGTCTCCTGCCTGAATGCAAGAGGATTCACAGCTTTTTCATCATAAAACAACTTCCTTTGGGAAAGATGAAATGTATGTATCATTGACATTGCAGTGATTCTCATGGCTACTCCAGACTCAGACCCATTTAATAGCTCACTGACTCTGAAAAAAACCCCAGAAGATAGTGTGGTTTCCTAAAGAGCTCATTGTCTTCTATAGAGTTAGTTTATTAGAGACCATATATCCCATGGGTCTAGGAAAGGAGATTGTGCCCTGATGTACCAGGTATAAGTACATTGTGGAGAAGCTGGGACATCCTTATAGCAGGCTGTAACTAACACTTGTTTGACAACACATTTCCTGAAATATTCCAGCTTCATAGGTGGTGAGTGAAATGATCACCTATGATCACTAAAGGACAATTTTCACTGTGAAGAAAGTACCTCACAAAGTCAATATCCGTACATGCTACATATGATTATGCATGACATGTCTGATTGGCAGTGCCTAGAATAAGATTTTACCTATAAAGGTTATCATTGAACTCAGATAAAATATACTTCAGAAAAAAAGTCATGTATATTCCCTAAGAAAATATCTGGGAAATCTCATCTTTTATCCTTCAGATTTTCAGATGGTGTGGCATCTTCAAATAAAGATCCAAGGCCATGAATTTTAATAATAATATAACTGCTAAAGGACACATACAAAGAAGGATGAAATGTAAAAGATGTAACACTCATTATTAAGAAGAAAAAGAAAAGTCAGTAGAGAAAGACAAATACCTTTCTTATATTCACAGAACTGTGCACAATGTCATAATAGCAAATGAAAAAAATTCTCAGCTTAAAATTTTACCTGATTTGTTTTATTCCTGCTCTACTTTCTCATGTATTTTCACCTATGTGAATTGAATAGTAACCTCTGTAAGACCGCTCATTTTCTCACTTTTTAAAAGCAAAGACAACTATCTTGGAAACCTGGTCTTTCAGCTGTTAAAGAGTAAAAAAATCACCAGCTTCTGAGATGACTCAGTGGAACAATCTCCATTTAGTTTGTCCTTCCAAAGTCAAGAGTGTGATTATTCTGTAATTCTATCACCTGATTAATTCTTAACTATGAACATAATTACACTCTCCAGAAGGTAAATCACTCTTATAAATCAGCCGCTGCTGACAGTTCACTTTTCTGCACTCTAGCACACTGCAAAAAAAGTCAGTATGAGACTGTAGAACCATAGAATCACTAGGTAGGAAAAGACCTTTAAGATCTTCAAGTCCTAACATACCTGTCCACTACTAAATCATATCCTTAAGCTTTTAATCTATGTGTCTTTTAAATACCTGTAGGGATGGTTACACAACCACTTTCCTGGGCAGCCTGTTCCAGTGCCCAATAACTCTTTCAGTGAAGAAAGTTTTCCCTAATGTCTAATCTGAACACTCCAGGTGCATCTTGAGGCTCCTATCACCTATCACTTTGGAGAAGAGACCACCACTCACCTTGCTACAGCCTTCTTTCAGGTAGTTGTAGACAGTCACCCCTCAGCTACCTTTTCACTAGAAGTAGAAACATGATTGTTAAAATACAGATTTTGCAGAAGGTCCACCCATTAATAGATCACAGGTGATACAGTACGTATTCCTCAAATGCCATGTACCTTCTCCCCCCTTCCTCCCTAATTTAGGAGAGAGTTTTTTTCTGGCTCTAGCTAGTGATGCCCTAACACATAAGTTTTAATAATGCCATGTGACTGTTGCACCCAATATTATGAAAGGCACTCCAAGGGGCTTCTCTTCATATGCAGGAAAAGTCAATCCATGACAACATTTTTTCCAATACTTCTCCATTTTCTTCTCAAATAGCTATAGATTAGAGTCCAAGCTTTGGCTTAAGAACACAGAAACTTTTGATCAGGTTTTCTGAAACATCTAGGACAAGAAGAAATCCCGTGTTGTCCCATTGTGCACAGAGCAATGACTCTGACCACCTTATCTTGGAGGGTGTAAGACCTTGATTGAGTTGAATACTGAGGAATGTCTTTGTAAGTGACAGAGGGACAAACCAGCTTGACATAATCACAGAGTCACAGAACAACCAGGTTGGAAGGGACCCATCAAATCTTCTAGTCCAACCATTCCTAACACTAAACCAAGTCCCTCAAGACCTCATCCACCCATGTCTTAAAAACCTCCAGGGAAGGTGACTCAACCACCTCCCTGGGCAGCCTATTCCAATGCCCAATGACCCTTTCTGTGAAAAACTTCCTCCTAATCTTTAACCTAAATCTCCCCTGGTGGATCTTGAGGCCATTCCCTCTTGTCCTGTCCCCTGTCACTTGGGAGAAGAGCCCAGCTCCCTCCTCTCTACAACCTCCTTTCAGGAACTTGTAGAGAGTAATGAGGTCTCCTCTCAGCCTCCTCTTCTCCAGGCTAAACAACTGCTCCTCATAGGTTCTGTTCTCCAGCCCCTTCACCAGCCTCGTCGCTCTTCTCTGGACTTGCTCCAGAGCCTCAACATCCTTGTTGTTGTGAGGGGCCCAGAACTGGACACAGTATTCAAGGAGCGGCCTCACCAGTGCTGAGTACAGAGGGAGAATCACCTCCCTGGACCTGCTGGTCACACCATTTCTGATACAAGCCAGGATGCCATTGGCCTTCTTGGCCACCTGGGCACACTGCTGGCTCATGTTCAGTTGGCTGTCAACCAACACCCCCAGGTCCCTGAAGAGTTCATTCTGGCTTTGACAAGATTTTTTTCCCACTAGGAGACTATATGCTGACTTCATTCTGAATAACCTTATATATCTGTTTCCACAATACCAGTGAATTTCACAGAGTGATTCTGACAAAAGCAATATTTAACCTTTGCCAAATACAAATCCTAATCTACTGATGACTCAGCTTTATTATTTTAGAAGTAATAGAAAATTTATTTTGATAAATCCTTTGTTTCACAGTATTTGATGTACTATTCATTTTATTGCATGTTTTTACTGCCTTTTCGGTGAAAAGCTAAATAACAACTTTAGATTCCTGTTGGGTGGGAGGAAGAAAACAGCTATCATGAGTGCTTTTAATTGTTCCTGGTTTCTTTTTCTGGTCCTTTTGCAGGTTGTTGGTTCTTCCAGAGAAATGAATTGCCATGAGATAATGAAACCTTTGAAAAATATATTTCCAAGTAATCAGGCCAGAATCACTCTTGAAATCAATGACACTACATCAGGGATGAATTTGTTATTTTATATTTATTATTTTTGTGAGGAAGTCCACTATCTCGAAAAACACATAATTAAAAAGAAATGTAAAAGAAATGTGCTACATTTTCAGTTAAATCTAGGGATCTACAACAGAAAGAGCTTGGAACCACACTTCAAATGAGGCTTGATGTATAATGAATAGGGTAAAGGAGATATTTCTTGGAGGGAGAAGTTCTATGCAAAACATTTAAAAAGATAAACTTTCTAGATTTTATATACTATTATTACATGTTGCATTTACATTGTTTTATTTGAACTTCTTTAATTGGTTAAGGCATGAAAATTTAAAGAATAAGAGCAAAAAATCATCCACTGTCTCTATAGGGTTCGCTCCCACCAAATTTACCATGTACCCTCTAGCCACACTTGACTCCAGGCTCTACACTCCTAAAGGTAAACTTGAGTTGTCATGGCTAGCTTGGTTCAGAATTACCTTGTACACAGTACTAAAGCTACTTCTTCATTTTTGTATAGATACATCTTGAGCTTATATATGGATTCACTTAACTAGGCACTCAGTCATAACTTGTTCTTAAGATCACTCTCTGTTGCACAATCAGTTCCGTATAGCACATTTATATGATAATGTCCTTCTGCTTTGTTCTTCATCCTATATAATTTCTGAAATCCTCCATTATACCTAAAAGCAGAAAGGAAAATTGTAATGTATTTTCTATGAAATTCCTAGATTGGATATTGAACATCAAATTGTCTTATCATGTTCAGAATATAGATCTTCACATTTCAGTTTTTTTTTTTTCTCTCAGAAAAGAAATAAATTATTTTGCCAAGCAGTCATCACTTTTATTTACATAGCTTTACTTTACAGCTAAATTTTTGGCTCTACACTGAACTAGAATATTTTATATGAATAGAAGGCTTCCGTTTAAAACAACATACTTCTCAATAGGGTTAACATTGTAAAACCAAACCAAAACAGAAACATCACTCTTTTTTCCTTTATTTTAATGATATATTTTGCCAGGGAAGGACTGGCATAGAACCTCTTTGCAAAAGCAAAAGTGTGAACTATTCCAAAACTGAAATAGACCAATGGTGATCCGCAGTTGTTCTTACTTAAAATTTTATTTTCTCAGTTACGAGATGTGTCCTTCCTTTCATTATTCTTTGGATCAGCTTTGTAAAATAAGATGTCAATAGAAATCCCTTTCTTCTTGGACAAATCTTTTCCAACTTTCAAAATGTGTATATAGAAACAAGATTCTTAATCTTTCTGTTCCATAGAGGAGCTATTGGAGTTTGGTTTTTTAATTATTTTAATTCCTTTTCCTGATATTAATTCAGAAAATCCAACTTGTACCATAGCTTATTTCTTGCTTATCTCTTTTTTTCTTTCTTTCTTTTTTTTTTTGTTTCTCCTTTTCACAAACTTTCCCTATTTCCACTAAATAAAAGGGTATAATTGCAAGATAGAAATAAGATTGTGGTAAAAAGCTAGATGGCAAGTATAACTTTGAGATGACTGCAATCATGTGATACCAAATGAAAATGAGTGAAGTTAAGAAGTGCTTGAAATTTCCAAGCTCACTCTACTCTTATGAGACTCTTCCATGGCTCTGTTCAAAGGAATAATGTTGGGGGTTTTTTTAGTTCTTAAGTTCTTTAGTTTTAAGAAGTCAGTAATATAGCTATGAAAATACAGTAATTAATGTATTTTTTGTCTTATACAAATGTATGTACATACTTTGATTCACATAGATGTGCTGTGACTCTGTCCATAAGTTATTACTTTCATTCAATTTTCTGTAGACACAATGCAAAGCAGATTACACATACGCTTAATTCTGCCAGATTCTCACAACCTTTGAAATTATTTAGATCTAGGATTATTATACATAGATGCACTCCTGAGAAGCTCAAATTTACATTCACGCAGTCTTGCAAAATAAGGTATCTAGTTTCAAAGTTTTCACACACTCCTGTCTTTAATTAGAAGCCAAATTAAGGTGAGCAAATCCCTTAGCCTGCTTATGCTATCACACACTACAGTGGCTAGAATCGTATTTTATAAACCATTCCTGACTTATTTTAATGTTCTGCGATTCCATCTGTGCTGAACTCACTTGAGACATGGATATTGATTTTTGTTCACATATACTTGAACGCTAGCTGAAGAATATGCAAAACTCTAAATCATATTAAAGCTGTGCCAATTAAGATCATTTTCAAGCCTCTGATGAAACCTGATAGCATGTTTCACAAGTTACACTTCTGAATGTTTAATTTTCATTTTGATATACCATTTGTTGATACTGTGTAAAATTAAATTAAAATTAAAATTAATACATTAGACATGCAAAAGTATATCCAAAGACTTTATTTCTAAAACAAAAAAAAAGATAATTTTAAAGAATAGTCAAACCACTAAGACACAAAGGGGAATTGTAAAGGAAAACTAGAATGCAAGTAGGTTCAAAAAGTTGAACTGGAGTTTCTTCCACTTCCTGGGTTTAAGGAAGTTGTTGTATTCAGGGCTTAAGATGAAAGAGTGCTTTTCAGGGTAGATATGAGAACAACCCTCAGACACAGAGGTGTCTTCCCCACAGGGGGAAGTTTGCCACAAAAAGGAACTTAAAAAATAGAAAGTCAAATTTTGCCCCAGACAGTTTAAAGTATTTTTCTAATATGGGAAACTGTTTTAATGCCTTATTATACCTTGTATAATCAGGGTAGTTGAGGAAGTAGGTTACACTGGATAAAGAAATAGCAGAATCATATCCTTTTCCTGACTCATTAGTGTAGAAGACCAGACAATGTATGAGATTGCTGGGTACTTTGGAAAAATTCTAAGTATCACTCTTTAGGCAAAGCAGGTGCTTCCTTCCATTGTCTTGGCTTCCTTTCACTAGAAGTTACTTCTTTTCTGCAAAGTAGGTGGCATAGCCTAGTATACACTAGTAAAAAGTCTAATATCTTCATTAATTAATACCTTAAGGTAAAGTCCTTTTGCTTAGTATAGTTTAACTGAAATATGGTCACTCTTTCCCTCCTGATGACTACTACAGAGACAGCGATTTATAGACAAGAACGGAGTGGACAGCAATGAGTCAATTTTTTTTCACAAGTGTTATCAGAGCTCAACTGTTAGTGCCCTCAAGCAAGATACTTTTTTCCTGTCTCTGTCCCAGTTTAGAAAGAGGATAATGAAAGGTTTTTTAATAGAAGTAAGAATTATTGGTGAAAATCACAGTAAAATAACATGACATTATTATTTTATTCAGCCATACTTTTTGGCAGTTAATCATAGTTATTAAATCAAATGCTGAGAAACTGATGACATCCTAGTTATCAGATTTGCATAAGAATTAATAGGGACACTAGATCCCAGTATAAACATGTATTTCGTTTAGCTGACAGATTTATGCTAAAACCATACTATGCATTATAGACTAGGTAAGAAATCCCACATTAACTACAAATTTCTTCTGCTTTACTTCTGATACCCTCGCCAGAGTTTAATTAGACCTAGTGTAAGTGCAATTTTACAACACATTATACATATACACTTTGAAACTGGTTTAGCTGTAAACATAGGCACAGAAAAGCAAAGACTTTCTGATGCAGTAAGTATACTTTGACACTAAGAGAGAAAGAGAGACAGAGACACTCTATAGTTTGAAAAAAGAAAACCTCTAGCAAAGCCTCTGCTTTCAGATTTGAGTCAGACTATTCAGGTAATTCTATAAACATTATTGAGCACTTGGGGAGAGACAGAGAGGGAGTGGCATGATTTTTTTTTACTCAGTTTGTGGTCAAAAGTCAAGGAGGGAAAGGTAGTGAGCTAAACAGATCACAATTCATTGAATTTCTGCTGGCAGAGGTCTGTGTCTTTATATTCAATAAATGTTCATAAATATCTTTTTCATTCAGCACCCAAGTGTTCCTGAATCTGTTTGCAGAAGGTGTCCACATACGGTGAGCTAGTCTTCATTGCTTTCCTACGTCTGTGTAGCCTCCTGGTGAGTGTTTCTTACTACCATGCTTTGTACTATATCAACAGGGTATGAGACACAGTGGCAATTCACATATAGGGTAGAAATCAGGAGGAAAAATGCTATGTCTGAGATAGACATGTTCTCAGCAGAATTCTATACTGTTCATATTTGACTTCATTGACTGATTAATTACTGACTATTTACCGTAGAATTTTTTAATGTACTAATTGGACGCAACATAAAATTATTTTTCTATCTACAAAATGTGAGATACAGATTACATTACATGTGTGACTCTTCAGCATAAATGAGTCTCAGAGACAAATAAAGACATGTAACCATACACATTGGCATATACTGAATATATGAATTACTTCAAAATAACTATACTTAACACTGAAGTATTATCTCTGCTTATTTAACGGAAACAGAAATATAAAAGATATCAGTATTTTTCCTTGATTTTCTATATACCTAAAAGACAACAACTGCAAATCGGAATTATTTTTTTAATGTCACAATGTTTGTAAAGCTGAATCTCTGTTCTCCTAAATAAAATGAATCAATATCAGTTAATCTTGTAGCATTGTGCTAGTACACAGCTCTAATACATGGATTATGTCCTTTGCCTTGCACTTTGCATTAAGGAATGGATAAAAATTAGATTGGACAGTGCCAGTATTCTGGTGTAATAACTTGTATCCATCTATAAAATGAGAAGTCTCTGACAAGGAATGTTAATTTAAATGGATACACCTGCACATATGTAGATACAGAAACCACAAAGCTACAAAGACTTATTATTATTATCTAAGTTTTGCTCTTGTCATGGAAATGCTCCTAAGCTTTTTGACAATTTCTATTTTTTTTCCCAAACCAAAACAAATAGTAAGATGTTAAAGAGCAAGTCATCGATCAATTAGTAAATCAAGATGTGAGTAATTTTCCACAATAACACCTTCTCTGTGTAAAAATATACAAATCTGTAAAAACTTATTCACCTCCTAGGTCATGAATTTCAATAACATACTAGTGGTGAATAAGTTCTCACTTGTGTAAAACCAAAAATGTAACTGGGCAAGCAAGATAACTGCTCTTAACTGGAACAATCTCTTATTGTCCATTGTTTCTCAACACTTGAAAATATTGGATTTTTTATTAATATGTAGAGGACATTTTTCATTCAGTTTGGTTTTTTTTTTTTTTTTAAATAAAACTAGAGTTATCGGAACATTCATTTCAGGATTTAAATCTGGAATGTCCTTTCTCTTTCACAAAGCTTACTGGATTTCCCAAGTCTTGAAATGCACAATAAATGTTGTTGCTTTTTGAGAACTCCTGTTGAAAAATGTTACAGATATGGTTTAACCCCAGCCCAGATTGACTGGCAGATAAACATGAGCAGTTTTGTTCCCAGTTCCCTGCCCCCTGCTTCTCTGAAAGGGGAAAGGTAAATAAAAGACTAAATCTCAAACATCTTTAATGAAGCAATAATAATAACAAGGAAAATAAGAAAATAATAATAAACTAAGAAAATAATAAAATATATACAAATACATAAAATTGCCTCCCACCCTCAAAATGACTATATCACCACAGATGTTGCAGAGCAGGCGTGGAGAAAGTGTCCCAGGCTGGACTCAATGGTAGGAGGGAACTGGACTCAGGAACTGGATTCAGGAAAACACAGATCCAGTATCAGAGTAAAAAGGATGAGGTCCTCATTGGACGTTGGCCATAAAAGAAGAGATGATACCTTGTGATATCTCAGTTTTATACTGAGTATGATATATATGGAGTGGAGTTTTGGGTCACATTTCCTGTCCACTTCTGTGATCCTTTTTCATCTCTTTGGCTTCCAGCATTTCATCAGTTTGTGGATGACTTGGATTTATATAGGACTAAGTGTAAGCAATGGCCTTTTTAACTACCAATGCCATCTTACCACTTCGAGAGAGCAAGACCGACTGAAAAATGCACAGTTAACTTTAAAAAAGCACAGTTACATGAAAGAGGCTTAGTTGAAGCTAGAAATATTATTCTACTTTAGCCCAAACCAGAACAGTCAGTTTTCCTCAACAACTGGGATGTGTCTGGTTTAGTAAATGTGAGTGCAATGCTGCTATTTTTAGTAGTTAACTGACATTATATTTATATTTTTCAGGAGAAAATAGTCAAGACAGGTTTGTCTTAGGCTAAATTTGCAGTTCTTCTTGCTTGCAATATGTTAGGAAGACTGTCACTTATATAAAATTATGACAATTTTTCACTTTTAAGACATTTCATTAAAAGGCAAAAAATGATCAGCAAAAGCACCTGTGAACAACATATGCCAAAGTACTGTGGACCAAGCTTTTCTATACGTTCTTTTTACTGAAATGAGAAGATCAAATTCAAGTTGAAAAATACCCAAGCAAGTAAAGCACACAAAAACAAAACAGGAAAAAAAACATAAGGTGGGAAGACTGACCTTTCCTTGAACTCTTTCCACACTTTTTAATTACATATTTAACCTGATTGTACTAATGCAGTAGAATCTTAATGCCCCACTGAGGGCAAGCATAGGTTTCTGCAGGAACACTATAAAGGCTTACAAAGATATCTGCATTAATTTGACTGTCCTGGAAAACAATAAATTAACACAATCTTTCATAACAAACTCTGTACTGTTTTGTTCTTGATCTGGCTAGGACAGAGTCAAATTTCTTCATAGTATCTCATATGTTGCTGTGATTTGGATTTGTGGCTTAAACAATGTTGATAACGCACTAATGATTTGGGGTTTGCCAAACAATGCCTGCACAGCTTTGAGGTTTTCTCTTTTTTTCACCATTCTCCTTTATCCTCTCTGCACCTCACAGCAAGTAGGCTGGGGGTGGGCAATAAATTGGGAGGGGACACAACCAAAGCTACTGACTCGAATTGGAGAAAGTGATATTCTATATCACATAACATTATGTCCAGCAATAAAGAAATGAGAGTAGTGGAAGAAAGGGATTAGAAGAATTGTCTTCCAAGGTGACCACTGCTCAAAGACAGGCTGGGCATCAGTTTACTAGTGAAAGGCAGTTGCCTTTGTATCAATTTTTTTTTAACTCTTTCCTTCACTTGTTAAACTAACTTTATCTCGACCCATAAGATTCCTTACTTCTGCTCTTCCTATATTCTTCCCTGTCTCACTAGGGGCAGGGCAAGCAGGTGTGTGAGTGCTTAGCACCTTGCTGGGGTGAAACCATTACAGCATGGAATAATTTCAACCACGTTTGAAACATCCTACATACACAGATGTTTCTACACTGTGTACAAAGAGGACCTTGTTGATACCTCCATTGACAGAGGGCACTGCAAAATGAACTCCTTTCCTTTGCACTGTCAAAGAATCTACATGGCACCACAAGGATAAGATGCAGACGGAAACAAACTTCATTATCTCTTTTCTCACCCTATAACCTATTTTCAGTGATTTTTCTTATTTTCCGTCTTTTGGCTTTAGAGTGGCTTCTGTTCATTTCTGCATCATAGGTCTGTAGATGAGATGAGAGGAGCTTTAGAATAATTATTTTCTCTTAATTTTTACATTAAAACACCGTCTTGGCAGTAATAAATTTTCCTAGAACGTGCAAAAACCACTAGTTCTGAGAGATTTTATAATATTATCAAATATTTTTATATATGTTGTTACTGTCATTATAACACAATAAATGACAGTATTTCCCAATATAATCAGTAGAGATGAAAAACTTAGGACTGTCAGGAAGAACATTATAAAATAAAAAGTTATAGTATGGGAAACAGAGAAGACATCGTAAAATCATTGAAGGAGTAGATGGCAGAACACTTCATAGCCGCTTTAATTAAGACAGATATATATTTCACAGCCTATTGCAGAGACAGGGGAGGAATATAACCCTTTGTTTAAGAAGAGATCTTAAAGAAAGCACTATACTATGTCAATATCCTGCCTTACATCTGAAGTACTGACAGTAAAAACTGCAGGCACAGAGTAGACCTGAAGACACTGCTAAACTGGATCAGGTGATAAGAAGAGAAATTGAAAAGCTAAAAATATCAGAAAACTAGAAAAATGAAACTGAAGGAAAAAAATGTACAAAAAGGGAAGAACTAGTAAAATAAGAATTTCCTGGAAGTGAGAAAATTCCGAGACTTCATAGCAGTCTTTTAGTAATTAAAGTGGGCCTACAGGAGAAACAGGGAGGGGGCTTCTTATCAGAGAGAGTAGTGATTTGATGTAGGGTGATGGCCTTAAGCTGAAAGAGGGCAAATTTAGATTATATATTAGGAAAATTATTTTTATTGTGAGAGTAGTGAAGCACGAAAACAGCTTTTACAGAGAACTCATGGGTGCCTCATCCCTGGAGATGTTCAAGGCCAGGTTGGATACAGCTTTGAGCAACCTGATCTAGTGGAAGGCATCCCTGCCCAAGGTAGGGAGGTTGGATCTAGATCATCTTTAAGGTCTCTTCCAACCCAAACCATTCTATAATTTTATGATTCTATCATTCCTAAACCTTACATTAGCTCCTACAAGGTTTCTATTTTTCCATTGTAAAAGATAAAACTATATAATTTTTGGAAAAATATAGTTTTTTAAAAATAGAATACCCAACATATGAAGAGGGGCAGATCATATAGGAAAAAGATATGTTGCTGACACTGAATCATATTTTACTGGTGAATAGTAGCTGTTAACAGCATGAAACAGTGTTTTATAACCTCAAAATAAAATAAGTAAAATGAAAGGAAAAGACGGTGAAAGTCAATGGAGGCAACAAGGCAGCTGATTTCCCTTAGCATGTCTTTGCTTGATGGGGCAGGATGTGTGCCACTTTGAATATTCCTTTGAACATACTGAAACAGTCAGTGTTTTGAACAATGGCATGCAAGAATGAACTTATTCTAGAATCTTGTCTTGTATACAAAGTACAAGAGATCTGGAAAGACAGCAGGTATGACGGTCATCTAAGCCGCACATCTAAGTAGTTTGGTCATTTGTTATGTATCTCATAGAATTATGTTAATTTTGGAAAAAAATGGAAACAAAACAATTTCAATGAATTTGTATGAGCTCAGGATAAATCATAATCTCACCAAGATTCAGTAGAAGGAATAATATCCCTCATATCCATCCTTTCAAGGACAAAACGCTCAAGCGTCCCTAAAGAGAACAAAATTGAAATATGTGCATTACCTATGAGAAATTTATGAAATATTTTATCAGTCAAAACGACTTTTAAAAAATACTGATGGGAAGATCCAGTAAAGGACTTGGGACATTTATTGAAAAGTGCAATCTAGAAATTCAGCAATCACAGAACTTTCATGTGCCTAGGTTACATTCCTGTCTTATTTTTTGATTGCCTTCATTGGGACCAGTATTATAATTCTGCACATGCGCAGCCACCTTAGTCTGGGTAGTTAGAGACCTAGTCTGGTAGAGTGTCAAGTTTGGTCTTCTCACAAAAGGGAGGTTGAAGATCTACACATTTCTCTTCTTAACTTAGTGTTCAAGTGAAGGTGATACTGCTATTGCTTTCTTCATATATGTTTCATTTTGTCCCAACATTGAGAAAAGAAAATTTTAAAACAATGAAAATATTAAAACTGAGTTAATGAAATATGCTGGGGGCATAACATCCACACTGTTGGGGAAATATATATATGGATCTCAGTATTCAAAAGTGGGAAATCGCCACAGGTTTGGACCTATGGACAGAAACTGAGATCTAACCAGTTACATTATTTCAGAAGAAAAAATAGAGCATTTTCCCAAGTCTAAATCCTTTTTTTTCCACAGATTTTAAAAATTATTCTAAGATAAATCTATGATTAATATGTTATATCAGATTATAGCACTCTTATAATGCTTTTCTAATCCCTTGAGACCTCCCCGTAGTTAGATTGCATCTGTAGATGCAGATTTCTTCACTACAAAAATTGTCTCCCTTTTTTTCTTATTCACAGCAAGGATAAGTAGCCTTATGACAAATATTAATCAGCTGTTGCATCCCAGTATTATTTACTGATCCATGCCATATCCAGTCATTGAAATATCAAATGCTACAGAACTATCCTTTTACTACTTGTTATTCTCAAGAGAGAATTTTTTTTAGTTTATGCTTTCATTACACGAGTGCAATATAGACCTGGGTTACAAAAACAATTTAAAATTTTAATGCTGGAAATGTGTTAACTTACTGTGAGCAAGTAAATGGAGATCCAGTCATCACATACCCTGACACTACCAGAAAAATGTAGAACTAACTCTCTCAAAAGTCTAAATTAATGTAGAAAAGCTGTGTGCTTTGTATAATTATAGTATTTGGAAAGAGAGGGTTAGAGGGTGAGAGAAAAAATAAACATTTGTATAGCATAGTATAGTATAGTATAGTATAGCATAGCATAGCATAGTAAAGTGTATGTACACAATTGACAAACAAAAGTTGCCGATGTTTAGAAATAATACAATCAGAATTAAAGCACTAAACATTCTCATGTAACTGGGTTCAGAGACAAGGAATTTCTGTGATACAATAAAATTATAAATTAGATGTTTGTCCTAAGCATATTATAGCATGGAAAAAAAAGTACTTTGTGAACCCTAAGTGTCTAGCAACTAGTGCTTACTAAGATGATTGGTAAGTATGTCACACAAAAATGTAACTCCTATGTTACGTTGTCAGTATGTGTCCAATGTCATTGACAAAGATATATGAATATTCTCAAGCGAGGGGCTTACTTCACACACAGAATAAGAAGGCCAACCCAAAATCTCCTATTCATTCAAGGCAGGAATCTATCTCCAAAGGATAATTCCAAGAAACCAGACATTCATGAGAAAAAACCATAAATTAGCAGATGGAAAGAGTGGTGCATAAATGTTTATTAAGTGGTTTTGTGATAGCTTCTCAACAAAGATGAGTGAAAACAAAAGCTCTGTGAAAGTATTCATGCAATGAGAAGATGTATTTTTCAGTGAGTTGTAGGCTGGGTGGTGAAAAGAACATTAATTGAAGACTGTTGCCATAATACATGAGGTAAATTCCTCTTCGTCATGATGTTTCAATGTAGACTAGAAGTCCACTCACCTCAAAGACATTACTATAGTCCCTTCACTATAGTATAAATGTGTACTGCTAGTGCCACTGAAGCTGTTATAAATCCTGCACCTTATAATAGGAAAAAAAATCATTACTGGAGCAAGGAGAAAGAGAAGGTGAAAAAAGATGGAAACATTAAGATGCCAGAATGTAAATTGTTTCCTCTGTACTGAATCTCTGATAGATATATCTAAGGCAAATGCAGTCTCTTGGTGAAACCAGTGATCTTATCTTGTGTTTTCAGCAATCCAATGCAGCCCAAGAGGCACACAAAAAATTAGTACTCATTGCTCTTATCTTTTCTTACCTAGAGAAAATACAACATCGATGAATAAGAAGAAAAACATTGTGCCTCTCTGATAAGACAGCATTCTTCCCAGCATTATGCCTCTGTAAAGTGCAAATGAACACACTGGAGAAGGAAGAATTGAAAGGCTCAGTTCTGGGGTGCATTCTTTGAAATTCTGAATATAGATAATTTGAGGTAGGATCAATAACAGTCTAAAGTTACAAAGCTCTGGAAAATTGTATCCAAAGGATGAAGTGACCTACATCAGCAGTACATTCTGAAAATTCTGAGTACTGCCGTCTGTTATTCACAAAGATAAAGACAAAGACAGACTGGGCAAGCTGTAGATTTGAAACTGTAATTTGTGTTTACTGATAAGACATCTATGACCTAACCTTTCACATTGATCTTTAGACAGAAAGGACTAGAGAACAGTAGAATGATCTGCAAACAGGTAGCTGTTTTTGACTTGAAATGGTTCATTAAAGTGAGTTGCATTACTTTTGTTATTTTTTCTATAAACACAAATTTTCATAGAATTCAAAAGAAAATGCAACATAAAGACTTTTTTGAAAGCATGTGAGAATAAAAGGGTAGTGTTAATGAAGGAAAACAAACATTTATTTTTCTGATATTCAGTTTTGCTGTATTCTTGTTTATTTCTCAGTTAGCTGTTTGTTAAGGAATAAAGAAACATTGTCATATGAATTATCTACTTGTAGAGAATATGTAAGATACCCTTTTCTTAGATAGATGTAGAGTACTCATCATTAAACAATAATGATCTAAGTGTTTTGAATGGTGAGTTGTAAAGATACTCTCAAATCTCACCAAAGGGTCAATAACTTAATTTTCCGAAGCACTGGAGAGAGCAAAAGCACGTGTTGAAATTCTCCATGCTATTTATTTTGGATGAAGGTGGCATAGCAGGTGACTTTACTGTCACTGTAATTTGTGATGAGTTAGTGAAATTAATTCAGCAACCCCTAAGGTCATGCTGAACTCTCAAAACGCAACCAAAATGACACATTCTATACTGGCATATTAGAATAAAAAACACTGCAACTTTGCAATCTGCATACTTCCCTGCAGAAAACTGATATAAGAAAACTGTGCCTACCTCTACAGTAGATGTTCTCTTAAATTTAGTTTTAAATATTTCTTTATAAATTACTACTGAAAGCAATAGTTGTGTGCTCGTCTAAAGAGGCATTTAAATGCCAACACCTAAAGAAAGCCAGAGAGAGGTTTCAGTTCACATTTTAAACTACTATATTCTATGTGTGGTTGTGAATACCAGATTGCCAGAATTTGGATTGAAGGATATCTGTAGTTTAAGTCATTTTCTTGGGGCTGCTAGTCAGTTATTCTTAATTACTTTGTTTATACATTATTTATTTCTTTATATATAAGTATTTTACAGTATTCAGACCTCATTGTGCAATGTTGGCACATTACTTTGCTTACAGTGCAATGTTATTTTGCTGTCAGTGCAATGCACAAAATAGAAAGGGCATTAAAATGGTGCCCAAAGTGTCTCTAATTGTTAGTTCAAGAACAAAAGGAAACAATTAGATTAGATCATCCTGTACAGAATATTGTCTGTAACAGTGTATCGCTACAGTCACAGAAAACTCTATAAGCATAAGTCTGACTTGAGTTATAAAACTATAGAAAGTCACAGAAAAATTAAATGCAAAATCAAGAGGTTTCAGCTCATACAAGATTCTTTTTCATCTTGATCAGTTTTAACTGCATTGGATCTCAAATATGTTCTATCAGAAATATACACATTTTTCTCCCTGTGGCTACTATGAAAGTAACTACTTGGCAAGAGATTCTGTTATTATTTTTAATAATAATAAAGTTCTATGTAATTATTTGAGGTCTTTGCTCTAGAATATGTGTTAGAAAAATGGTCATGAGGTTTTGCAAAAATCAGTTGGACATCATATTTATAACATTTTTTTTTCTGCAAATATACTGCTTTATAGCAGCATATCACACAATGCAATAATGAGGAATTGTATATATAAATCCATTTTCTCTTTGGGGGTTAACAGGTTTAGGTATACTGCAGAATTTATCTTGATTTTTTCCTTGTCTTCAAAGAATAGATGTTATGTATCCCACTTCTGTCTAAGCGCAGTGTTACAGAGAATCATTATTTTGAACTTACCAGCAATGCTCTTAGCTATTCCAGTTGCAATTTTTCATAGCAGCTAATTTCTGGTCTTTTTATTTTCTTTTTGGTTTGGTCATACTCAGCTTATGGTCACACTTAGTGCAGTAGTGACTATACTTGAAACAGCCTTTATACATTAATGTCTCATTACTAGTCAAGACCCGAGCTGCTGTTTGGCATCTTTTGGGACAGATCAGTCAGTTGTCCAAAGCCCTCAAGGCTTCTGAAAGCTGTGGAGAAGCCAGATACTGAGATGCCCAAGTGAGAGTTCCTTCTGTTTCAGAGTGATAACCAAACACACACAGACTGAGACTAGAAAAAAACAGTATCTGTTGCTAACCTGCTTCAACATCTCCTCAGAAACATCTGGTGCTTGCCACTATGGCAGAAAGAATTACAGAGCAGATGGAATATAGGATCTTATCTATGCCTGCTCCTGAAGTGATGTGCCATGAGCCATCAACAGGAAAGGGATCAGACCCACACAATTGAATGCAATATCCAGAAAATATATTTTCATTCATAGTTCAATGAATCCATCTGCATTCAGCATTTTCCAGCAGGATATATTTACCTACATATGACGTTATGCTGATTCTTCATTTCTACTTTTTACATAGCTATAATTAATAGGAGGTAACTGAGTCAAGTGCTGTGATCGAGGATAGTGACAGGCTTAGTTTAGAAGCAGAGATAACAAAATTAATTTTTCCCCAGAAATACATATGCTGTGTTATAGTTATAAGACTATATCAGGCATAAGGGACTCTAAATGCTGAAAGAGCAGATGTAGGAGCTCTGAGAACCTAGAGTATTAAATGTTCTCCTCTATAATAATGGGGGGTGGCATCAATCTAAGGACTGTTGCCCTTAGCAAGTTTGCAGATGACACAAAGCTGTGTGGAAGCGTCGCTCAGCTGGAGGGTAGGGAGGCTCTGCAAAGGGATCTGAACAGGCTGGACCACTGGGCTGAGTCCAATGGCATGAGGTTTAACACAGCCAAATGCCAGGTCCCGCACTTGGGGCACAATATCCCTATGCAGAGCTACAAACTAGGAGAAGTCTGTCTAGAAAGCTGCCTGGAGGAGAAGGACCTGAGGGGGTTGGTTGACAGCCAACTGAACATGAGCCAGCAGTGTGCCCAGGTGGCCAAGAAGGCCAATGGCATCATGGCTTGTATCACAAACGGTGTGACAAGCAGGTCCAGGGAGGTGATTCTCCCTCTATACTCAGCACTGGTGAGACTACTCCTTGAATACTGTGTTCAGTTTTGCGCCTCTCACCACAATAAGGATGTTGAGGCTCTGGAGTATGTCCAGAGAAGGGCAACAAAGCATGTGGACGGGCTGGACAACAGGCTCTATGAGGAACAGCTGAGAGAGCTGGGGTTCTTTAGCCTGGAGAAGTGGAGGTTGAGAGGTGACCTCATTGCTCTCTACAACTACTGAAAGGAGGTTGTAGAAAGGAGGGAGCTGGGCTCTTCTCCCAAGTGACAGGGGACAGGACAAGAGGGAATGACCTCAAACTCCACCAGGGGAGATTTAGGCTAGACATTAAGAGGAAGTTTTTCAGAGAAAGGGTTATTGGGCACTGGAACGTTCTGCCCAGGGAGATGGTTGATTCACCTTCCCTGGAGGTCTTTAAGGCACAGTTAGACAAGGTCCTGAGGCACACCGTTTAGTGTTTGATAGGAATGGTTTGAATTGATGATCCAGTGGGTCTCTTCCAACCTGGTGATTCTATGATTCTATGATTCTATGAATGTGAAGAATACTCTTACAGTGTGAACAGATTAAATTTGTGGAGAAAAGATGTCTGAATCAAAGTCTTACCATTCTGTCATTGAAAGCTCACTGTCAAAAGTGCAATGCTGTACTTATCAAAAAATAGAATCTGTAGCGTGGCACTCAAACATTTAAATCTCTGGTACTATCAAGAAGGTTTATACTGAAAACTATTTTCCTTTCAGGTTACTATAGTAGAATCTCGCCTTTTTTTTCCTTCCCGTACATTTCTAAAGAGCAATGTTTACTTCTGTCCAATTGGTTTCCAGACAGAGTAACTCACTTTGCAAATATAGTGATACAGCAGCACTTTAATACTTATTTGCAGCCCCCAGATGGGACATTCATGTTTAAAGAATGATAAACCACAACATATTTTTGTTTCCATGTTGCTTCCACAACAGTGCAAGGATAGAAGTTAGTCTCCAGAATAGCATCAGAATTTGTAAACAATGAGATGGCAAGACAGTCAGGTAAGGAGCCGCCACAGAAGTGAATACTTGAAATACAATCTTAGAATCACAGAATCAGGAACAGTTTAGGTTGGAAGGGACCTTAAAGATCATCTAGTTCCAACTACATTGGCCACTTCCCTCAGGACTCCAGGATGCATCTCCTCAGGTCCCATAAACTTATATATGCTCAGGTTCCTCCAGGTGATCATAAACCTGATCCTCCTCTACAGTGGGAGGGGGTTTACCTCGCTGGTCACAATCTTGTTGTCCCAAGGTTTAACATGCAAAAGCTGCTAGGATTTTATCAAACACTGAACTTTGACTTACTTTAGACTGTTCTGACTATCTTGGCAAAAATGTTTTACCTTAAATTTTTACCTTGGTCATTTAGACAGAATTATGTTATCAGAAGTGATTTATACAACATTGATACTTTTACTTTAAGCTCTAGGTTGAATTTTGCATTAAGATTAGGGAGAGAGGGAACAGACTGAAAACCAGTAGTATTTGGCTGAAGTCCACTGGAACATCCTGGAACATCATGGACAGCCAGAAGGCAAATGCAGAGGGAATTCTTTGATCATTTGCTGGTTTTGGCTAGGAGAGAAACCATTTTCTTTATAGTAGCTAGTATGAGATACATTTTCGATCTGTACTGGAAACAGTGTTGTTGATACAGAGATGCTTTCCTTGCTACTGAGCAGTGCTCACACAGTCAAGGCCTTTTCTATTTCTCACAGCACCCAGTGAGGAAGCAGTCTGAGTTGCAGAAGTAGTTGGGAGGGCACACAGCTAGAAGAGCTGACCTGTTTTCCTGGAGATGGCTGAAAACCTGCCAGCCAATGGGAAGGAGTGAAATAATTCCCTGTATTGCTTTGCTTCTGTACTTGCTTCTGTGCGAGGCTTTTGTTCTGCTTATTAAACTGTCTTTATCTCACCCCATGGATTTTCTTACCTTTACCCTTCCAATTCCCGGGCGGGTGGAATTGGAGGCGAGGAGCAAGAGGCTATGTGGTCCTTAATTTTCAGCTGGGGTTAAACCATGGCAGATCATAAAACCCATCTTGTGCCAGACAATTCTTTTGACAACACATAAGCCACGTTGCAGGAGACAATTCAAGACTAACTTTTGTTTTCTTCTTATGTTACACACCTCATAATGCCATCCAAATAAATGATCTTTTACCCTAGACTTCAGGTTTTTAATTTATTATTTCAGCCACTGCTGTGGGGAAGAGGAACAGATGGAAGATTGCAAGACAAAAGTCAATGAAAATTCTTTTGAGATTTGAGTCATCTCAGTTCAAATATTATGGTTTTTGTACACAGAACACACTGGTCCCTGGTGGAATCTACATATTTTAATTAGCAATGTCTTTTTACAATCTAGCCTAAATTTGCATTGTAAGGGACACATCTCAGACAATATGTCTGAGAAAGAGGACAATAAATATCATCGCAAACACTATTTTACTAAGTATTTACTGTAGTTGTACCTTTTTTAAAAAAAACTATATAGGAAAACAAACAAACAAACAAAAAAAACACATTGTTTCTTATTTACATGTTATTTGTCTCATAAGACCAGACAGAGCAACCTGGACAAAATCAGGACGCTATGCAAACTGTGGAAACCAGTCATAGAGCAGTCAGTCTCACCTTGAATAGATGGATTATGTAAGTAAAAAAGAAAAGGGGAAAAAAATATGGTGTGATGCCATGACTGATTTTTTTTACTACTCTTTTCCGTCTCTCATATTATGATCTTGTACATTCCACAGTCAAAAGTACCCTACTGCAGACACGAACGTGTCTAATAAACACGCCATAGCAACAGGGAATTCTGTTATCAAGGACACAGATATATAGAAGCTTTTTGATTGGAGTGAAGAAAATGTGTTAGCTTGCCCACTGGGTGTGAAGATGGTAATGCTCACCTAGAAGCTGGGGAGAAGTCACCAGTTATAGTCTGTGTGGGGCAGTTAAGATTATAGGCACTTTGGAGTGGTTTCTGAACTGGAAGAGACTGAAACTGTTTGCTGCTCTTCAGTTCAACAAATGAATAGAGGAGTCAATATGACAGAGGTCTCTGAAATCATAAAAGTCATGGATAAAACGAATAGGAATGGTTATTCGCTATTTCCCATAGAGTAAAAACTATGAAATGGCAAACTTCACGTACTATTAATGAAACATAGTATTAAGGTGTTTGAAGAGGAATTTGATGAGGATAGAATTCATTTTACATGTACATGAAAAAAGGTAAAAAATCACGAACAATTTTTTATAGAGAAATATTTGGATTGTTTCTCATTTAGGAATAGAATCTTTTCAAAATTTCTACCACAATTTAAATATTACATTAAGTAGAATATTATATAGAGAAAGCATGAAAAATTTTCATGTAATTCTGTCAAACCACCTTCATTAAGGAGCATACTGAAAGTATAACACTTGGTTTGAATTCCACACTCTTCAGCCCCCCCTAATGTCAGAGTATTTAGTGCTGTCTCGATCTGTTTGGTGAAAAACTGTTTACACAACAGTGTGAAGCTGTTTACATCTCAGGTTGTATTTTGGAATCATGCCCACTCAGGAGCTGAATAAAGTAGAACTGTAATTTATTATGAATCTTAGTCGGTGGTTAATGCAGCTGCTTGTTTCATAATGAGAGAGCAAAGTGCCATATAAGCTGTATTTAAAGTTTTATACTTGGGGAGTATTTTTATTCAATTTATTATTCTCTGCTTTCAGAGGGTGATGATCTGAGAAAATTTCAGCAATCCTGGCATAAATTATATTTTACATGATTCACATAAATTACTATTAATATATTTGCTGAGTTACTTGCAATTTGTCAAAAGCCTTTTCCACTTATAGTTTTAATGCTGTGCAAAAGAGATATGATGAAAGTAGTCATTTTGTATCTATATAGGAGTGAGTAAATGTCAATTACCTTTTCTTCCTACAGTTGCATAATCAGAGAAAATTTTGCTGTTATAAGAATGCCTCCTTTTCAACCCCTCCTGGTTACCTCATACGAATGAAAATATTTTTTTTTCCTTTCTGCGTCAAATAAGGTGAACTCCTATTAATCATTTTTATTAATGAAAATCAATGCATTAGTTTTATATGAAAATCCTTTAATTGAATATGAAATCATGCAATAATTTTGGAAGCATGAAGGAACATCTATAGCTGTGATTAAGTCATAAGTACAAAAGAAATAGATAAAGAACTATTACTGACCCTCAATATATAAACAGGGGAAAGTATACAGGTAAGAAAAGGAATATAGAAGTAGAAAATAATAAATTACAGTAAAAGTATTCGTATGTATAGAAAGCAGTTCGAGAGGGTTTTTTTTATTTCTAGAAATGTTACAGAACAGAACTAATCAACTGTGCTTCCATGTATACAGAAAATCTTTGTGATAGTTCTTATGAGAAAGAGTTTTGTACAAAAATGTAGACTTTTTGTAAACAAACACACTTTATATTAAAACAAGGAAAATCTTTTATATCGGTTCATATAAATATGCAAGAACATTAATGTTTGCTAGCTACATGCTCTTACTATAGGATTCTTGGTCTGATAGTCTGACCAACAGTGGTTAGAGAAGAAATTCTGTTAAATCAGTGCTACCAGTCACACCAGCCTCATGGTCATATCTCAACTGAGTTTCAGAAAATATGCCAGAGGGCATAAAATATGCTGTTAGAACATTAAAAATAAAAATCAGTGGGCTTCAGCTTTTTGTCATTATCTTTTGAAGAAGGGCTGCAAACAAACTAAAAATAAATCTATGTATATGTGTAAGGTTAGATACAAAATATTATGATTCTTACCTAAATGTATTTATATCAAAGCTGTACGTTTTCTCTATAATCATATGAATGACTTATTTGAATCATGTGATGAATATCATACTATGCTGAGCAATATTTCTTTTCTCGTCTAGAGTAGTTTTTTCCTTTCCAGATCTGCATAATAGAAGTGAAAAGATGATGTGCACTTCCAAGGAGCACTCCTCTCATGTTTTTTTTATGTCATCTACTTATTCTTTTTCCTTGTCCAATGTAAACAACGATATTAGCATGCATTAAATGAAATTTCACCCTGTCTCTTTTGACTAATGTGGATCATCAAATATTATGCATAATATCTAATTAATGTGTTGCTTTCATTCATTGTCTTTGGAAAAAATTCTTCATTACTATGCTAATAGAAATAGTGCTTATTTCCACACTGTCCTGGTAGACTATACCATGAAGCCACTAAAAGTCAGATTCCTTCATAATTTATAGCCCTTGGAGTCCTGTCCGACTCTCTGAAATTATACCACAGAATCTGGCTATTAGTGCTCTATAACAGTTTAAAACTCAGTTTTCAACATTAGCAGAAAACAATTTATAATCTATAAATCTCAGTTTCTACATTAGATTCTGGAAAACAAATTATGTTTTGCAATCATCACCTGTAATCACAGATGGCTGATAAATAAGGTAAAGAATATATATTTTATTAAGTCTTGACAGTTCTTAAGTACTGTTTCAGAGGAGCCAGCACAGTTTGTATAATATCATGCCATTGTTCCACTTGAATTATATCTTACATCAAGCAATGACTAAATTGACAAAACCAACACTTGACGATTAGTTGATATGGTGCAGGGAAAGTGTTTGCCTTTTATAGACAGAGTGAGATAAAAATGCAATGAAAAATATTGTAAGGTTGCACATGTAGATTTCCCAGTCACACAAATTACAATTCCAACAGCTAAAGGCACAATCTGTATTTAATTTTGCCATCTCACCACTGAGAGTTCTTCAGTAACAGTATTTCCATCTAGCAAAACTTGGTTTTCCTCAGCTACCATCAACAAGTCTGGTCTATCTTTCTATGACTGCATGCTACCTTAATACTCTTGGATTGGGGTTTTTTTGTGTGTGTACAAAGCTTGTTGAAATTTAGCCAAAAGGACCAGTAAATAGATTTGTATTATTGAGTGAAATAAAACCTTTATATAACATGAAGTTCAAAAAAACTTTCTGCTATTACTCTATGTTAAAAATGCTTGAAGTACGATTACTTAGTATAGGGAAATTCGAAATCTTATTCAAGAAACAAACAAATCATAATCAGCACATTTAACCACATTCATCCCAATCCTTTGACCAACTCATTGTTATGTTTAAACTGAGCTATTTCATTTCCTGAGGCCTTATCCCGGGGGATTCTACTTCCCAAGTCATTTTCTCAGACCTGTGTCTGTATTTTGAAAAGAAATCTGCTGGGATAAGAACTGAGAAAATGAAACACAAGGCAGGGGATCAGAAAGTGTGAGTATGTATGAAAGAATAAAAGATGGGAGCAAAAGGGGATAAATAAAACAGTTGGATGAAAGAAAACAAGAAAGCACATGGCTACAGGCTAAAAAAGAAATTTCTTTGCCAACTCAACTCCCTGAGGCTGATTAAGGTATTGCTCTTGGAATGTTAAAGAGCATTTATTAAAACTGAATATTTTAACACACAATATATTTTTGTTTTTCAGTGTTTCCATTCTCATACCAAGTGGAATCAATTATCACCTGCTACTTGCATCTAAGATCTGCAGCATTTTATTTCTTCTGAATTGACAGACATTTTTGAAGTTAGGGAAAAAATATTCTGAATGCAGATGTTCAATGGAACACATAAACATCCCATTTTTTAAAGTCTTGTTGATAACTAAATATTTTTCCTACTTCGAAAAATTGGTAAATTATGTATGCCAAACACCAAAACCCATTGGAAACTGAAACAGTTGTGCCAAATGGATTCTTTTTCAGTATACAGATATTCAAGATTTTCTGTTCTGCAACACCATTCTAACCTATTATGAATATTTTGAATCATCAGTTACAGAAGATTCCTTACCATTTGATAAGGAATGAGTACCATTAGACTAATTTCACCCCTTTTTATGACTAAAAAGAACCTAACAATATTACAGTGTTAGTGTAGGCAGATACCATGTCACATACATGTACTGTGGGAAGATTTTACAGAGAAGAAGGCCTGGATACTGTGAGACTACTTGATACTGAACAACTAATAAGGCCTTGAAGCAGAGAGCCAAAAGATAAACACAGACCAGTTGGGAGGAAACCAGCAGCTAGTTCGGTGGGGACCAGTACCAGCTGAAAGAAAACCAATGGAAATGAACTGTCAACATAGCTAACTTTAGTATAACTTGGTTTCTTAGCATGTGCGGTAGTTTAGCCAATAATATGTTAGTAATAGCTTTATGGACAGTTACCTTTAACCAATAATACAGAAATAGTCACCCTCATGGGCACACAGTGATGTGACGGAATGGAGTATACAGAAAAACAGCTAAGTTCAATCAACACACTTACTTACTGATAATATTGATCTCTGCATCTGTTTTCAACAATGTACCGCTTGCTGTCTTCTGAAACTTGTGAAGAATATAAAAAGTGGTTTAAGTCAATTAGACCATTCCACTAAAGTTCAAAGGAGAACATGCAGATATAGACACACTGTGCCATGAAGACTTAACAAAGCATCTGGTTACGTATACATGCACTAGTTGTTTTTATAGTCACTTTTTATTTATAATTGTAAGTTTGGGTTGACATTCTAAAATCTAATAATTAATAAATGGTAGAAGGCAAGAGAGTGAGTTTGTGTAAGCTGAAATGATTCACAGCCATTAAATACTTTATCCTTACTGTCCCTGTCCACACAACAATTAGGCTTCCAGAAGGCGTCACTGAAGAACTCCAATGAAATTTTTAATTGTGTCTTGCCAAATCCAAGTGTTAGAGAAAATTATTCATGACAAATGGATCAAATCCTTAGTCTGCATGGGGTACAGGGGATGTCCCACTAGGACTTCAGCTACCATTGAAGAAGTGCAAGATCCTCCAAAAATCCCTGTATCCTAACTGCCAGTTACCTATAGTTACCTCTGATACCCCAGAGAGTGCCAAATGACACTAGACAACTATAGTGCTGCACTTTGCTTTATCTATCATGAGGAAGAAACAGGACATGAAACCAAAACATGATTGTGAGTGAAATGGGAATATAACAGAGGGAATTTTCTTTGGACTCCATTAAGAAGAAAGTTTATACCAAAAGTTTCTTAGAGTAGGGATAGATCTTCAGATCAGAGAATTTAACTTCTCTCTGAAGTTACTTTCATATCTATCATAGACAGATAATAGAAACAATTAATTTTTTGCATCAGCCCTTTAAACCCTTTAAAGGATTTTAACCCTTTAAAGGGTATTATTTTAGATACACAAAGATGTAGGGTTGCATGGAAAATGCTGAGTGGGTGATTCTCACTTCATTATGAAGTGGGCACTGCCCCAGGAGTATTCCTAGATCTCTCTCTGCATGCATAAGGAGGACAAGCTAACACCTCTGCTGATGATCTCACCTCAGATCAAGCAGTCTAGAACAGATCCAACATTTACAGAGCAGTAAACCTCTCAAAGGAAAATATTATAGGATAGCAACAGAGAAATGCCAGCCCCTGGAAAAGAGAAGTTCTGTACAGCATTGGCAAATGTATAAAACTGATTCAATATTTTGGATTTTCTTCATGGAAGATTTATGTGTTGCTTCTGTTTAATATAAAGAAGACAAAAAGAGCTGTATATCTCCTTAGTTTCCTGTTTTGACTCTGACAAAAAGTAGAAGACTTCAAAGGGATTTTTTAAATATTTATATTTAGAAATTTATAAGTTGATCAGACCTAGAAATATTGGCTCTAAGAAGTGAATATGTGTCCTGGAAGAATTTCTAACTCAATTTTCTGGTTTATACCTATAATTTCAGGAAGACAGGAGAAATTACAATTTTTTTACTGTCTACCCTATGATTTGCATCATAAACTAGATATGTGATAGAATTCTCAAATATTGTTTCTTTGAGATAAATGTTTTCTCTAATAGTTTACTAAAATCAGTTCCAATCTTGAAATAAATATGGCCTTCTAGAATAGAACTCTGCTGATTTACTTCCCTTCTTGAATCTTTTTTTAAATCTTGCAATCTCCTACTTACATCTTGAAATGTAGAGGTAATACCAAAATACCTCAAAAAATGCTCTGATATATCCACCTTTATAAACACATAAAATATGGAAGCATTTTAAGAAATCCTAACACAATTTAAAGATCAGAGAATGGTCTAGATAAGTATCTAAATTTCAGACATCTATCAGAGCCAAATTACCATATATAGAGAGTTTCACGCTTCTCTAATTCCTCCTTAAGAAATGGTTCCCATTATAACATGGTCCACAAAATTAAGATTAGATATAAACTTTAATGCCTCAGAGATGACAGTCACCTTTTAAACAAGAGGAACCACAAACCAAGATTCAGCCACTGTGAACATGTTATCTATTGCTTTGAGTCTGAGAGAACTGCACTAAAGATGGACATATTGAAACATGACAACTGCCAAAGTGAGGAATGCTAAACTTCCATTCTGTAACATGTAGTTTTTATTTATGCAGCAATTCCTAGGTGAAGAATTTCTAGGTTTTGATGAAAATCATAAAGAAGCCAAGTGGATTTTAATGTTAAATAGTTATTTACCAGCCTGGTAGGTTTGACATTTTGAGAATGTCCATGTTACTGTAAAGTGTGTGTAGAGACAGTAGCATCTTACTAACATCTGCCAATAATGAAAGCATATAAAGACACTCAGTTTTATAAAAAAGGACAAAGAGGTCTTTTTTTCCAAAACAGACTTGGTTTTTCAGATTTTGCTATCAAAGTAATGTCCAACACAGCTTTTTTTTCCATTTTAGGCATGACACTAATTCAACTCAACAGAGGTCTAAGTATAGAGTATTGCCTACACTGCAACTCTTCAGATTTAGATAGATTTAGTCTACAAGATGTGCTGGGGCTTGTTCCTTCATAATTGTACTGCTTTTACTGAATACAATAAGTATATTAATTTTTCCTGAATTTCCCATTATCTTTAAAATTCAAAGAGGAAAGAGTGAAAACAAATCCTAAGCTTTCACTGTTCATGTTATTCCAAACAGTCCAGAAAACCAGCCATGAGAACTGTCCAAAAGTTCCAAGACTGAAGTGACTTTCAGCAGCTTTTATTCAGAAAATTAATCACATCCTCACTCATATATTTTTCTCACTTTATATTAATCAAGTTATTTTTTAACAAAAATTGGCACCACTAGTTATTTCAGGTCTGTGCATCCATTTCAGATTTGTGACTGTGTGGGGTGAAGACTTGCAACTCATTTAAGGTTAACAATATGGGATTATGTACTGTGATCTCTTACAGAAGACAAAGTATTTGTCATTTGCTTTTGTTTTAGATACATAGCATGTAAGTGGAGAATTGTTTATTTTCTCTTCATTACAAAAATACTACAATAAGTGAGATATGGGAGATGTCAAATCAGCATTGCAAAGTTTGGAAAATTAAGATGACTAATCTGTGAAACCATTAAAAATAAAGAGATACTTTCAGCTATCAATTTCCTCTTTAAAATTGTATCACAACTGTCTAAAATTCAGTTTAAAGTTTGATTTCATTTTAACGTTGTCTATTAATTTCGAGACAGTTTAGACTATTGAGAATGTATCCTTGGGGCAATACAGGTTTCCTTCAGTAACTATGAATCTCACATTTCTAGTGGCTTCTAGTGAAATTTAAAAGAAAGGCGTAAAGATAAATTACCACTGAAACTTCGTCTCATGACAAGTGACATTATAAATACTATTAAAGATTTAGTGGTAGGAGGGTGATGATGGAAAGCCTATTTGAGTTGCCAGATAATATACTAGGGCATTGCTATTGTAGTCAGGACAGAAAGTGATTGCTAGAGAAGAAAATGTGTCTTTTAAGATACTCAGGCCCATAGATACAATACAACTAATTTTCCTGTTTCAGTGTATGCCTGAAACAACACACTGTAATGGCAAACCTGAACCTACACTACCTCAAGAGAAAAAAAAGCACCTCAAGTGCATTCAAGTGTCTGAAAATGGAAGCCTTGTTAAAGCTTGCATAATGCAGTTCATTAAATAATTACTGTCTTAACACCAGTGTCTAAAATGGGGTGAACTGAAAGAAAGACTGATAAGTGTAACGTTTTGAAATGTTAAAATAAGTAATAAAATCAAATTTAAAGTCTGTTATAACCCTACTCTTCCCTTACATGAGGAGCTCAGCATTCCTAGCATATATTGCAGGGAGTTCTTTGGGTAAGCCTGTAGCGTGTATTTTTATTTATTTGTGTATAATTTCTCTCTATTATGTGAATCCACTATAACAAGAGTACTCTTCACCAAATGTGGTTCCAGGATATGCAACTTTATTAAAGACCAATGTGATCTCTAAAACAGATTAGGGCATACAAAGATGAAAGAAGTTGAGTAGGGGGACATTTCCAGTGACAGTACTAAAACAATAAGGTAAAAGTCAAGGAAAGCCCACCAATGGATGCAAAGTTCACAGGTAAGAAATCGATGGATCATCTCCTTCTTCTCAGAAAATAGATAACATACAAAAACTTTTGTTGTGACATTTCCTCAGATGTTTCATTTCTGCTTGCATGGAGACACACATGATCAGATTTTGATCTGAGTCTCATCAGTGTTGCTTTGAAGAAGGTCTAATTGTTACACTAGAATTAAGATTTATTTATTTTATTGATTTATTTTTAGTCAAGTCAGTATGCAGTATAAGAATTCTGCTGTTATTCATGGATAATATAGCCTTATGTTTCTTTCTTTTTAAAAAAATACTTTTACAAATTATAAGTATGCAATTCAGGTATTATAATCAAAGAAAAACTGGAGAAGAGGACTTTGTATTAAGATCTGAAACCAAACACTTAAAAAAAAAGAATTCTTTTTTAATTGCTGTTTTCGTAGAGGCTTACATGTGTTTATTAAATCTGGAACCAGTGAAGAAGAATGAAACAGCTGTTAGGAGTCCAAACAGAAACCAGTCTCTTAAGAGCTTTCTTGTTTGCTTTTTGTTCTTAGAGTTTTACTTTATTTTATCCCATGGCAGTTTAGGAAAGAACAAGAGGAAAACATTTGTTTATGAGAACAAAAACCAGCATCATAATTGAAACAACTGAAATGAAAACACTGTTATTGCTTCATTTCTCTAGGATACATCTTCATGCTGAACATTCAACACCTGTCAAAAAGTAAGGAGATACTGATAAGATTCAGAGTCAGAGTTTGAAAGAAATAGTTCCATTAGCAAATGTAGTTTGATTTTCAACATTTTCATGTTCTTTGCAAGAACTTTCCCTTAGTAAAGCCATTTCTCTCCCAGTGTTTGGGACCTTAACCTCCCTGTCAAGTTAGCAGATGGATTTGACAGTTACTGATATTAGTAGAGCTCTTCCTTGCATATGCAGAACTGCCTCTGTATGCCTTGATACCTGAGATAAAAAATCCCCAAACCTCTGCAAACTTGCATCAGCATAGAACAAAGGTATTTTGAGAAGGATCCTGAAGGTCAAGTACACTGAGAAAAGCACAATCACAAATGTTAAATTTATCTGTCTTTCTGTATTTGTTATGAAACATACAGACAAACTCTTGAGCACACAGTACCAAGCCCAGTAGCAGCTTCATTAAAATACTCATATTAGATAAAGACATGTTGGGGCTTTGGAAGAATTGCAGCTTGCATGATAGCATTCTGTGTCACGTTCCTTACAAAAGATTGGATCCTTAGTGCTCTCTGGTGGGTGGTAGGTAGCTTCCATAGCATTTAAGGTTTGCAGACTAGTGAAGGCACTGCTTGGAAACATACTGTTCTGTTTAGTTGCACTGTTTTCATCTTATAAATTTTGTTAAAAACACAGTGCACACAGTAATATGTTAACAAATACAGCAATGTAACCCATGAATATGAATGGCAGAGGAAATAGCAACACAGGCAGAAGGTCTCGTAATACAAAAGAGGACATCCTCCTTAAAATAATCTTCCTTATAAAAATCCACAAGCAGTACATCTATGATGTGTTCTAGAAAGGATTAGGACAAACTTGTCAAATAAGCTTTGGGGTTCTTAAACATGAGTATTTTTTTCTGGTTCTTCCCCATTTTTCTATATGTTGGAGCAGGAAAATTGTATCAAGGAAGAGGAAAGCAATACACAAGAGTCACAGGAAAGTCAATACTCTGCTGGTAAAAGCAAGTTGATTTTTTATCTGAGGAGCAAGGCTGGATTATGCTGCTCTAATTTATGATTTTTCCATGTAAATAATAGTCAAAGATCTTAGCTTCTGATGGCTCTCATTGACTGTGGGCTGACTCAGCCTTTATCATACTAAAAGAAGGACAGAAATCGACAGCATATACCACCTTGCACCATAATCCTTCCTAACAAGTGTAATCAATACTAAAAAGACACTGATATAAATTTAGAGAAGTTGGGAAAAATAAGATTAGGAATGGGGTAAGGAGCTGAGAAGTGTTTCTTATTTTCAGCAGCTAAGTGTACTACAAAAATAAACATTACAATACCAACATATTCATCAGATTGACATTACCTTAATATAGCAGGATATTCTTTCTCCAGAAGAGTGGCTTATGTTGGCAGTAATTCAGTAAAGCTGGCATCTTATGTTACTTCATTTTGCTTGTGCTCCTTTTGGGAATACGCATGCTGTATCTTGCCTAATTTGTTTTGCATTGATATGGCAGTAAGATACAAAGCATAAAAATGAATCCAAGCAACAACCAGATACAGCATATAGTAATAGGCTCAGTCGGGAGGGAGACTAGATCAGAGATGATGCTGTACTGAAAACTGGTATGGACAAATTGACTAAATAAATATATCAAGTTATTTATATAATATTTCTCCATTGACTTGAGATGCTGGAGGTTCCTGGAAGACCACAGTTTGTTCAAAGAAGTTTTATTCCAGCTGCTGGGTTAGAACACAGCAGAAAGTTATTATGAGGGAATATATCCATGTGGAAAGACTAGTTCTGCCTCAGGTAATTTAAAACTTATTCACATCCTCTTTCTTCTTGTTTACAGAAAAAGGATAAAGCACCTAATGATTCAACCCCCATGTTTTGAGGGCTGTTATTATTCCCATATTTTAAAGGACAAATTAAGATATAAAGAGTATGAAACCACATTTAACACATTCCTAAATAGACCCAGATTGTTATCAGTGACTTGGAGAGCATAGCAGGAAGTACAGTTCACACCAGGTTCAACATAAAACTGTCATTTGATAAGTCTCTTCTGACACTAGTTTTCCTTTTCTAAATCTTCCTTGTTTCAAACTTGAAATGTGGTAACCAAGAATATAGTTCTAGCCTTTTGAACTATATGAATTAAAATCAAAATCATATTGCCATCTACTGCAGAAATCAACTGCCCGCTCACAGAAAGATGATGGCAACTTCCAGATTTTAAGTGATTCACAGGATTTGGAATACTTAGACAACTATGACTGAAGTTAGAAAGACTTTGGATTTTCTTACTCTGACACGTATAGTAGTATCTGTGGTATTTTTATCAACCTATTCTTACAGTAATTTAATGCTGCACACTTTACTTTTTTCATAGTAACCTAAAAGGGAAAGGAAATGCCATTATGTTCATTTTACAGGTGTATGGAGAATCAAAGCACAGGAAGATGAAAGATGGGATAAATCTCACCTCACTAAGTATCTACTCCAAACTACTTGCAGGAGAGTGAGAGATTATCTCTAAAGATGATTCAGCCTATCCTAAAATAGTTGCCTGCTTGTATTGTCCTCCTATGAACAGATTAATTTAGATTGCTTGGTTTGTCAGCCTATCTGGTTTTAAGACCACTATAGGCAGGCAAGTAAATTCCATTGTCCAAGGTCACAGAGGAAGTCTACAGCATATCAGAGAACTTAAACCAGATATCACATTTCCCAGATTAGCAGCTTAATTGCCAGAGCAGATTTCATATTTAAACTTCTACTAACTTCTTTCTGTGAGACAGTTTAACATCACTGCTCAAATCTTTATTAAAGAGATAAAGATTGGTGCAAAATTTCATTTTCGTTATACACTGCAGTAAAACCTGTGATTAATTTGCTTCACTTTTGCAGTTTTAAAATAGGTTTTATGAACTTTGATAATATAATATTGAGGAATTTTCAAAGAGATTTTGTATTAAAGAAAATGCCTTATAATTCCTATATATATATTCCGTCAGTATCATAACTGAATGGTGTAATATCTACTAATGTTAACACATTCATTGTTCATGCTGGTGGGATGACTCAGTGTTCTGACCCATTCCTGACCAGCAGGTGGCAAGTGGCTTAGGGGCAGGTGATCTCTGGAGTGGTTTTGTGACATCATGAAAGTGAAGACAATCACCTTAGGGGTTTAGTCAAAATTTCAGTCTTTACTTTTGAGCTCAGACAGTCACAACAATTTACAAGAAACTGGCAAAATGTTGTTTTTGTACAAAATAACAGCAGTTCAAAAACAGTCAATGCCACCCAAAAGTGCCAAGAAATGAGGTAGATTGCAAGAGGAATAGAAGCAGATTTGTAATGAGAGAATAAGGACAGAAAGAGAGAGGAAAAAAAAAAAGAAAAGTAGGCAAAGGGGAATGTAACACCACCCAAATGGTACCAGCAAAGATTTCAGCAGACAATACAGTCCATGGAGCAGCAGATGTGCAAATGTCCTTTATGGCTTGAGTTATTTATAGGGGAGCTCCATTCCTTATTATCATATGGGACACAGAGGAGGGGTCTTACCATGCTTCACAGTATCCCTGCTTGGAAAGTTCTCAAAGTGGAGCATGAGTAGAAGTTCTTTCTGGCTGGGGCTTTAGGGGTCATTTGCAGTTCAAAACGCCCTTGCCAGAGTTGCTGCTGGTTGAGCTGTTTGTGCAAACATCCAAAGGCAGAGGCACTCCTGCTTCTTCAGCTCAGTTAGAGTGATTCAGTAGATTTTGCAGATTCACAAGGAGAAAAGTCCCCTCCCATCTCTAACCACACCCCACACACATTGAGGTAGAAAGTTGCCAAACTGCTTAAAGCCCCAAACACACATAGTTTCACGTTAAGGTGAGTGCTAAAGACACAAATCCAACTCATTTAGAAATCAGTCCTTACATTCCACCCTGTGGCTTAAATAGTCATCATAGAACACTAAATCTTTGTTATCTAAGGTAGTGATTCTTAAACTGCTGGTAGAGGGAAAAGGAAGAGAGGAAAAGGAAAAATGGCACACATGATCATGCAATGAACAACAGCCAAACCAACCAGTAAAAATTCTAAATGAACAATCAAGATTAATAATATTTTCATTAACTATGCTCCCAACCCCTGACCCCATGACTCCCAAGGAACTCAACAAGGATGTGATCCATGACCCTGAAGAGAGTCCGTTGAACTAATCCTTTATCTGAAGTGATTGCAATTGTTCAGAAGTTTTATCAGTGATTTATTTAAATTTAGAACAAGCCTCTTCAATAGAGGTTGTGACATTATGACTTGTAATACAACATTCATTTTCTGTTAGATTTAGCAACCCACATATTCCTTGTTCTTTCAGTAACAAATTATCCATAGCAAATCTGTTCTGCAGAGTAATTTTAAATACTTGCTGTACTTTAAAATTTAGGTCCACAAAAACATATGGTATCCAATTATTAGGTATATGAACTTGCCAAGTAATATTTCCTAAAACAATTTGGTGTCTTCTCAGGGTAAGATATAGAGTAAACAAGTTCTCTAACATCAAAGAAATCTTTTCCGTCTAGTAGTCATGCGTTTGGATACTATTTATTGCTTATTCAGGTCATTCAGATTATTGCTTGATTTGGGACTCAGCTTAGCAACAAGTCAGTTTCCAAGGGAGCACAAAGTTGAATATTTTGTTGGAACAACTGGAGTGTAAAACCACACCACATCTCAGTCCTGCACATTTTTCCAGGAAGAAGTAAGTGCAAACGTAATTTCCCATCTAAGTGTCTGCAACCAAGGCCCAGAGAGGCCAGACAGATATTAGTTGTACATATCCAGATGTCAGTATAATTTGAGAATAATTATTTTTATTCGTAATCTGTGGGTATAGCTTTTATAGGATAGTGTCTGGCAGGTATTCAGCAGGTATTCAGCATCAACTCTGTGTAACAACATCATGTCTCATGGTATTGCTTTACTTAACTGTATTCCTTCATCCCATAGATGGATAACCTCAATAAACACACATGTCTCTAATTAGAGAGGATATGGACCAGGTTTCCAGGGGGTCCCCTGGCCCATCATCACGTTATAGCTTCAAGCGAAGGTAATCACGCAAAAAGAGTACTCTCTTCTGGCTCTGATGCTGTATTGTTCTCTAAGGGTTTAAGAGTGGCATTGGGTAACCAGAGCCACATCATATTTACTGCATCTTCGAAGCTTAAGGCTATAGTATTATGAAGCCTGATCTGCAGTTATGCTTGATCTGCAATTCTGTCATGGATCATCAGTTTCATCAGTGATGAGTTCTCCCTGGAAGAGAAGAGAGAAACTTAGTCCCAGTGGAACTGGTTTTAACAAGAAGGAATGATTCACCATGTATTTATTTGGTTTTCCTTGCTGTGGGAGTCAACAGTCATCCATGAATGCAAATTAACAAGAGGTTTTAAAGTCTAAGGCACCTCCCCAGTTGTTGGGAAGTTCACCAGGACAGGCTGCCCTGGACAGTATAAAAATTTGTAGGGATCCTTCTCTTCCTTCTCACGAGGGATGAAGGAGGGAGGTGTCTGGTAAAATACAGTGATCTTTGAACATTCATTTATTGCCTAATGACCACTGACCAGCTTCGTCCCTCTTCTCTGGACTCACTTCAGAGCCTCAACATCCTTCTTGTGGTAAGAGGCCCAGAATTGAACACAGTATTCAAGGAGTGGTCTCACCAGTGCTGAACGCGGTGACCTGGAGTGCGGCAAAGAGGAGCATGGAAAAGAGGAGCGTGGTTGTTTGAGTGGAATTTGAGTGGGCAGGGTGAGAAGGCAGGGTGTAGAAAGGACCCTAAGTCCGGAGAGGAGGCAGTAAAGACCATGGTGGCTACATGACAGAAGGTTAAAGCTGTTCCAAGTGCTGCAGCCTGCAGGAAGGAGCCACAGTGGGTACATCCAGCTGCCCAGATCATGAGCTGCAGGCAGTGTTCCCCTGTCAAACCAACTAGTGCCTCTGCTTCTGTTACAGGCTCCACTTGTGAAAACTGCCTTCGAGTGGAGGAACTTCTTTGCATGGTGGAGATGTTAAGGAGACTGAGTACTATCAGGGAATGTGAGAGGGAGACAGACCTGTGGAGCAGTTCCCTCTCACTCCCTCAGCAACCTGTTTCACGTGGTGTGCCCAATAACCAGCCACCTGCAAACAGCAAGCTTGGGGTTATAAGGGATGGGGAATGGCAGCAGGTTCTTTCCAGAAGAAGGAAGCCTGCTCCCCTCAAGCAGTCAACGATACCAGAGATCCCCTGGCAAACAAGTACCAGGTGCTCCAGAAGGAATCTAATCCTGGGGATGATGGTCACCATAGCCTAGAATCTTTTCCTAGGCCACACCATCCTCGGAAGAAAATAACAACATCCTCCATTAAGAAGAAGAGGAGGGTGATTGTTGTAGGGGACTCCCTCCTCAAAGGAACAGAGGGACCCATTTGCAGACCGGACCCACTCCAAAGAGAGGTCTGCTGCTTACCAGGGGCATCAGGGAAGGAAGTAGCTAGGAAACTCCCTTCCCTGATCCATGAGACAGACTACTACCCTCTGGTAGCAGTCCAGACTGGTAACGGTGGTCTAGTAAACAGTAAGGCTAAGGACATCAAAAAAGACTTCAGGGCCATTGGGAAGATGATGGAGGGCTCTGGGGCACAGGTTGTGTTCTGCTCCATCCCAAGGCTAAATGGAGTGGACCCGCAAGTTACAAAAAAGAACTCGATTAATGCCTAGCTCCAAGCCTGGTGCAAGGAAAGGGGCTTTGGATTCTTTGATCACACGGTGGTTCGTGTACCCCCTGACACGGTTGCTAAGGTTGGTGCATGTGGGTCTCCTAGCGGGGCTAAGACCCTTGCTAAAAACTTAGCTAAGCTCATAAATTGAGCTTTAAACTAGATGTGAAGGGGGAGGGGATTGAGTCAAGGCTAGGCAAGACTGAGCCTGGATGTGGGGCACTAGAGACTAGGAGAGGGTGTACTGGTCAGGACCACCAGCACATCACCACGCATGAAGTGGGGGAGAGTGCACCTTGGAGCTGTAAAGGAGATACAGGTAGTCTAGTGCAAGCTACTCCAGTTAACACGCAACTGGGAACAAGCCCTGTTTGCCCTAAGAGGGCTGAAGGCTCAGCAGCTCAGCTGAAGTGCATTTACACCAATGCACGCAGCATGGGGAATAAGAAGGAAGAGCTGGAAGCTGTCGTAGGGCAAGGAGCCTATGATGTTGTTGCCATCACGGAAATGTGGTAGGATGACTCAACTCATCAGGAGGAATAGGAAGGGTAGGAGAGGGGGCGGGGTAGCCCTCTTTGTAAAGGAGGAATTGGACACTCTCGAGATGGATTGTGGCGATGAGGAAATTGAGTGCCTGTGGGTTAAAATCAGAAGAGCCCATAAGAAAGCAGATTTTGTGATGGGAGTCTATTCCAGGCCACCCAGTCAAAGAGAAGCAGCTGACGAGCTTTCCTATAAACAGCTGGGGTAAGTCTCTAGATCAATGCCACTTGTTCTTGTGGGAGACTTCAATCTTCCAGATATCTGCTGGAAGTACAATAGAGCAGAAAGGAAGCAGTCTAGGAGGTTCCTGGAGTGCATGGAAGACAACTTCCTTGCACAGGTGGTGAATGAACCAACAAGGGAAGACGCCCTCCTGGACCTGCTGTTTGTGAACAGAGAAGGCCTTGTGGGGGACATGGCAGTAGGAGGACGCCTAAGACTAAGTGATCATGAGATGACATGATTTTCTGTTCTAGTCAAAGTGAAGAGGGTGCTTAGCAGGACAGTAGCATTAAACTTCCAGAGGGCAGACTTTGATCTCGTCAGAAGACTGGTTGGCAAAGTCTCCTGGGAGACAGTACTTAAGGGCAAGGGAGCCCATGAGGACTGGGAGCTCTTCAAAAAGGAGATCCTAGCAGCTCAGGAGAAAGCCATCCCCATATTCTGGAAAAAAAAGCCAGCAGGGTTAAAAACCAGCTTGGTCGAGCAGAGAAATCTTAAGTGACATTAAGAAGAAGAGAAATGGTTATAGGCTCTGGAAGAGGGGACAGGCTTCCTGGGTGGACTGCAGGAGGGAAGGGAGGTTGTGCAGGGAAAAAATCAGAGGGGTTAAGGCTCAATTAGAAATCAGGTTGGCAAAGTCCGTGAAAGATAATAAAAAATCTTTCTATAAATATATAAATAACAAAAGGAGAACTAGGGAGACCATACAGTCCATATTGGACACAGAAGGAACAGTGATGACAGGGGATGAGGAAAAGGCTGAGGTACTTAATGCCTTCTTTGCCTCAGTCTTTAATTGTAAAGAAAGTTGTTCCTCCTGTGTAGAAACCCCAGAACTAGAGGAGCAATATGAGGCTCCCATGGTCCAAGAGGAGGTGGTCCAAGAGCCTTGCTTGCCCAACTAGACACCCACAAGCCTATGGGGCCAGACAGGATTCACCCAAGGGTATTGAGGAAGTTGGTGGATGTGCTGGCCAAACCCCTTTCCATCATCTTCCAACAGTCCTGGAAGACTGGGGAAGTTCCACTGGACTGGAGGCTGGCTGATGTTGTGCCCATCTACAAGAAGGGTCACAGGGAGGATCCAGGGAACTCCAGGCGTGTCAGTCTGACCTCAGTGCCAGGGAAAGTCATGGAACAGGTGATCTTGAGTGCTATCATGAAGCACATACAAGAGAACCGGGTGATCAGGCCCAGTCAACATGGGTTCGCAAAAGGCAGGTCCTGCCAAACTAACCTGATCGCCTTCTATGACAAAGTGACTCGGCTGCTGGATGAGGGAAAGACTGTGGATGTGGTCTTTCTGGACTTCAGTAAAGCCTTTGACACAGTTTCTCACAGCATTCTGCTACGGAAACTGTCAGCCTCTGACCTGGACAGGCGCACACTCTCCTGGGTGGAAAACTGGTCGGATGGCTGTGCCCAGAGAGTGGTGGTAAATAGTGTTAAATCCAGCTGGAGGTCAGTGACAAGTGGGGTTCCCCAGGGCTCAGTGCTGGGTGAGAGCCCCGTTCAATGTCTTCATCAACGACCTGGATGAAGGCATCAAGTGCACCCTTAGCAAGTTTGCAGATGACACAAAGCTGTGTGCAAGTGTCGATCTGCTGGAGGTTAGGGATGCTCTACAAAGGGATCTGAACAGGATGGACTGCTGGGCTGAGTCCAATGGCATGAGGTTTAACACGGCCAAATGCCGGGTCCTGCACTTGGGGCACAACAATCCTGTGCAGTGATACAGACCAGGAGAAGTCTGTCTAGAAAGATGCCTGGAAGAGAGGGACCTGGGGGTGTTGGTTGACAGCCAACTGAACATGAGCCACCAATGTGCCCATGGCATCCTGGCTTGCATCAGAAATGGAGTGACCAGCAGGTCCAGGGAGGTTATTCTCCCTCTGTACTCAGCACTGGTGAGGCTGCTCCTTGAATCCTGTGTTCATTTCTGGGTACCTCACCACAAGAAGGATGTTGAGGCTCTGAAGCGAGTCCAGAGAAGAGTGACAAAGCTGGTGAATAGGCTGGAGAATAGGCCCTATGAGGAACAGCTGAGAGAGATGGGGTTGTTTAGCCTGGAGAAGAGGAGGTTGAGGGGAGACCTCATTGCTCTCTACAACTATCTGAAAGAAGACTGTAGAAAGGAGGGAACTGGCCTCTTCTCCTAAGTGACAGGGGGCAGGACAAGAGGGAATGGCCTCAGACTCTGCCAGACGAGATTTAGGCTAAATATTAGGAGGAAGTTTTTAACGGGAAGGGTCATTGGGCATTGGAACAGGCTGCCCAGGGAGGTGGTTGATTCACCTTCCCTGGAGGCGTTTAAGGCACGGGTGGACGAGGTCCTGAGGGACATGATTTATTGTTTGATAGGAATGGTTGGACTTAATGATCCAGTGGATCTCTTCCAACCTGGTGATTCTATAATTCTATGAAGTTATTCTCCCTCTGTACTCAGCACTGGTGAAACTGCTCCTTGAATCTTGTGTTCAGTTCTGGGCCCCTCACCTCAAGAAGAATGTTGGGGCTCTGGAGTGAGTCCAGAGAAGAGCAATGAAGCTGGTGAAGGGACTGGAGAACAGACCCTATGAGGAGCGACTGAGAGAGCTGGGGTTGTTTAGCCTGGAGAAGAGGAGGCTGAGAGGAGACCTCATTGCTCTCTACAACTATCTGAAAGGAGATTGTGGAGAGGAATGTGCTGGCTTCTTCTCCCAGGTGACAGAGGACAGGACAAGAGGGAATGGCCTCAAGCTCCACCAGGGGATGTTTAGGCTGGGCATCAGAAAAAAATTCTTCATAGAAAGGGTGATTGGGCACTGGAAGAGTCTGCCCAGGGTTGTGGTTAAGTCACCTTCCCTGGAGGTGTTTAAGGCACAAGTGGATGAGGAGCTAAGGGGCATGGCTTAGTGTTTGATAGGAATGGTTGACTCGAATATCCTGTGGGTCTTTTCCAGCCTGGTGATTCTATGATTCTATGATTCTATGATTCTATGACTCTGGCCATGGAATCTGGGAACCATGTCTTTCTATTATCCCATTGGCCTGGGGGTAGTAAGGTATGCGTAATGTCCACTGAACGCCTTCTGCTTCTGCCCAATCCTGAACCGCCCTAGCAGTGAAATTAATATAATTGTCAGATTGTATTGGAACAGACTTAGGGAGGAAGATAAATAATAGCTTTATCCCCTTTACTGTGTATTTTCCAGTGGTCACTGCTTCTTCATCTGCCTGGAAAAGTCTTAATATTGCTTTCACCCCTGCTAGCTCATATTATTTATCCTCTGCCTTCTGAAAAGGCCCTATGTAGTCAAACTGCCAAGATTCCCATAGAACTTTTCCACTTCTAAGATGGAGTGGGAGATCCTACAAGGTGTGCTTATCCAGTCTGGTGTGACATATGACACAAGCAGGGATTATGGTATTACACTTCTGTCATGTGACAGGCCACCCTTGGTTCCTGATCTCCTTTACAAGATCTTTTACCCTTGAGTGTCCACACCTGACATACAACCATTCTAATAAGTGCTCCCAGACTTCTTCCTTTTCCCTGGCCAGTATGGCTAGGCAGGTGAGTTAATCTACCTGATTATTTAGAAAGTAAATTAGTTGGTCTCCTCCTTGAGGGGAAGTCATCTACTCCACCAGTATTGGTCTCTGCTTAGCAGAATTTAACATCTCTTCCCATCTCTCCTTTTCCCATATAGGTACCTAATTTACTTCCTGCTGGTTTGGTTCAAAAAAAGGGAGGCACTCTGTGCAGCCTTTAAAAACTACACCAAAATTGGTGTAAAAGTCTATATGGGATCAGTATCAATTGTTCCTGTCATAATTCCACTCCAGACTGCTACCATCTTACCAGCCTGAATACTGTTCACACCTTCCATCATGACCTGCTCGCCTGAATCTACATATAAAGCCATTGCATTATGTTTCCATGATTTCCCTTCCCTATGGAAAGGTGCATCTGTAAATCAGACATTTCTCAGAGTTAAATGCAGGGGTTTCTTTGATATATGATGGAGGAAGGTCCTACTCTAGGCATACCAAGGAGTCTTCCTGTATTTTAAGCAAGTTAGGAGTTCCTTCTTCTATGTTATATATATTGTTATAAAGTTCCAATTGAGCATGCTACTTCCTTACTGTTTCCTTTTGTGTAACCCTGAAGTGAGGTGGTGTGTCAGTTATCACAGACTTTGGAATTTTAGAGGGACCCTGCACATTTATTGGTTGTTGGCATATTTGGCCTCCCATATGGTCAAACCACAAAAAGTCCCTTTTCCCAGGTGGAATAACATTTTTCTGCATCCTTGGAACTACTACCTATAGGGTAAGTCTTCATTGTCCCACTCAGAAAACCAGAGCTCAAAGACTGGAGCAGAGAAGGTGTTTTCTTCAGCAAGCTATATATTAAATTATAAATCTACACAGAAGGCCTGACTCCTCTGCAAAGTCTAGTTCCCTTGCCTCCTTGCTAGTTCTGTGTACTTAAGTATCAAATTCTATTCAATTTGCAATCTCCAGTTTATCATTTTCCCTCTATCCACTTATACAATCACAAGCAGGTAACAGAGATTAACTCTGTCAGCCATTGCCTTGATCGAGACTTAAAAACTATACATTCAATATTTTCAAGAGAGGTATATTTGAGGTTTCTTTCTGTATTATATTCATTATTTTCTTCTTCATACTTCTCAGCTCTGCTGTATAGCTTAAGCTGATGAATGCAGGAGTTAAATACTGGGTCTCGTGTGACATTTGAATATTGTGTCCTTGAATATTGTGTCCAGTTCTGGGTCCCTCACCACAAGAAGGATGTTGAGACTCTGGAGCAAGTCCAGAGAAGAGCAACGAGGCAGGTGAAGGGGCTGGAGAACAGAACCTATGAGGAGTGGCTGAGAGAGCTGGGGTTGTTTAGCCTGGAGAAGAGGAGGCTGAGAGGAGACCTCATTACTCTCTACAAGTACCTGAAAGGTGGTTGTGGAGAGGAGGGAGCTGGCCTCTTCTCCCAAGTGACAGGGGACAGGACAAGAGGGAATGGCCTCAAGCTCCACCAGGGTAGATTTAGGCTGGAGATTAGGAGGAGGTTTTTCACACAGAGGGTCATTGGGCATTGGAATAGGTTGCCCAGGGAGGTGGTTGAGTCACCTTCCCTGGAGGTGTTTAAGACACGGGTGGATGAGGTCTTGAGGGACTTGGTTTAGTGTTAGATAGGAATGGTTGGACTAGAAGATCCGATGGGTCCCTTCCAACCTGGTTGTTCTGTGATTCTATGATTCTGTGATTTACAGCTTGAAATTCCCAGACAGTATCCAGTATGTTCTCCAGCTATAACTCTTTCTTCCTTTGAATTGTATTTGAGCACTATGAATATAGGTATCATTTACATTTATACATCAGTCTGGAATGCAGATTTTTATGCTGCTTACAAATCTTTCAATGAATTGTACTGCACATTAGTTGAAATGAATGGCAAAAATCTCATGTTTGTGTGGAAATGAAACTGACAATATGGGAGTGGTTCATGCCACCTAACATTAAGCACCACAGAACAGATGTAAGAATCTACCTCCAGGTATAATCCCTGGGAAAAATGGAAATTGCACGACAATGTTCACTGGAAATATTTTGCTTCTTCACATTAGAATCATTCGTCCCAAATGACTACTTTTTTCCTCTATCCTTTTTAAAAGAGGTCTGGACAGATACTCTGATGTAGACCTTATCATTACAGATGCCTATATCAGAAAGAAATTAATTCCAATCAAAACCAGACTGAAAAATACCCATTCAATAGTTTGGTTCAACTCAACCAAAATCAACAGTAGTTTTGTCCTTGACTGCATTGTGTCAGCTTCTCAGAGAAAATGGAAAGTCTTTAAAGGAACAGAAGTTAAGATTTAGTTTAGATGCTAAAGAGGTCATATCTATTGCCTTGAAATCTGGAAAAATTAAGACCTCAGTATTTTCAAGTCTTATGAGAAATTCCTACAGAATACTTGAGATATAATCAGAAGTTCTTTAATTCAGTAGATATTAATAGCTTTATCTTGGAAAACCATCCCATGGAAATCAATAACAACAACAAAAAAGTACTGAATTTATGGATGTGTAACATGTTTATTTATTTTCTAATATATGTTGATATTTTCTTTTCTTCCTACAACACCTGAAAAGATGTAAATCCCAGTTGCTACTGTTAGGCAAAACTAAAAGGTAAGGAATACTATTGCAAGAGGAGCTAGCAATCCCTCTTAAAATTAGGTACTTTAATTGTTCAAGTTCAGTGCTTTGAATATTGAACCCCATGCTGTAGTGTTTAAAGTGTTCACCCACTCAAACCAGATTTTTAAAGGGCAAGGTCAATACCACAGTGAGTTTACAGAGTAAAAAAAAAAAGAAGAAACTGCTAGGTGATTATAGAATTCTAATACTATGCATAGTTTTATTATGGCAAGATGCCCAGGGTCATAAAAGATAAATGAAGTTTGAAGTGGGGGGAGAGGAAGCGAGTGTTGTTAAAATTAATGTAAATTCTTTTTTCTAAACTTGCAAGGGAATGCAAAAGACATCAAAGCAGTTTTCAGTTTTCCTATAAACCTATGAGAAAATTAATTTCAACAGCAAAGTTTCTGCTTTTATTACTCAAGTTCCTTCAGAACCTGAAAATAAGTATAATTCAGTGCCTTGCAAATTGCTTTGGAGAAATATAATATATCCAATATATATGGAAGAATTTTCTGAGTTTTAGTATAGACAGAACATACATTTACTGGATCCTTCTCACTTATGAATATGATTTCAAAAAAGCAGCTTAGCAGATCTGTCTGTGAACATTTCACTATGAGAAGTACTCATTAATTTCTAGACTGGACGCTCAACAACATTATATAGCAAAATAGTTATATAACACTGCTATTTCTTTACCTAAAACCATGCCTAGAAGCACAAATCTGTGATCAAAGATCGGTAGAACACACAGATCCAGAGCACTGTCCCTGGTCGTGACAACCACAGGCTTAAAACATTATTGTCCAGCTACTCATAAGTTCATTACTTTCAAAAGGACTTTTTTACTTGCAGGAACTAAAACTGATCTGCCAAAGTTCACCATGCTGTATGTGAATACGATTCACTGCATATTTCCACATATTCTGTTTCAAGTGTTTTTTTACATGACCTTTCATAATCCTTTTATATTTACATTGTAGTCTGATTTTTGAAGGCTTTGCACTTCCACCAGTGGAATGTGTGTAAATGCAACAAGGCAATTTCTATCTACATTGAACAATGAAACATACAGCTTCCTCTGAACTATCTACTTTGTTAATGCTTGGGTCCCAGACAATTGATAGATATGACACTATGGTGCTTCTAAGGACAGGTTATCATCTGAATAGATAGTAAGTCTAGATCTAGCAATATGCTAAGATGTCACTGCAGTTTCTTTGCCATAGCTTTGCATTTTACTTTAGCATTACTTGTTCTTTGGGATGAAGCACAAGAACTTTGTCTTTGTTTTGCATAAACTCTGCTTAAAAGACCCAACATAATGAATTACGTGGAAATTAGCATACTGGTAATGGTAACTTGCAGGTAATGATGTAGCTAAGAGTGATAGAAGAGCCCCCTTCCCTGTTTCCTTTCTCCCACAAAGATTGTTCATATTGTAGTAGATTTATTCATGCCTTAATGTGTAGATCAAGGAAAAAAACCCAATAATCCAGCTAAATAATAAGTGCTTGTTTTCTTGTAAAAAAACCCCCAAACCTACTCAAATTCTTCTGCTGTTGGAAGAACTATGACATAATGAATGACATGAAGGACATACTGCAAATCTGACCTGAAAGGGAACATAAAAAATGAACTAATCCAAATTAATTGTTTCTTCCTGTTCAGTGTTTATCTCAGTGCAATCTAATGTTCAGTATTTCTCCCTGAAACTGAAAACTCTCCATAGAATCATAGTTTTCAGAACTTTTCAGAACTTTATATGTAAGATAGATTACTCAGTTTTTAAGAGTCTGACGTATTCTGACAGCTGCCAAATTTTCAGAATTGTATGCACTTCAGTTTCACAGATCAAACACCAATGCAATCTCATTCACTTACATTTCTGGCCATTTCTGTTGGGAAATCTAGGATCTTTCTTCCTTGAGACATGAGTTTCCTTTCCTATGCAGCTATCATTTCCTATATTCCTTATTTTTAACATTATTGTGTGGTTAAAGGATAGAACTCTCCACTTTGTGTTACTTTAATTAGTTTTACATTCCTAATACTGCATAAATTGAAGATTTGCACAAAAAATGCAGCTCCTGAGTCCTTTTTCTTTCACATGAAGCAGTTACATCTCATAGTGATAATGTGTTATGTTCATTTTATCCAATTATCTGTACAGTAACTTTGCACTGAAAGTCACTTTCCTACCTACATTAAACATACTTTGCATATTTTTCTTTTGAATATTGCTAGTAAAATATTAATAAATATGTTAACTACTTTCAAATACACTGTAAATGAACAAATAAGTCAAGAGACTTCATTCTAAAAGAATGTTAGCAATATTCTGTTACAGTATTCTCTTAAATCTTTTTATTTGTGTTTTTCTAAGTACATACAGTTATTGAAATTTTGGAATAACACATCCATCCCTTTATCATGACTGACAGGGGTTTGTTTTATAGATTATAGGGTAAAATTTTCTGAATTGAGTCAGCTTACTAGTACTAATCATATTACAAATTGCATAAGAGACAAATTTGAATTCTTTAGTAGACACCCTGATCAAATATTTTTGTTGCTAACATAGTTCAGCTTAGAATGCTTTAAATATTATGCAAGCCTAGAAGTGTTATGAAGTGACATTTTCAGTATCAAAATGGATATGTTACCAACATTTATTTAAATATCTAAGATATTCTCTTCCAGTATGGGGAAGAGCTTACCTGGAGTTCAGTTTTCAGTGAGCTTGGATCTGACCAATGACTAACCCTAAGGACCTAAATCAATGTTTTATGAATCCTGCACTAGCAACTGCAGGGTTGTGGTTCATTACCAAAAAAAGTAATTTGAAACACAGAGCATCTATGAAAATATGTTTAGAAAATAATGTTACTAAACCTTCCAAATATAATTTGATTACAAGAATGTGTTTGTCTTTTATACACAGCATGTTGAGTATCATTACTATTGTAAAACAAATTTAAACTAGAGGGCTGGAATTATGCATGCAGAGGAAGAGTAAATGCCAAATTCTATTTTACGTATTTTTTTTCCAAATGGAACCAGTTAATATTTACTACTAATCTGTGATTTTATTTAATAGGGTTAGAAATAACTTTAGAGATTGACAGGCAGGCATATTTTAAACACAGAACAATGCTTATACTATTTTAAGTATTAATTATCAACAGCTTCAAGAAGAAGTTATTCTTTTGGTGACAAATCTTTCTACTAAGTCTTCATAGCTTTGCTTTTTCCCTCCATTAATAGAAGATGGTGTGATAATATGATGTGGTATTCTAAATAGAAGCAGTAAAATCTGGCCCCGGATAAGAATTTTGACTTCATACTAGGAAATATTACCTTCAGGACAGGACTCTAAGAGTGTAAAATAAATGAACTGAATGACAGCAACTGAACCTATTTGAGTAAATTATGGACACTAGTATTTTCATAGAATCATAGAATCACCAGGTTGGAAAGAAGAGGCTGAGACGTCTTTCAAAGGACAACATAAATAACAGCATAAAATATATGCAAAAATGGTGAAGTCAGTGCAGTGAGGCATACTTAAAAGGATGTGTTCACTGTTCCACAGTGTGTAACAAACATTTTACACTAGACTGAAAGAAAAAGACCACTGAGAAACAGCACTGTTGGGGCCTATGATGAGTGGTCTGTCTAGTGCAGGAGACCTATGGTTAGAATAAGGATACTGCTGTAATTTATAATCCTAGACAGCCAGCTGTACCCATACAGTAACTTTCTTTTCTGCTAAGAAATGCCCACAGGAGTAAGGACACTGATGGATTTGGTAAGGAGAAGCTACATGAAAAAGAAGATGAAAGCAGGATTCCTTGAAAGAAAGGCAGACTGTTCTGAGGCAGCTCTTACTCTTTCCCTGTTAAGCAGAGTTACTGTCTAAGGTCTCTTGAGAAATAAATTATTTGCATCTGTAAACTTTGTCACTGGTATTCCATGGATAGTCTGATTAGCACCCTGACTAGCATCCTCATTCTAGTCGTTTTCCTCTGACTCTGCAGCAACAAGACATTAAACTTCAATGAGATAATTAGTTACTGAAGTTATGGAGATAAGGATTTAACAGTGTTCTGGGTTACAATATTCTCTACTGATATAGATGAAACTTTGCATTATGCATATAATATCAAACAAATAAGTGTTCACTGGTTACAGAGGAAAAAGAAACAAGAAAAAAAGCTGTATTCTCTGGAATGACGAAGAGAATAACCACGTGGCAGAAGGTACAGAAAGGAGTTAAATGTGACTTTTTCTTTCTTGCTGGTTGTTGTAGCCAGAGAACTATTTTATACTACAAGTGGTACAGTTGATAATCTGTATCTCTAAATTTGTATTCAGAAAAACAAAGAAATGAGCCGATCTCCTAGATTATAGGTGTTAATTTAAGGAGAATGTTCAGGATAGTTTAATCAAATTGCTTATATCTTCTCAGATTAACACATGCAGTGACTAGTCAAGATCTGAATGATCTTATATGATCAGTGATTAATTCTAGGAAGCTGCATGTGGGGAATTATCAGCATTAGTCATTTTTTGTAGCTGTTTATTCATCTATTAATTCTTTAGTGACTAACTGTTCTGTGGTACCCTACTTGTACCCAAGTTTAGGTTGAGTTGCATAGTTAAACACTGAAACTTCTGACTTCTGAGCTATATCTAACAATAAGAATGAGACTTACCGCTGATGCTTAGCTGTTGAAAACCCAGTTGTCTATTCAGTGCAAGTTGTCTCACTTAATTCTATAATCAATGGAAGGAAACCATTATCTCTCTTCTGTTAGTAGCTGAATCACTCTGAAGAATAAATTTTTGTATGAGAGAAGTTGCCTTTAGAAGAGTCCAGAATTGTTTAATTAACTGTGCATAGTCTGCTGAAGTTAGAAACCTTCATCTCTTTAAGCCTGAAGTTAGACTGCATTAATCCACTACTAAAACATTACTGAAGAATTATTCTGATTTTCAGTATAACATCATTTTGAACAACAAAACCAACAAAGAATATTAGGAATTAAAAACTGGTCAATGTTTCCTAAGGTAAAAAAATTGCCAGTTTCAATGAGGCATGGTTAATATGGAAAATTTCACTAATACAATATATGTAAGATTTTACAGAGCACTTAGTCTAGCATACACAGTACTTTTCTTTAAAATGTAAACATAGTTCAGACTAAATCCATTAAGACCTAGTTACTGAAATTGAAGAACTGACTTTTCAGGAGAGTTCTAATGAAATCTAGTCTTTAGACTTTAAGCAATTCAAGATTTTGTCAAAAGATTTATGTGTAATATTACTGAATGCAATTTCTTAGATGGTAGAAATATTATAAGGATGATGCAATCGGAGAAAGAACATAATAAGTGAAACCATTAAAGACATGTCTAGGAGACAAAACCTCATAATTTGTATTAAAAGATTACATAAATGAGGGCTGTCCTTGAAAGCTGTGATTATGAGAAGAATGTAAAATCTGACAAGTTATTTTATAAAACAGAAAAAGTCCAGCTAGGTGCACTAGCTACAGAGACAGGGATTTGAGTCCCTGATTCACAATAGCTGATGTTGAGGAAACTGTTCTGAGAGTATATTAGTGTATATCAACCTTGCTCTTTCAGTATTCTCTAGGCATCCCTTGGCATTTTGACCAATATAAAAAAAAGGTTATAGATGTAAGTAGGCCCATTGTCTATGATGTACAGGCAGCATGCATGTCCTTTAGCTTTGCTCAGATGAGTTGTAACTTAATTTTCCAAATTCATGTATGTCATTCTCTCCATAACAATAAGTGTGATCTGGGCCCATTTTATGAACAATAGCAGCTATACAAGTTAAACATAAAGTGGAGGAGGTCCACTAAATTTTTTTGTTTGATCTGAAGTACTAACATGTAAGCCATAGTGAATAGTTTATTGGAAGAAACCACTGACCTCAGAGCATATTGATTAGTAACTTCTCCTTGTTTATTAAATGGTAGCTTTCAAATACTGCAAAACTAAGTTTTTTGTACTTAAAACTCAGTACCTCGCTATTAAGGCTGCAGGACTTTTTTAAAAAAAATAATTTATTTTAATGAAAAAATATTAAAAAGATTGTCAATAACATTAAATGTTAAGATTTAAGGAGAAAATATATAGCTGATATACATTTTCAAAGAAGTCAAGATGCTTTATGATGTGACCCTAAAAGAGTTCAAGAGGATGCATGAGTCTTCAGGAAAAGCATAAAGTGAAAGCATAAGCTGTGTACGATCACATACAACTTTTCTGAGCTAGCTAGGTCTCCCTCAAACCAAATGGAAATAAAGCCTCTTCCCTAAATTCTCTCAAAGCCTGAAACAAAGAAATTACTTTCAATTTTCTTCTTAAAATTTGATACCTGTACCTTCTGCAATAATTTTGAGCATTGATATTTGCACCTATTGCTTTGAAGATGCAATGGCTCTAACCTGGTCATCGAATTTTTCCACCTTCACTTATTTTAGTGAAATGTGATAAATTCATATTAATACAGATAAAGTTATATTTCCTTGCTATCATTTTAATTAAATAAATCAATTATACATCACAATTTTATACAAATTTTCAGTACTCTTCAAAAAACATGAAAGCAGAGATCCCTCAAGAAATCCCCTTGGATTCCAGGTTCATACCTAAGTCATTGCAGCTGTTCAGTTCAGTGTACACTTCCCGGGAGACAGGGATCATTTAGTAAATTGGTAAAATGACCTTTTGTCAGAAGAACTGCAGATTAAAATATTTTTTTCAAAATTATGTCATGAGATAGAAAATATAAGTCACTAAATAATGAGTAGTAATATTACTATGTTGGTAAAACTACAGCCTTTACTAAGTGTCCACTTGTTACTCCACTTCTACTTCACATTTTATCCTACTAAAGAAGTTATTTCCCACTCAGTATGCAAGTTTAATGAAAAGTCCTTGCTATGCATTTGAATTTCAGTTTAAAATGCAGAAGAGCTTCAGAAATCAAAGAAACTAACACACTTGAAAAAAAACAGCATTTTGAAATATACAATCTCAAACTTTAATTAACATTAAACCTTGTACTACTTTTTGAAGTGAGCTACAAGAAAATAAATAAAGTAGAACAAACATTACCATTTTTAAAGGATGTGAAGATGAACTGGAGGATTCAGTCATGCATTTCCGAAAAGAACATATTTTTACAGTCACAAAACATTCCCAAAATGTCAGCTTCAAGGACTTTGATCTCTAGTCAGTTAAATGTTGCTTTGCTGTCAAATGACTTAGTTTAGATACCATTACTACTGCATTCATACTAGTGAAGACTTGTGAAGCCCATGTATAAGATAAGATTCAAGTCAGCTTACTGGAAGGTGCTGTAGTGTACTTTCATGCCAGAGGAGCCAAGGAAGTCATCCTAACATAGATGCAAGATCTGTCAGGGAAAGCATCTCAGGAAAATTGTTCTAAAGCCCAAGGAACTTACAAAACTCCTTTTCAGGTGAAAATAAAATAGCCTCAGCCCAAACAGTAACACTGAATTTTCTAGCATAAGTAATACCACTGATATTCCTCAGTTCGGAACAGTGTTTATGCTTTGAAATTTATTTTTCTAAGATAAGAAGGAAGACAGGAGGCTTTTTACATTTTATAGTAAAATTAAGCACTTTAGATTAATTCAAGATTTGTTTTTTCAAATATTCTCACCTTCTTCACAAATGCAAATGTATAAAATTCTCTAATATTTATGCCTGTGCAAAAAAAAACTTATGTATTTTTCACAGGGAGTTTCTAAGGCTGAAGCAAAAGAATATTTTATCGTATGTTGTATTTATTTTCTATTTTTTTGTAAAAGGCAATAATATACTTGAAGTTATTTAAGAATTATTTTTAATATTTTTTTTAGTTCTTCATTTAATCCTTTCACAAAGACAGAGAAAAAGGGTTTCATTTTTAAATACTCTACCAGTCATATTTATTTTAGATGTTTAGTATTTATTGGTTCAAATAATGAGGATCAAAATATTCCCAAGAAAACTAAGACGTTCAATAAGGATTTTCATCTTATGATTTAGGTTAGAGGGATTTGATCTCAGTTTTCACTTTATTAGGTGACTAAGTGTCAGGTCTGTGAAGCCAAAGAGTTTCTTTATTCTGTCTTCTGAAAGCATAAGATTTGCCATAATATTAAGGAGGTTTTTAATGTGGTAGCTAATCCTTGGGTTTTTTACCGCACTATTTTAATACTCTATTCATTTAAACTTGAAATCTTTCTCTGAAGCTCCTAAGTGAGAATTCAAGATAATTTCAGCACACAATATTCCTTGCTTACCCTGGAAAATAAATAGGAAATTATGATTTACTTGGCACAGTGGAAGTTCAAGATTTCACTCTGCTAATTTACAGATTATGATTGTACCAGTGGAATTCACATTGTGCTTCATTACTCACTACAGTTCCTGAAAGCTCACCCTGTTTCAGGCAGCCTAGACCTGAAACTTAAGAGACGTCTTCAGATGAAACTTAAGAGATGACTCTAACTATTCAGGAGTTTCTTTCCTCATCACATTCAGCCTGTGTTAAGAGCCCCAGGATTCCTGACTGCCATAAGCACTCATTCACTGCATTTGAATCCTAGAGGAAATCAGGGTATTTTTCTTCACCAAAAGCTTTGATGGGAGGTTGTGGAATAAAGAGACATATTTTGGGAACTGCAGTAGTAGTCAGAGACAAAGATAAAAATTGTACCAAATGTAAATGAGAAAATTAAAGATTTTAGATTTTACAACATTTCTAAAGCACTATAAAAATTGGAAGTTTTTATCTCTTGATAGTATTGACCATTGTGTAGATTGCTAGTAGTGCCTAATGTTGTCATATGTTTTCAATAATGAATGAGTGGGATTTTTTCTCAAAAGAAGTAATATTGTTTGTCTTCGGCAATTATCTCCTGTCTAACAAAGATACTACTTTTATTGAAACTGCAACTAAAAACTGCAAAAAGGAAAAGATAAAAATTAAGATTTCCTGAAGGGACTGATGGATGCTTGTACAAGGCCTTTTAAATGTTACATCTCTTTTTTATTCTCTACTGTGTACATTCCTTCTTCAGCTTCAATTTCTCCTATGTGAGTATGTTTAACAGCATTATTTTTTCTCTTATTTAAAGAATGTTCTGGAAAAACCTATCTTTCTCCTCAAATATATGACATGTGTAATATAGTGTGTGGAGATTCAACAGTAATTTAACTTTTCTCATGTTTTCTTCAATTTCCCCCCCTCAAATCAAGCATACAGCCTGCAAGTGAAAAATGTATATATAAAGATCTTTTGTGAATGGAGCTGTCACGAATTCAAGATGACTTGAATTTCTTAATTTCAGTCTTCCAGAGAGGGTCTGTGTTTGGCATGCAAAAGACACAAACAGAAAAGTTGGATGTTTGACTTATTTATTCAGGTAACTATCAGAACTTGAAAAATGCTTGCAATGAAAATGCTTTAAAATGAAAAAAAAAAAAGAGAGACAGATTGTATAAGTCTCAATTGTTTGCTGGTTTAGCTATTGTCTGTTTAGACCTACCTATAACAAAGATTCTGGAAAAACGTTATGCTCATGTGTAAGCAAAAATGGCCTCTTCACTTCAGTATTCACCTTATTTCCCTTTCCAGTTTGAGCAAATTTTTCGATACAACAAATACTGACATTAGCCAAATCAAAAATCAATTTCAGTAATATTATGTTGTTAGGCATCTAAGCTGAATTGTGGAGTTGAAATTATTCTGTAGGCTTCAAAATTCTGGCATTTCAACCTTTCTGTTTTATTTGTTTTGATAGGACATGAGAAGACTGTTTAACTTCACGAGGTCAGCATTCTCTCAATTTCCTGTCCAAAAGTTATCTGGGATATGAACGTACACCATTCTATAAAGTCCCTATATTAATCGTTAATGACAGTAAATATATTTTCTGATCAATTTCTTGATGTGTTCCCAGAACACAGTATTATTCATCAAAAGTACTCATATGACCATAAAAATAAGATGTAGTACTTTTCCTTGAAAAGCTTTTCAACGTTCCCTTGCTGGACAGGAAGAAGTCTGTAAGCCTCCTCATCATCCTCTGATATGATATTCAGATGATGACAGTTCCTCTGCAATTTAAGGATCAAGAAATTCTTCACTCACTTATATTCTCTCTCACTCTCTCTTTGCCATTTATGTCTTTTAAGAGGGGCAACTCTTTTGTCTGCCACACAAAATTTTCACTGTTTGATGTCCATTTGATGCTCTACTGCAGCTGGACACCGGTTTCTAGTAGGCTCTCAATGCATCGTGAATCACTGCAGTAGGGAACATAGAATCATAGAATCATAGAATCACCAGGTTGGAAGAGATCCATCGGATGATCGAGTCCAACCATTCCTATCAAACACAAAACCATGTCCCTCAGGACCTCATCCAGCCTTGTCTTAAACACCTCCAGGGAAGGTGAATCAACCACAACCCTGGGCAGACTGTTCCAGTGCCCAATGACCCTTTCTATGAAAAATTTTTTTCTGATGTCCAGCCTAAACATCCCCTGGTGGAGCTTGAGGCCATTCCCTCTTGTCCTGTCCCCTGTCACTTGGGAGAAGAAGTCAGTACATTCCTCTCCATAATCTCCTTTCAGATAGTTGTAGAGAGCAATGAGGTCTCCTCTCAGCCTCCTCTTCTCCAGGCTAAACAACCCCAACTCTCTCAGCTGCTCCTTATAAGTCTTGTTCCCCAGTCCCCTCACCAGCATCATTGCTCTTCTCTGGACTCGCTCCAGAGCTCCAACATCCTTCTTGTGGTGAGGGGCCCAGAAATGAACACAGGATTCGAGGAGCAGTTTCACCAGTGCTGAGTACAGAGGGAGAATAACCTCCCTGGACCTGCTGGTCACACCGTTTCAGATACAAGCCATGATGCCATTGGCCTTCTTGGCCACCTGGGTACACTGCTGGCTAATGTTCAGTCGGCTGACAACCAACACCCGCAGGTCCCTCTTCTTCTGGCAGCTTTCTAGACAGACTTCTCCCAGTCTGTAGCACTGCATAGGGTTGTTGTGCCCCAAGTGCAGGACCTGGCATTTGACCATGTTAAACCTCATGCCATTGGACTCAGCCCAACAGTCCAGCCTGTTTAGGTCCCTTTGCAGAGCCTCCCTACCCTCCAGCAGGTCGACACTTGCACACAGCTTTGTGTCATCTGCAAACTTGCTAAGGGTGCACTCAATGTCTTCATCCAGGTCATTGATAAAGATATTGAACAGGGCTGGACCCAGCACTGAGCCCTGGGGAACCCCACTTGTAACTGGCCTTCAGCTGGATTTAGCACCATTTACTAGCACTCTCTGGGCCCGGCCATCCAACCAGTTTTCTACCCAGCAGAGTGTGCGTCTGTCCAGGCCAGAGGCTGACAGTTTCCGTAGCACAATGCTGTGAGAAACTGTGTCAAAGGCTTTACTGAAGTCCAGAAAGACCACATCCACAGCCTTTCCCTCATCCAGCAGCCGAGTCACTTTGTCATAGAAGGCGATCAGGTTAGTTTGGCAGGACCTGCCTTTTGTAAATCCATGTTGACAAAACATCTTCAGATATTTCTAAGCATACTGACAGTTTGGGTTTTTTCCAAAGATCATCATTCTCTTTTTCTGACATTCTCCAGACATTACCTGTTAGGGAGTATTACTCTGTTTTATACACAAACAGACCCATGTATTTCACTACTATACTAATCACTATAGATTAATGTGTATAGATCTACACATTAATCTGTGAACACATGAAGAATATATGGTCTATGTGGCAAAACCATGGCAAATCAGATAAGTAAAGGTACCATTATTTTAGGACTGTTTACTCGTAAAATATCTTGAACTGTGTATACCACACCACTAGTGACTTTGGTTGTAAGAACTAATTTCTTCTAAAAACAGCTTTGAAATGTAAGTAAATTGTTGTTCAGTTTTTACCCAATCCTACTAATAAATGTGACGATAACCTGATAAACATCCATGGAAGAAGGAAACATATGCTAGTTTTGTTAAGGATTAATGTCTAGACAAGAGTATGAATTAATCTGTGTAATGAAACTTTTTATTCTAAAGTGGAATGCTTACTGTTCTGCATGTTTCCATTTAACACATTGAATTTTCAGAATGCAAAACAATATTTTTATTAATTCCATGTAGCAAGAAGAAAGAAAGTGTCAAATCCAGCCTCAATATTTTCAGAAGAGAAAATACTCAAAATACAGAGGAAAATATATCCAAATATTACAGGATTCTCAACATTCTTAGCATGTCTGTGCTCTGAATGAACATTTTATTATCTTGTCAGTGATTCAGAATATACACAGCTCCTCTTCAGTGACTATGGAAAAATCATGAAATCATGGCAACTGGGATAAAGCTTCATTTAAAAGCTGAAAGCATGAAATAAGCACTAAGAAGACCACCTGTTTTCAAAAGCAGAAAGGCATCTAAGACCTACTTTACTTTTGAAAATTTGGCTGAAGATTATATTTCAGAGGGTCAACACCTCATAGCGTTAATGCCAGTGTTCTATGCTGTATGCTTAATGGGGCGGTATAAGCATGATTCTTCGTGATTAATATACAAATTGCAGCATGGAGCAATGAACAAGTTCATCTGCAGAGTCTTCTCTCCATCTGTACTGCAAATAACCAGTGTCCAAACAGCAGCCTATTATATCTGTAGATATGACTATGTATCAAAAATCAAAGTGTATAAACTGCATTATAAAGACATGCTGAGTTGTAAAGTTCATCTAGAAATGCTAATAACAATAAAACATTAGCTCTTATAAAGTCATTGGTGTTTATATGCTCAGTGATTTATCACAGCATTTATTTTCACTTTAAAATCTTCAAGAATATTTTCTTGAAATTGAACCAGATTAGATTTCAAGTGAAAATTTTGTTAAATTAGTAATCTGAAAATTACTTTTTCACTATTACTTCTGGGATAATGTTAACCTATAGTGAATAAGAACTTGCTGTTCAAAAAGAGCAACATGATAATAATTTAATAACATGTCTATTCCCTGTCAAATTAAACAGGAAAAGTCCTGAAAATGTTAACAAAGGTCTGCTGCATAAAAGCTAGAGGATGCCACAATAACATTGCCATCATAATGTAAGTCAAATCTGTGATGATAAAGATTTGTAGACACTTTGATAGCCTACAAGTTGATACATGTTCTTTTTACTGCAATTCCTTGCAATAATGTGACAACTGATCTTATGGCATCTTCTACTCAAGCCTAATTTGTTCCAGTCATAAAGACAAAAAATTGCACTATTATTATATAAAGACCTTTTCCTATTGCTACAAAGAGCATACACTGACTGTGATGTATTTTCATATACTAACATTACCATTATCTTGGTCCAGCAGAGAAGGCTATCAAATGCAGTATTATTGGCTGTATCTCAAAGCAAGGTATAGAGTCAATCATATTTTGTGTAATTGGAAAAGAGAGAAACAAAATAAATACTGAGGAGTTGTAGATCCATAAGCTAAATCCATTTTCTTTAAAATTCGAAATTGTTACATTTTACAAGGAAAAAAACCCTTTTCATGTGCTATCTGATGTCTAGAAACTACCATCTCACTGGTGAGCAGTTATTGGTGTCGATGATTCAGATCAATAGGATTCAGAATAGTTTTGAATATTACAGCAGGTTAACATCAAGAGTAAAATCACAGCCATTTTAGGCATCCTACTTATGGTGAATTAATGCGAAATTCGGTTAAGCATTATGTTTCCATCATTCTGAATTTAACAAAAATATATAGCATGGTATATATGTGTAATCTTTTCTACAAACATGAGTTTACTCTTTGAACTAAATATAGTGTGCCATGAGCAAGTGGCACCTACACCTTAATCAGGTGAGTACTGGTCAAAACAATCTGGTTTGGAAAGAACATAAATTATAAGCACAAAATAAGCAGTAGAAGTCTAGATGTATAGCTCTAGAGGAATCTTTTCTCTTTCCTAAGCAATAATGCCAGCACAAAATATTTCAATTCGATGATTCTCAAGTAACCTAAAGGATCCCCTGTGCTGTGTGAATTCAGTTTGTCAGAATAATCCAAGTGCAGATTTCACCACTTCTAAATTTGCAGTGTAAACTCTTTATGTAGGGTTCTTCATTGACAAAGTGGTGAGTCTAAACAGAAAGTCATCCCATTTACACTACATTTTCCTACAGACTCCCTCTCTAGGCAAATACTTAAATCTTAGTCCATCTAAGAAAGTTGAAATTATACTCAAGCTATATGCACTCTCCTAGTGGCAGTTCCTGTACAATCCACTCCTACTGAATTCCCTTCTCCCTACATATCCATACATAATAAAAAAATTCCAATGCTGCAGAAACATTTTGCCAAAAGCTAGTATATTTGTATTTGAAACTGAGGGAATTTCTCTTTCCATCAATTTTCTCTTTTCCCTTTGAAATTGGGATCTTTCTCTGGGTTGAACGGCATGTGGAAATAATCAAAGCAAAAAAATCTGTGGAAATGAAGTTTTTCTCAGAGTATATAATACCGCTGATTTAGGGCTTAAAAATATTCAAAAGTATGACTGTATTAACTCCTATGAAAACAGTTTCTCACTCTTGTCTCTCTCTCTCTTCATACCAGTTTTCATGGGGCTATATCCACTTCACCAATGACACACAGATATCTGCTTCAAATCCTCTTAAAAGAAAACTTTCAGTAAACATTTCACTATAAAGGAAACTTTATAGTAAATATCATCTGAAGATTCTGTAGATAACGTATAGGAAGAAGGGATTTTTTAAATTTTCTTATCAGTAAGACATAAAACAGGTGGTTTTTGGGTTAAAATAAAATAGATATTATTTGAATAATACTGATATCTTGAAAATATTTATTTAATTATATTTATTTTCTTCATTTGAGAATATGTCTTGTATAACAGCAACAGAAGAGGCAACCCACACTCTTTTGGTTTCAATTTTGTGATCAAATTTCCCACAACAAATATATGACATTAGCGACAAAACTGACAGGATTGCAACTTCATCCAAATATAAAAAATTAATGTGGAATTATTGACCTATTGAATTTCAATTTTCATGCATGCACTGACAGTTCTTATCACTCCTTGAAATTAAAATTACACCATTTTAAAGGTGACATGAGAGTTTTCATTTTTTTAACAAATTTCATAAAAGTGGTTGGAAATGCAAATCCCACAGTATGTTCAAAAGCTATAATTTTTCAATAAGATCTTTGAAAGGAAAGTCTAGTAAATATTTTTATGCCAATTTTAGAGGTTTCTATTTTTTTCTCAAAGTCATTTATAGAATGCATAGATGCAAATGTATGGTATAGTCACAGTAATTATTATGTGATATATATTAGTGAAAAAATTAAAGAAAATATAAGGTAATTAAAAAATATTCTGATACCTATAAACCAATATAAATATTTTCAGCACCTATTTGAAGCTTTAGTATGGAAAATGTAAACATTTGATAAATGTTCCAAGTAGTTATTTGTACAAAAAAAATCTGATAAGTTCACAGTAGGCACAAAGTTTTTCAGCTGTAGTCTTACCATTTCCATATTACTTAAGAAAAAACGTTACCAACCAACAAAAAAACCCCCCAAAATTCTGAGTAGATGTTCAACTATGCATTGTTTATTTACCGATCTATACTCCTAATTTCACGAATATTCTAGCCAGAAATGTTTGGAACTGCTAATATCTTACCAGAATGTTATATAACTGTTAATAAGCTGTAAGAAAAAAGGAACAAAGATACTGAAGTCCTTGTATTAGGTATGTATTCTATGTGTTCCACCATGACTTTGAATTTATTTTCTCCTTAGAAAAAACTGACATTGTATCCTAGAAATCAGGCTAATAGAAGACTTAATTATACTGATTTGGAGATCTAGCTTAATATGCAGTACTTTGCATCACAATGCTCTGTTGCTGGCATACCTCAGGTTTTCAGTCACTTCTGTTGGTGCCTGACCCTGAAGTTTTCTGCTATTGCTTGGCCATCTATGCAGCCAAGTTCTACAAATCTTTTGTGTGCATCAGTTTAATTTGTTCATTATGGTATTCGGACTTAATCACGCCCACATTAGCCACTCTGCTATATGCTCTGTCTGAAATATCACATGGGCAAATAAAATATTTTCCTGTAGACAAAGGAGGACTAGTCTGTTCATAGGTCTGAATCTTGGGAATTAGTCATGCTCATACAGTCACTGAATTTCAGCCAAAGCCTCACAGTTCACCGTTAAGAAGCAGTAAACACTAACTTAACATTCCTGCTCTAAATATGTGAGAGGGCATTTGAATGTCATTTAGTTCTGCTTAGTTAAATAACTTTCAGGGAAGAACTTCAGTTCTAATTGACATGGTTTTTAAAAACCCTCAGACAACAGTGATTGAAAAGTCATGTTTTTTCCTAAGCAATCTACTTCAGGGATTGACATCTAGCTAGAGAGTCTCCCCTGATATTTCCTATACATTTCCCATGTGAGCTAATTGGTGCATACCTATGTATCTGTTCCTCACAGTGCTTAAAGGAAACACATCAAAGAAAGAGTTGATTTTATCTAAAACAAATAGATGCTTTTTACAGAACTACTTTTTTGTCACCATCTATGAGCCACTACGACTTAAAAGTATGCATGAGCAGATTTAGACTTTGGGTCAATCTAGTCATTCATTGTTGGAACCCAGATGGCCTTACTCAAGTTAGATTTAAGTAGGTGTTGTCTTCATGTGTCCTTCTTTTCTTCTTGGTTGGTATGATGTCTTCAGTCAGCATGTTTTTGTTCTTTTGGATATGGTCATAAGCCCTTATAGATGTCAAATGACTGCAGTATGGCTATTCTAATGGTAGAATGTGCCATAAATGACAAGTTTCATTTTATTATTTTTATTATTTTGCAAGGTTTTTACTTTTCTAATAGATAACCTAAGGAAAATGAAACTCTTCTGTGTAATTCACTAATACTTCGTCTCTGTTCTCTAACATTCCATTAATTGTAGCATCACTGCACTCAGGCACACATGCAAATTTTATGTTTCTGAGATAGAAATGCCAGGCTTTTCCAGAGGAAAAAAAACCCCACAACTGAATTGGTGGTCTGCATCTCCTTATACAATTGTTTGATACTCCAGAACAAAATGCAATTTTTCCTTAGGAGCAGAAATATTCTGGTGATCTTTTGGCCTTCTGTCTTCTTTTCCACAACAGTTTGCAAGCCAGTAAGAAACAAAGTGCTTTCCTAGAATATGAAGCAAAGAGAAATATAAATGAAAAGCACAGAATGCATAAAATGCTTTTTAGATGCCTGCTATTTTTATGAAACTGAAATTCTGAGGAACTCTTGGTGATTCCTTTCTTAGTTTTAGCTCCTTGAAGAAACGCCCTCCTCCTCCCCCATGAAACCTCAGAAAACTGAGGTATGTAATATAAACTACTTTAAATGCAGGCACAATGGCTGTCTGCTGTTCTTTGCTTTAGTATCCATTGTATATAATATGAGAAGAAAGCAAGACATCTTGTTTCTCATTTTCCCACAACCCCCCTGCTTTTCCAGATGCTTCCAAAAGACATTCATAGATAAATCTAAGTTATACAATGTGTAGTTCACTTTCCTTTCTGAGAAATATCCTGGTAACAGATATTTAAAACAGTCCAAAAAACTATCTTCATGTTATTTCATTACATATTCAATACTCAGTATCAATATTTTCAGCACAGAGTAAGCCATCATGTTTACTTAGTGATGTCTGAATTGTCTTCTATATAACTTGCAGATTGATAGGCTCAGAGAAAGCTCTTTTGAATACATGTGGGGTTTGTTCCCAAGGCAGATAAAGAAAAGGCAAGAAAAAATGTGATTGCAGACATTGGTTGGTAAGACAGAGAGCTATACTTAGAAAAAAAAATGTAGGTTTTTTATGAACATTGCCTTCGTTCCTACACAGAAACAACTTTAGCAAGCTACGTAATGACTAATTTATGAGCAATGCAATATCACAACACCTAAACCCAAATTCAGGGAAAAGGGTGAAGTCTTCTCACCTAATAGCAGTGGAAAAGATTTCCAGGTATGGCTATGCCTCATGGTGTCCAAAACAATAAGGGCTGCAAAGCAACCTGATGTTGTGATTTTACGAGGCAAAACACTCTAGGAAAGTTTCCAGTTATGCAGAAGAAATCCTTCAGCATTCTTCACAGTACAGTCAGTCCTTTAACAGGACCATGCAGGAATTAAAAAAAACCCAATGAACAGAAACATACTCTTATTTATATAATTTTATACCAGTAAATTCAGATGTGTGGAGTCAGCTGAAATGTATGAAGGAGGAGAAGTACTGAAAATATAATTTAATATGAAAATTATTATCCTCTGCTTTATACCATGTAACAGTAAAGGCCTAAGAATTCTCTACTTATTTCCATTTGACATGTAACTGACAGATTTCAGTGATGGAAGATGGAAACAATCCCTTTATTTTAGTTTTGTAAAGACAAAATTTGAGCATTTTTTAAGATAGTAACAAATCTTTTTAAAACCTCTGAGTTCTTGGTCATATCTTACCTTTTAAAGTTGTCTTGGCACTAGAATGTCTTCCTCTTTGCTGCATTCTACTTAAACACATTTGAATGTGAAAGGAATGCAAAAACAGGTTAAAAACAGTTTTGCAACAAAGTTTTTAATGGATGAAGATAAAATACAATAAAAATATAAAACTTTTCTCAGTAAAAAATGGTGCTTTTGCAACACTGGTAAAAATCAAACTTAGGTTTTATCTCATTACTCTGAGGGTAGCTGGAGTTTAATAAATTAGAGAAGATGGTACAATGTATGTTGCCCTTTAACACTAACGTGCGTTTATACAACATGAGGAATGAACATGAATTAGAGATCTGTCTGCAGCTGTAGGGCTATGATCCTGTTGGGGTTACAAATACATGGATGCATGACTCCCTCTAAAGAAGTGTTGCAATGAAGAGATACAGGCTCTTCAGGAAAGTTACGCTGAGAAGACAAGGAAGTGGATTAGCTCTTTATGTAAGAAAATGGCTGGAGAGTACGGAGCTCTGCTTGATGATGTCTGAAGTTTAATGAGGCAAAGTGCCATGTCTTGCATATTGGTCACCAAAACTCCATGCAATGTTACATGCTTCGGAAAGAGTGATTGTAAAGCCACCAGGCAGAACAGGAGACAGCATCCTGGGTTGTATTAGAAATGATGTCACAGGCAGAAGCAGGGAAGTGATTATCCCTCTGTATTCAGTAGGAACTGGGATTGTTTAGTCTGGAGAAGAGAAGGTTGACGGGATACTTTATCACCCTTTACAACTACTTGAAACGAGAATGTGGTGAGGTGAGTATTGGTCTATTCTCCCAAGTGGTTAGTGATGAGAGGAATTGATCTCACATTGCACTGGAGAGGTTTAGACTGGATATTAGGAAGCATTTCTGTACTGAAAGTGTGGTAAAGCATTGGAATAGACTGCTCAGGGAAGTAGTGGAGTTACCATATGTGGAAGTGTTCAAAAAATGCGTAGACATGGCACTCTGGCATACGATTTGGTAGACACGGTGGTGTTGGGCTGATTGTTAGACTTGATTACCTTAGAGGTCTTTTTAACACTAATGATTCTATGATCTAATGATGAGTTAACTGAATGCTTATGGGTAAGGAGGACTTCAACCAATCTAATATCTGTTAGAGGGGCAACTTAGCTTGGCCTAAGTAATCCAGGAGGTTCTTCAAGTGCAGAATTTCCTCATCCAGATGATAAAAGAACTGACAAGGAGGGGTGTTCTACTGGGCCTCAAACTCACCAACAATGAAGAGCTCATTGAAGATGTGAAGGTTAAAGGCAGCCTTGGTTGTAGTGACCATGAGACAGTGGAGCGGAAGATCGTGAGGGAGAGAAAAGAAGGAAAGCAAGCAGACAGTCCTTCAGGAGAGTAGACTTTGGCCCTTTCAAAGATCTGCTTGGTAGAATGCCATGGGATAAGGCCCTGGAAGGAAGAAGGGCCAAAGAAATTTTTTTAATATTCAAGAATCACTTCCTCCAATCTCAAATCAGTTCCATCTCAATAAATAGAAAGTCAGACAAAAATGCCAGGCCTGCATGGATGAACAAACTACAAAGTCAAACACATAAAGGAAGCATACAGATATTGGAAGCAAGGACAAGTAACTTGGGAGCAATACAGAAGCATTTTCTGAGTATCTAGGCATGAAGTTAGGAAAGCCAAATCCCAGCTGGAATTCAATCTCGCCAGGGATGTCAAAGACAACAAGAAGGGCTTCTGTAAGTCCATACGTGACAACAAGAAGGCTAGAAAAAATATATGACTGCTATTGAACAAGTCAGGGGGTTCAGTTATACAGGACATGGAAAATACTGCAGTACTGAGTGCCTTCTTTGCCTCAGTCTTTACCAGCAGGATCAACCTTCAGAAATCCTGGGTCTCAGTGACCAAAGAGACAAGTAGGAGCAAGGAAAACATAATGTTGCTGGAAGACATTGGTGGATGCACTGTTCCCAGGTCAGGGAATACTTAAGCATGCTGGGCAAACATAAGCCCATGGGCCCTAGTAACACACACCCAAAACTGCTGAGTTTGTTTGCAGATGTCATTGTGAGGCCACTCTTGCAAATCTTTGGTTGATCATGGTGATGAGGAGAGGTGCCCAAAGACCAGAGGAAAGGAAATGTCAATTCTATCTTCAAGAAGTCAAGATGGAGGACAGGGTGGTTAGCCTCACCTTGATCCCTGGCAAGGTGATGAAGCAGCTAATCCTGGAAACCATTTCCAGGCACATGAATGACAAGAAAATCATCAGGAGTCATGAGCATGGGTTCACTAAGGGAAAGTCATGCTTGTCCAACTTGATAATCTTCTGTGACAGAATGACTGGCCTAGTAGGTGAAGACAGAGTGGTGGGTATTGTCTACCTAGACTTCAGTAAGGCTTTAAACACTGTCACCCTTAAGATCTTCATAGAGAAGCCAATGAAGTTCAGGCTGCATGAGCAGATAGTGAAGTGGATTGAAAACAGGCTAAATGGCTAGAATCAGAGGGTGGTGATCAGTGTCTTGAAGTCTCTTTGGGGGCCAGTCACTTGCAGTTTACCTCAGGGGTCAATACTGAGTCCAATACTATTTGGCATCTTAATTAATGGTCTGAATAATGGTCCTGGGCAACTGGCTCTAGGTGGTCCTACTTGATCAGGATGAGACAGCCTCTGGAGGTCTTTTCCAGACTCAAATATTCTTTGATTTGGTGAACTCAAAGAGGAATATGGTGCATTTTCTTTTTTTAAAGCGTGTACAGGTGAATCAAAGACCTGATGTAAGAATGTGCAATTTAATTGAATTGAAAGAATTACATCAGGATTCTCTGGGACTGAATCACCAAGAAGTTAAACTATGTACACATTGTTTTTTAAGTCTTAAGTTCCTTTCAGTCAAATAGAAAGTGTGTGTGTGTGAAGAAAACTTGTATTAAATTATATATTTGCATAAATGTTAAGATTTAATGATGTAAATGTTAAGTGCAAAATCATGCATGGCAATAGAATACTGTATCAATGTAATGAAATAATTTATTACAGTATAGTAACTAGCAGTGCTTTCAAGCCTTCAAGCCTTAGAAGTTCCATAATATTCTTCTTAAACTTAAAGGGACCATCTGAAACTGAGAGAACAGCTGGCTTTTTAAAATACAAAAAGGCAAAATGCTCAATATGAAAAATAACTATGTTAATATTAGGGGCGAATGAGTCAACAGTGCCTTTCATCCCTGCTAGAGTTACTCGAATGTTCTATAAACTGCACCAAAGAATATTCTCTTTGGCATGATCATCAAGAGATCACATGTATCAGAAACTGGAAGGACTTACTCTGTGCCCCAGTTTGTAAGCATGGAACATATCATAGGAATGACTATCTTGACATGAGAAATGCTATTAGCTTTATCTCCTGACTTCAACATGGTCATTTGATGGAGGAGGATTATCAAGGGCAATATTATTTCTTAGTAAACCCAGGACTTTGTGTAAAACAACTTCTACTGGAACACCTAATCACTTTTGAATCTTTATGAAAAGTCATTCACAACATTCTGTACTAATGTTTATTTAAACACAGCATGAAACACAATTTTTGTTTGTCCTGGGCAGGTACCTGATAATTTTATCCAGTGGCCTTAGCTCTTGCTCAGTAACACTGAGTAATCATACATAGCTCTAGTTCTAGGTAAAGATCAAAGAACTGTTCTATCACAGACTAAAGCAGGTATTCTACTTAATTTTTTTAAGGATGATGAAACACTTCATAGATCAGACGTCTTTAATTATGAAGAATCCCCTAAAGCCTCTGTTTCTAGGAAGGTGGAATTCTTGCAGTTCTTGCAGAACTGAGTAAGTAATTTTGCAGTAGGGTAGAAAACTTAAAGTTTTCTATGACATTATATACAGTGAAAATAAGCAAAATATAGGAGATGCAGGAAAATTGCTCCAGATGATCAATCTCAGACCGACTAGGGGATTAAAAGCAGATTTATGACATCACCAAGAGTAAAACTGGCAGGTTATAAAGAGGATTACACCTTGGCTTCTTCTCTGCCATATATGTAGCCCTTGTCCCTTCAGAGTCAGGACCAGGGAGCTCTAATATAGCAGCTCCAAGATCAACACTTCTGAGGATCCTACCTTGACATATGGCAGGTCTCACAGCAAATCCAAAGCTATGAACCCTACTAAGCTTGCAACGTGAGCAGATTCTGTCATTACTTAACTGTGTTTGAAGATGTCAGGATCGCCGTAGTAATGGAGGTGCCCAGATAAGGTTGTATAACTAGAATATAACTAAGAGTTAATGGAATCCAGCTTTTCAAAATCTTGGATTAGCATCTTAAAATGCTTTTACATGTGTTTTGTTACTTGCTCAGCATTATATAGATTTTTTGTTAACTGATATGTAAGAAATATTTCCACAGTGGTCTGAGAGAACAGTAAAAAGAACAACAGTGTGAAATAATATGTGTATTCAATCAAAGGGAAAGTGAAAGACAACAAATCTCAGAAGTCTAGAAAATAATAACCAGAATAGAGACATGGGATACTCAAATAAAGAATATGATTATATCATGTAAATCCTGTCAAGACATAACTTTGAAAAAGTAGATTGCTTGAATTACCTCCGAAGACCAAAATCTGAAAAATTACCAGAAGTCTAAGAGTTGAACACAGAAGTGTTTAGCAGGAAAAGTATATTTACGAAGCCTATAACATATTTGTTGAAGTTCACACTGCCCAAAAAAGTAGCTATGGTAACACTCCAGTAAATGATTCAGTTAGAACTTTCTTACTCTTCACTCAGGCTCAACAAGTACCTCTCCTAATAAAGGAGAGAGATCTGAAAAATGCAAACTCATGAAGTCAGCATAACTTCATAGTATGCTTTCCAGAGACAACAGGAGGAAATAGACTGGATAATGGGTTTTTTAGAAGTTTTGCAAGTTTGAGGCTTTTTTCCAGCTTCAGTGCTTGGAAAACACTGGAAAAATATCAGCTATAGTGATTTCACTGAGTTCAATAATTGGATATTTCTACACATTTTGAATACAATCCCAAGGTCATCTTTGCCATCAGTCCAGTCACATACAGTCCAGACCTGTGCTTGTGAACCACACTTTACTGTGCCTGGTGCCTTAGTCTGCAAGGTGCCTCAGATGCATCCATTTGGTCATTTGGCAACTGGATCATGAAGTTTATTGTGACCAGATATTTTCAATGTTTGTATCAACTGTAAAGCAGAAATAAACATAGTGATTAGAAAAGGCAAATAACACTTGCTATATTGTCCAGTGAAGGCAAAGTTGGAACAATAACAGACCAGATGTTTGGCATACTTTCTGAGATTTAGAATCTTTAACATAGACTTAATCACTTGCATGGCCATTTGTGAAAATCAACTTGGCTGTTTGTGCCGCAGCCAGCATTTGTGTGCTCTTTATGCTGGGAAGAGTGCCAACTTGCCTATACGTGCTACATATGCAAAGGCAAGTGAGCATATTTAGGGGAATGACCAGGGAAAAGGCACTTTCATTTGTTTACTGTTAGCACTGAAAAGCAACAAGGAGTGAAATATATCCACTGCCACAAGCATGAGAGGGGTGATACTCTGGGAACAGCATTAGGCAGTGAGCAAAAAATTATTTTCCAGTCTGACGCTTCTCACATTATATGCTGCTTTTGAAAGTAAAATCACAAGAAAAAAAAAGTAACTTGTCATTCTTTAGGTACCTATTATGTAGCTCTGAAGAGTAAAATTTCTTCCTCAAACAAAATAAAATGAATGCATTTATTAAAGAAGTAAAATATATGCAATAGATATTACCTGTACATCTAGTCTGACAACTCCCTTTAGAAAAGAAGTTAGATCTGATTCAGATGAGTAAAGTTTATGTTAAAGTACTTATTAAATGCCCACAATTAAAATGCTTTGTTTTCAGAATGAAGTCCCTCATATAATCCCTGCAGTGCTGTTTCAATTATGGCATGCAAAAGAATTACGAATTTGTTTGGCATCCACTTAATGTAGGTCCCCTTACATGACTACATTTTGATTCTCTCATCTAATGGTACTAATGAAATTATTAATAACAGTTGGTTTTCTTATGATGTATTTCAATGTGTATCTGGCCTATATGCATTATTCTCTTAGTATTCCACTTGCAGAGAGGTGCCATGCCTTCAGACCAGCAGAAAAATATTTTGAATTTCATATTTGATTTGCATGAATATAACACCACAATACATAGTTGAATTTTACAGAGAACTCTATAGATATTTGGGTCAAGAGACAAAACAAAACCCCCAAACAACAAAACCAAGAGATCCACTGGAGTAGATCCACTGAAAATAGAGGGTATATTATGAATATAAAAAATAATACATTGTGCCACAAGAGTTATAGAAAAGCAAATATAACTTCTAAGTGTAAAAATATTTGTTAATTAACATTTTCTATTACTGATGTTCTTATGTTGTAAAAGAGGAACTTGTGAGTGGAGAGCTTTGAAAGCATTTCGGTCAAGAATATCAACATATGTCATGAGTTAAATAATAGTGGTTTCTGGCAATCTGATGCAGTATGTCAGCCAAACTGAGAAGTGAATAGCACATATATGTAACTATTACTCAGTTTTTGATTGTTTGAGGGGTCTATTTTATAATTTTTTTGATAGGAAGTGAAAACTGTCATTATTGGCTGAATGGTAAGTGGATTAATCGCAGAAACAATTAAGTAGTATTTACTGTTTCATGGCTTTCAAGCATTGAGTAACTCCTTTGATCTAAGCCCTAAACTTAAGCCACCAAGACAGTTTAATCAGTGTCATAAATTAATTATGATCTGTGTAAAGTCCATCACAGGAAGCCTTCTGACCTATTGAAAGGAAGAGCCTAGAGCGCACCTCGAGTGCCTCCCATTTCCTAGCCACTCAGCTAAAGAAAAATGCCAGGCAATGAGTAAAAGTGGAAAAGCAGACACAGTTGTACTTTAACCTAGTCCTTTGAGCAGTTCTGTCAACAGTGTGCCCTGGTAGCTAAAATGGCCAACCATATCCTAGGGTACATCAAACACAGCATAGGTAGCTAGTTGACAGAGGTGATTTTTCTCACTCTGTACTACACTGCTGTGCCCCCAGGTGTCTAGTATTGTATGCAGGTTTGGGCACTTCAATATAAGAAGGACATAAAACTATTAAAGTGTGTCCAGAGGAAGGTGACCAAGATGGTAAAGACCTCAAGGGCAAAACTTAAAACAAGCAGCTGAGGTCACTTGGTTAGTTCAGCTTGGAGAAGGCTGAGGGGTGACCTCATACCAGTCAACAGCTTCCTGAAGTGGGGTAGCAGAGAGGGAGGTGCTGATCTCCTGTCTCTTGTGATCAATGATAGGACAAAAGGAAAAGGAATTTAGCTGTATTAGGGGAAGTTTAGATTGGACATTAAGAAAATGTTCTTCACTGAAAGGGTGGTCAGTCTCCAGATGGTCATGTCACAAAGATGGTTATCATTCAAAGAGAGTCTAGATGATGCTGTTAGACATATATTTTAGGTTTAAGTAGTCCTACAGGGAGCAGGGATTTGGACTTGATGATCCTCATGAGCCCCTTCCAACTAACGATACTGTACGATTCTATGAATTAAGTAAAGAAAAGGAATTGATATACAGAGCTGGTCAAATTAAGAAATTAAGTGGCAGGAAAGTTTTATTAAGGTATTACTTTTCTAGATTGAATAGATTATTTGCAGGTCAAAGGCCTTTGTAGAACATTTATTTGGACTACTTGTGTTTTGACTGGTCAGAGAAATCAAAGTATTTTCACGTCACTATTTAAATGACAGAAAAAGAATGAGCGAAGAATTATGAAATATTGGAGATTTTCTCAGCTAGCAAGTGTTTTATTTTACAACGTGTTTTTTAAGAGCTTTGTAAATTTTATTAGGAACCAGATGTCTTAAAAAGTATGATTAGATATGTATTCCAGTACTTAGGATTGTATTTTAGATCACAGTCAACAACGGACACACCAACCATTTGCCATAAAAACTCTTTTCATGCTTTTAGTTATTCAGCCCAAAGCTATAACAGAAGCTCTGCTCAACATCTGGATTAGAGGTTAGTTCTGTCCTGTGTCTTCTTGCAGTGCCTTTAGAAGTCTTTCACCAATTCCATCATATCTTCCTTTTCTGATTTCCAACACCCTCATAGCCTAATTTTTCTTTCTGTTGTGGAAATAGGGTAGGTTCCCTGAATGTTGCACTAAAGGTTAAGGAAACACAAAGTGAACAAAATTATAGGGATTCAGGAGCTATGACATAAACAAAAAGTAGCTTACGACTTTAGGGCTCTCAAGGACTAGTTCTCATCTCTGCCTTAGCGGATTATGCCCTGCTTTCATGTCTGATGGACAATCTTATTGCATGCTCCAGTGTGCCATTTTAAAGAGAAATGAAGTCATACATTTCTTGCTCACAATATAGTAGAAATCTGAAGTTACCAGACAGATAGAAACTACAGTATGCGCTAGGCGAGTGATTGCTGCAAATTGGGAAACTAGATTATGTGGTTATTGTGAGTTAATGATTGCAGGACCCATTTGGTTGACTTTCATTAAAGTTATATTGGATTACATAAAATATCCAATATGAAAATGCAACATTAGATGAGATAACACTAAACATCTTAGTCCTGTCCAAACACCAAACTGTGGGCTTGCAGTAAAGAAGTCAGTCAGTCACTTGTGAAAAAAAATTACTCCCCTATTTATTACCATGAATAAATACACATGAAATTAAATCTTCTAGGGATGTAGCCCAGGATTTATTGATATGAAATGCTGGGTATGAATATGTTTTGCTTAGAGGTTAACATAGACAAACGGCATTGTACTGTTAGATTGTGTAATAATGCAATAAGATATTGACTACTCTCAGAGATCTCTGACTGGCTTTTAAATACTATATAATAATTACAGGAATGGTATATATACATTCTTCTGAAATCCAGCTGAATGCTGCTTTCAGTCACCTCACAATACAACATGGTACCTGTCACTAACAGTTTTCAAGTAAATATAAACATATGGTATGTATATATATATTTTTAAAAAAGGTCGGATGATAAAGCAGTAATGAAGAGATATGTAAGAAGTAAAATTAATATCACGTAAGATTTATTATCAGATGTCTGTTCATTTTACTTTCCATAACAGTTTTGCATATATGACAGAAATGAAATGAGGAAGAAAGAAAAAGCATGAATAATCAGGAGCAGGAGGACAGCCAGGAAAAATATAGGTCAAGAAAAATTACAAGGATTCCCATTACTGTTATTAGCAACATCATTAATAAACCACTGCACCCATGGAATCTTATTATTTTACAATATAACATGAAAAGGAACTGTGTCCATCTGGAAAAGCTGCCTGTTGTTTTCTGAGTTCCATGACCAAAAGCTGTCATATATTGTTTTTTGCACAAAGATGTATATGTAATCTATGAAATAATTTAGACTTCAAAAATTGTGTTGCATTAACTCAGATTCCATTTTAAAGCACAATATGGTCTTTTCTTTATACAGGTTTTTTTTTTAAGGAACTTCAATGAACATGATTAAAGGATAGGCTATGCTAGAATACTTGGTAGCTGTTTAGAATTTATTCTAATGTGTATGTTCAGGGATTCTCTCTACTCAGTGATCATTATTACAGGACAGCGCAGTGTTTCCACAACAGCAGCAAAATAAAAGGAACATAAAAGCAAATATGCCCATGAAGAATTATCTAGATCTGAAAAGTTACGTTTCTTAACTTTAAAAATGTTCATAAGCTAAGCGAGGCTTTGAAGCATTTTGTAGGATTTTTTTCATGTTGCATTAAGAGTAGGAACAGACCTGTGACATTAGCGTGTAGTTTTAATTTTAAGCCTCTAAGAGAGCGAACACTTACATTGGTATATGCATCAGCTCTCTCTCTCAAAACCTAAAAACATTCTGCTTTTAAAAAACACTGTAGCCCTCACAAAGAAAAGAAATAAGAACAGAGGGTCATTTTGTACTATATACTCTCACTGAGTTGTTATGTGACATTTGGAGAGGAAGGCACCTAATTTCCTTGAACCTCTGCTTCCTTTCTCTTACATTGAAAAATATAATAATTCCAGTTACATAATAATCTCTGCAACAACTGGACTTGATCTTGTGAAATGAATTTAATGAAATTATTCTCCTGCTTAGGAGAATAATTTTACATACAGTAAATGCATATAAGATTTGAGTTATATGACAGTTATAGGGTCAGACCGTAAAGAAATGCAAAGAGATTTCTGAGGTTTCCAAACCCTTGGCCTCTCTCTCAAAGAAAGTTTATAATTTGTAAAAAGCATTTTCACATGTGGACTCTTATCAGAAATTAGACATAGGCAATTGTTCGCAAAGATATGTAAGGACAGACACCCAGCACAAACAGGGTACCATGATTGCTACTAATAAACATTTTCTGACCCTGTAAGTTCCCTGTCATAAATTTCAAAAGGATCTAACAACATAAACTTCTCATGTAACAGGTCCATCATACTGCAGTTATTTTCCCACCAAACAATCACCTTGGTCTTTTCCTTCCTTCCTTCCTTCCTTCCTTCCTTCCTTCCTTCCTTCCTTCCTTCCTTCCTTCCTTCCTTCCTTCTCTTCATTGGTCTCTCCATTCCTCTCTCCCTTCCTCTTTTCCTTCCTCCCTTTATTTCTTTCCTGGCTGGACCTTGATTCTTGTTTTGGAATAATTTGTCATTTTGAAAATGGAGCATGCAAGTAGAAAATGAAACCTTTATTTACTTGGATAAGCAGACCTAGGCTAATATTAATAGATTATGGCAATTTACTGACATGTTAAGTTTATTTAAGTAACTTAACTCTGCCAACCTTATTACCAACTTAATGCCTTCCTTTGCAAATCAAAACCTTCTTCTGCTTGGCAAGGGAAGCACATAGTTAAAACACAATTCCAAGACAGGGAGTTTAACTACATTTTTAATAGGATTATTCACTATAATTTGCCAGCAGCAGTAAGATTTTCACAATGTGATCCAATGCAAATGAAATGTAGTTGAGAACTAAGTGGAAAAAAGCATTCACAGACAATATGCACATTAATGGAAATAACATGTAGAAAAACACCAAATTGTTTTAGGGTTTGGGGCTTTTTCTTTGTTTGTTTGTTTGGGGTTTTTTGTTGTTGTGGTTTTGGTTTGGGTTTTTTTGAGTACGCAATGATTCACTGGGTAGCAAAAGCCACTAGGTGGCATTTGTGATTTATTAGGCTGGTAGCAATGGTTTACAAAGATTTCATCTAATCCTTGGTTTCAAGAGAACAAGACATTTAACATTCCGAGACACTTAATTCAAGAAAACCTCTCCATAATTAGATAAATGCACAGAATTTCCACGACTGCTAAATCATTTGGAAACCAAATTTCTGAAGTTTCCTTTCAAATCTTAGACATCCTTAGCCATGTATTCTGTCCTGACCTCACAGCACCAGCTTACATAAGTAATTACTTGTCTACAATTAAGCTGTAAATAATGCAATCACTCCATTCTTGTCCTGTCACTCTAGTCCCAACCACAACAAATAGGGCTAATCACATACTTATTCAAGTGTGTAATTATTCACAGTTAAACTTCTGTCACTTTCACCCTGTTTGGAAACAGTAGAACACAACCTGTAATTAGCAAATGTTGCTGCAGGCACTTTTATTTGGAAATATACCATGGATTCAGCACCTATGTGAGCAAAGAGCCAAACCCTTTGATCTAGGATCCTGGCTTGGTTTATTCTCCTCAGGCTATTCTGTCAGCAGTCCTCAATAAGGCAGAGAGATCAATGAATTATTATTATGTCAAATAAGCCTTCTGAAAGTCACTTGTGTCTCCTTTGTTGGACTTTGTATGCACTTATACCATGCTTATATGCATGCATACATATTTATGGGTATATGTACCAAAGCGTATGTATTAATATGTGTCTGAAGATGTATGAATCAATCATGTGCACACACGATTTGGATTTTCATTGAAATGTCAGCAAAACTGTTTGTATTCACAAGTAAGATTGATGCATGTAAGTCTGGATTTGTAATTTCTTTTATATGATGTTTCCTTGGTTAGAGTCAGAGTGAAAAAAAAATCTTTCTTGCTTGAAAAGCAACCTTTCAAAGCATTATATTCAGCAAAATGCAATTTTAATAGCAGATAAAGAAACAACTGTATGTAGACATGCCACTAAAAAGACTATTCATAAAGCAGATGCCTTTAAGTCATGTTCCAATTTATTGTACTGAAATCTTCCAAAAAAAAATCATTGTCTTATAATAAACTGAGTGCATCACATGTGTAATTTTAAATCATGCATGTCCCCATTTCGTACTGAGTCAGGTTCTGTCACATGTATTCAACTTGAGCTGTTCCTTGCTCTATCCCAAGGGCTGGTAAAGAACTACTCAGTCTGAACAAGAAGGCAGAATTTGTCCCATGGAGAAGCTTGGAAAACTGTAAAGAGCTCATTTGCCACCTGTCCTTAACATTAAGTCCAGAAACAGATGGAATATGAGATTAAAACCAGGACCTGACATTCCTTTCTGGCATATAAACCGATCATTTAGAAGAAAGGCTGAGTAAGAAGACGTAAGAAAAGCAATTGTCACAACACTTGTTTTTGGTTTAACAAAAAAAATGGATAGCTCACTAATTCCCTTTTCCTGTCCCTTGTTTCATCCTCAACATAGCTATGGTTCATTTTGTAATTGTTCCCATGAATCAAATTTTGTTTACACCCAGAAATCAGAGTGGGCTGACAAAATACAGCATGGAATGTAAATAAGCCTTCTTTGTGGGGAAACACATTAAAATCTTAGTTAAAATCCTTCCACAGGTGCCTTAGCCAGTATAAGAGGTGAAATGGCTCCCCTTATGAGGTCAGGGATGTTTTGAGTTGAATGAGTGTTTTTTACTGGTGCATGCACTTGAGTGAAATTAGAAAAAAAAGGAAGATTTATAGGCTCTGGAAGGGGGGACAGGCCTCTTGGAGGGACTACAGGAGGGAAGCGAGGCTATGTAGGGAAAAAATCAGAGGGGCTAAGGCTGAGCTAGAGATCAGATTAGCTAAGTCAGCAAAAGACAATAAAAAATCTTTTTACAAGTACATTAACAGTAAAAGGAGGACAAGGGAGACCATACAGTCCCTTTTGGACTCAGAGGGAACAGCAGTGACAGGAGACGAGGAGAAGACTGAGGTACTTAATGCCTTCTTTGCCTCAGTCTTTAATTGTAAAGAAAACTGTTCCCTCTGTGTAGATACCCGGGAAACAGAGGAGCAATATGAGGCTCCCATAGTCCAAGAGGAGATGGTCAGAGCGCTGCTTGGCCAACTGGACACCCACAAGTCCATGGGGCCAGATGGGATACATCCTAGGGTTTTGAGGGAGCTGGCGGATGTATTGGCCAAACCCCTTTCCATCATCTTCCAGCAGTCCTGGAAGACTGGGGAGGTACCTCTGGACTGGAGACTGGCTGATGTAGTTCCCATTTACAAGAAGGGTAACAGGGAGGATCTGGGGAACTACAGGCCAGTCAGTCTGACCTCAGTGCCAGGGAAAGTCATGGAACAGGTGATATTGAGTGCTATCATGAAGCACATACAAGAGAACCGGGTGATCAGGCCCAGTCAACATGGGTTTACCAGAGGCAGGTCCTGCCAAACTAAAATGATTGCCTTCTATGACAAAGTCACTCGGTTGTTGGATGAGGGAAAGGCTGTGGATGTGGTCTTCCTGGACTTCAGTAAAGCCTTTGACACAGTTCCTCACAGCATTCTGCTGCGGAAACTGTCAGCCTCTGGCCTGGACAGATGCACACTCTGCTGGGTAGAAAACTGACTGGATGGCCGGGCCTAGAGAGTGCTGGTAAATGGTGTTAAATCCAGCTGGAGGCCAGTGACAAGTGACAGTGCTAGGTCACAAAGCTGTGTGCAAGTGTCGATCTGCTGGAGGGTAGGGAAGCTTTGCAGGGGGACCTGGACAGGCTGGACCGCTGGGCAATGTCCAACGGCATGAGGTTTAACACAACCAAATGCCGGATCCTGCACTTGGGGCACAACAACCCTATGCAGAACTACAGACTGGGAGAAGCCTGGCTGGAAAACTGCCAGGAGGAGAGGAGGAGGAGACAGCCAACTGAACATGAACCAGCAGTGTGCCCAGGTGGCCAAGAAGGCCAATGGCATCCTGGCTTGTATCAGAAACGGTGTGACCAGCAGGTCCAGGGAGGTGATTCTCCCTCTGTATTCAGCACTGGTGAGGCCGCTCCTTGAATATTGTGTCCAGTTCTGAGTCCCTCACCACAAGAAGGATGTTGAGGCTCTGGAGCAAGTCCAGAGAAGAGCAACGAGGCTGGTGAAGGGGCTGGAGAACAGAACCTATGAGGAGCGGCTGAGAGAGCTGGTGTTGTTTAGCCTGGAGAAGAGGAGGCTGAGAGGATACCTCATTACTCTCTACAAGTACCTGAAAGGTGGTTGTGGAGGGGAGGGAGCTGACCTCTTCTCCCAAGTGCCAAGGGACAGGACGAGAGGGAATGGCCTCAAGCTCCACCAGGGGAGATTGAGGCTGGAGATTAGGAGGAGGTTTTTCACACAGAGGGTCATTGGGCATTGGAACAGGCTGCCCAGGGAGGTGGTTGATTCACCTTCCCTGGAGGTGTTTAAGACACGGGTGGATGAGGTCTTGAGGGACTTGATTTAGTGTTAGATAGGAATGGTTGGACTAGAAGATCCGATGGGTCCCTTCCAACCTGGTTGTTCTGTGATTCTGTGATTCTGTGATGTTAGTATAAAGAGGGAAAGGGATAACTAGGATATGTTTCAATAGACCCTGAATGCAAGGAACAAAGAGAGTCAGAAAAACAATCTATCAACCGACTTTTGTGGAGTGAATAGTCAGAATTGTACCCTATGAATCTGGAAATCATGACATTTAATTATTCAGTGTACCTTCTGGTCAATATGTAGGAAGAAAAAGGCTGAGGAATACTGCTACTCCTTAACAGTGTCTATCAAACAGTTTTTATCTTGTGGTTTTCAATAAAACACCCAAGTATCCAATTGCCATGGAAACAGTAATACTGGATGTATTCTGTGGCACTAGTCAGTTAGTTGGTTAGCTAGTTGCTGTCGAATTACAGTGATATGAAATTGCCATAGACACAAGATACTTTCTGAAATTACAGTAGCTGCTTCCCAGTATAATGACTCACTTGAACAATCTATATAAACCACAAAAATATGTTTCCAAGATGACAGATATTCTGTTAGTGACCTATTATTTGCTGTCAATATGATGCAGGAAAAATGCAGACATATTGGCCTTTGTTTATTTTTTTAACTGCCTGCTGAGACCACAACCTTTTGCTGATGATGATATACATATGCTGAACGTTTGTTTAAACTGTCTTCCCACTACTGATAAACATAACCCTCCAGATTACATTATGCAAATGAGCTGTAAGGGAAATAAAATAGAATTTCCTATTTTCTTTGCTAGTAATGCTTCCCAGAGCTTTGTATTTATGATACTGTAAAAAAATATGTAACCCTTAGAGGAAAGTGAGCAATTCATATAGTTATCGCATATAATTCTTCCACAACAGCAGAAAATCTGTCAAACTGTCATTGCAAATAGCCATCTGTGAAGCTGCCCTTCAGAGTCTTAATTTCCCTTTCCTTCCCCCTCACAGCCTGCTAAGATTATTTGCAAGTTTCTGGCAACTACATCTGGAATCAGCCTTTGTCAGATTACTCCAAATTTGTAAACTACATGAGAGGAGTATGGTACAAGATACACTGATAGGGACTTGAGTATATCAGTAATGAGCCTACCTAGTTTCTTGCTATCATTTGTGGGCAGCAAATGCTTCATCTCTTTTCTTCAACTGGGTAATCAAGGATTTGCCTACACACTAAGTTTATTTCCCATGTAAGCAAGCTGCTAATTCCATTCTCTCTCCACAGTATATTAAGTATGTACAGCAAGAATAGGAAACAAAGTGTGTTAGGTTTTCTTCTTTATTATTTACTGTTCAGGATAAAAAACATACATATGTCTGACCTGCAATAAATCATCAGCACTGCATAATGTATCTGGCTATAATACAAAGTATTAACCAGATTTTCACTCTCCTTAACTGTATGCTTCATTGAGAAGGTGGTAATAAACCTTTGTTCATGTTTCATTAATAATTTTTGTTTTCTTTTTGTTCAGATATGTGAGGTTTAAGACCCTGAAGCTCAAAATGATATTCAACTTGCTCACCAATCCACACTATTTTTCTTTCTAAAAGTATGTGAAATTGAACTAATGACATTGTTATGGCTGCAATCTATCACACTGGAAACCAAGTCTAAGAAAACCGGCACTGTAGGCTACAAACAATATGCTGAATAGCTCAACAGTGTAAATGTTACACTTCTTCCAAATCCACAGAGATATGGATTGACTTGTTAGAAGCTGTCATGATTTACAGAAACTCTTTCTAAATCCAGAAGGCTGTCACAATATTTGAGGGTCTTTTTGCTTTAAAGTTCCCTATCTTAAAATCTACAGAAACACAGATATAATGTATGTCAAAAAATAAGCCTAAATCTGACTGCATTTCTCTTATTTCTGAATTTATTTAAAGAATGTATTTACATGATCCAGAATATGGATGATATGCATGATTGTCCACAGCAGAAGCCAAAAATGTTGGATACAGTTTCAGGATTAAGGAAATAAATCATACAATGTGATTAAGCTGGAAATTTGAAAACTGCTAGCACAGCTGCACTTGTTGAATAGCACTTCAAGGCGAAGCTAAGCTAACATGTTAGCTCACTTTAACCATGTGAACACTTCTTGCCTTTTTGTCAGTAAAGGGAAAAGCCTATTCTACATCTTATCTGTTGCTTTTCATTTCTAAAATATATGTGACATTTGGCCATTAGTCAGTTAGATCTGAGTAAGGCAAATTCATCTAATTTATACTTTTTTCAATATAAGAAATTTAATGCAAAATAAATTTTATTTCTTGCTGTTATTTACATTACCTGTGTGAATATGCTCTACACAATCCAGTTCACCTCTTAGATTAACCTAAAAACAAACAGCTCAGCATTTGATAACATCTGGATGTTGTAGCTTGAAGTTTTAGGAAGCTAATTCACTGTAACTCAGTCACTGAGCTCCAACATAAAATATCCACACAGGTATGTGGTTTACAAGGATTTGGGTTTCATATTTTCTAAATTCTGGCTAACAGTTTGTTTCACAAGCAGTAGAAATTACTTCACTGGGTCTACTTAAAAAAATAAGACACTTCTTTTTTCATGGAAGTAAGGATTTCAGAAACTAATTCAGAATCTCAAATGTTGGTCAGCCTAAAGTGATTACTAAAACATAGGGACTGGGGAAAAAAAAATGAGTCAAATGCAATAAGGTGGAAATTCCTAAATGACTGGATAGTTATAAAAACATTCTCTGAAGAACTCTGTCCAGACAAGCTCTAAAGTATTAAGATTTTCTTCTATAACAGTTGGTGCCTAATTCTAGAAAAGATGAAACTGTCAATTCTTCAATATCAAACCAATAAAATGGCATATATTTGAGGGTTTTTCTATGATGTTTCTGTGAAGTTCTTATTGATTGTCACTGATAAAATAATACAACAGCATGTATGAGGACATAAAACAACTTCATATTTGTATGTTTTCCGTGGCACAGGACTATGTATTTCCTATCCTATACATATATTTAATAAGTGAATGTGTTACTTATTAAAGTTCAACAAATAAAATACTCGTGGGTTATGTTGTTTTATTGTAGAATTTATATCTGGTATGAAAATTTTCAGTTCCTTTCTTTCTGCTATTCTATTCAGTTTTGTATGATTATTTATTTAAATAAGCTCTACTGAAATGCAGAAGAAATTAAATGTTCTATCCACATTCACACTAAATGAATTCATTCTGATTTATGTTACTCAAATGAACACAAAAGGAATTAATCATCATTAGAAAGATATTGAAATGTTTTACTCTGACTTTTTAAGCTTTAATAAGCTAGGTTGCATGACATTGGATATGAACCCACAGCTAAACCCCTAGATGTAAGGATTTGGGGACTAATGGGAGGAGTCTACATCTGAAACTAGACTGGGAATTTCACTCCCACGTCTCTTTGAAAGTGATACTTATTATTCATGCTCTTTTGAGTTCTTAATTTGGTTTTAATTGGTTTATGTTTTCTAGTAGCTTTTAGCCACTCCTTTGAGTCAGAGGGCAGAAAGGAGCTATATATCTGCATAAATTTATTTGGATATGTACATGCTAGTATAAATAAGGTACTAAAATTTAGAGGTTACATGGTGGTGAAGACAAGAAAATGGTTAGAGGATATATGTGCACTGCTTTGACTTATTCTTCCTTCTATAAGTAAAATACAGAAACTGATTAGTAATATTTATTAAAGCATTTCCAATGCTTTTTTTTCCTGTGATGAAAGCAAGGTAAAGTTATTTCCTAAATTCTTAGGTGAGGAATCTTTGCTGTTCATAGGTTACTCAAAGATAAGTTTTTAATGATTTAAATGCCTGAAGAATTGGTTACATGATAAATTGCACATATATCTGCATTCATTTCCCATTTTTTTATCACTGCTATCTCCCTGTTATTCTCTGACATCTCACTACTAGATAATGCTGAGGTGTGCTGAAATCACAGAATGCCAGCAGCACAGAATAAGACAGAATGAGAAGGATCTCAGTAGGTCCTTCCAAAGCCAGGCCAACCAGGAAGTCAGACCAAGTTGTGCAGTAATTTATCCAGTCATATCTTGAAAACCTTCAAGACTGGACATTTCACAACCTTTATGGGCAATCTGCTATATTTCTTAACTGTCCTAATGAAGAGAAGTGTTTTTCTTATATCCACTTATCTGGCCGCCATAAACCACTGACTCAGACATCTTTACAACCTGCTCATAATTACTGTCAAGCTGCTGTCATATGCTACCTGACATCTACCCATCTCCAGGTGATACAAAAATAATTCCTCTTCCACTGTTTATTACCATGATTTCACCAATTTGCCCTTCCTTAGGTACTGTTGTTGACCATTAAAATTTCTTGATTTGGGAAAATTGGATGAACATCTTGAAGTATGGATTCCATTCTGGAGAATAAAAACAATTGGTGGATGGCTTTGAACCTGTACAATAATACACCTAGTCCTGCTCAGCTGAAATTCTCATCTGGATTGAGTTAACTCTACAGAGTAAAGCACAAACTTTTATAAATGGACAATACATTTACAGCATTCTGCTACGAAAACCCTCAGCCTCTGGCCTGGACAGGCGCACACTCTCCTGGGTGGAAAACTGGTTGGATGGCCAGGTCCAGAGAGTGGTGGGAAATAGTGTTAAATCCAGCTGGAGGCCAGTGACAAGTGGGGTTTCCCAGGGCTCAGTGCTGGGTCCAGCCCTATTCAATATCTTTATCAATGACCTGGATGAAGGCATCGAGTGCACCCTTAGCAAGTTTGCAGATGATACTAAGCTGGGTGGAAGTGTCGATCTGCTGGAGGGTAGGGAGGCTCTGCAGAGAGATCTGAACAGGCTGGACTGCTAGACTGAGACCAATGGCATAAGGTTTAACACGGCCAAATGCCAAATCCTGCACTTGGGGCACATCAACCCTATGCAGAGCTACAGACTAGGAGAAGTCTGTCTAGAAAGCTGCCAGGAGGAGAAGGATCTGGGGGTGTTGGTTGACAGCTGACTGAACATGAACCAGCAGTGTGCCCAGGTGGCCAAGAAGGCCAATGGCATCCTGGCTTGTATCACAAACGGTGTGACCAGCAGGTCCAGGGAGGTGATTCTCCGTTTGTACTCTTCACTGGTGAGATCGCTCCTTGAGTCCTGTGTTCATTTCTGGGCCCCTCACCACAAGAAGGATGTTGAGGCTCTGGAGCAAGTCCAGAGAAGAGCAACGAGGCTGGTGAATGGACTGGAGAACAGGTCCTATGAGGAGCAGCTGAGAGAGCTGGGGTTGTTTAGCCTGGAGAAGAGGAGGCTGAGAGGAGACGTCATAACTCCCTATAAGTACCTGAAAGGTGGTTGTAGAGAGGAGGGAGCTGGGCTCTTCTCCCAAGTGACAGGGGACAGGACAAGAGGGAATGGTCTCAAGTTCCACCAGGGGAGATTTAGGCTAGAGATTAGGAGGAAGTTTTTCACACAGAGGGTCATTGGGCATTGGAACAGGTTGCCCAGGGAGGTGGTTGATTCACCTTCCCTGGAGGTGTTTAAGGCACGGGTGGATGAAGTGCTAAATGCACGGGTGGATGAGGTGCTAAGGCGCATGGTTTAATGTTTGATAGGAATGGCTGGACTCTGGTGGGTCTCTTCCGACCTGGTTATTCTATGATTCTATGAACAGGGAAGTCAGTGCTTATGTACTACCATATTTCTGAACACACGAAAAGACTATTCCCTCTTTCAGAAAAAAGAAAAAATGATAGTCACTGGTAGATATGCATGGGCAGAAGCTTTAGTGTACTCTATGGATGCCCAACTTTCAAAGATAATCTTTCCATCTGTTCTCATCCTGTTCAAGTTTCCTGAAAGGGAATGGGTAAATCTGTCCCACTAGGAAAGATCAGTCATTGCATTCCAAGTTCCAGTTAGAGTTAATACCTTGACTCCAAACTCAGACTTTCATTCTAGGTCTTTTCAACTTAATAGTTTTTTTTTCTTAACTCCAATTGATTTGTGAATTAGAATTTGCCAATAGAATTATAGAAATAAATTAAAATGTAAAGTTGAGTAGATGAGGTAAAGTTGTCTCTTGAGAATGCTGGAAGGGGAATAATTGAAAAGAATGACTATTGTATCATGCCTGGGAATGACTATCTTGCTTGGAAAACCATGCAACAGATCCTCCTAGAAGCTAAGCTAAAGCATATGGAGGACATGGAGGTGATTGATGGCAACCAGCACAGCTTCACCAGGGGCAAACCCTGTATGATCAGCTTAGTGGTTTTCTACGATGGGGTAACCATGGCAGTAGTAAACCAATGGATGTGATCTGTCTAGACTTCTGTAAAGCCTTTGACATGGTCCCCCGCAACATCCTCCTCTCTAAATTGGTGAGAGATGGATTTGATGAGTGGATGGTACAGTGGATATGAAACTGGCTGGATGGTCGTATTCAGAGAGTAGTTAGTGCCCATAGCTCAAAGTCCAGATGGAGATTCATGACAAAAGGTGCCTCAGGGGTCTGTACTGGTACGAGTGCTGTTTAGTATCTTCATCAATGATATTGGCAGTGAGACTGAGTGCACCCTCATCAAGTTTACATATGTCACCAAGATGAGTGGTGCAGTTGCCGCACTGGAAGGATGGAATGTAATCCAGAGGGAACTGGACAGGCTAGAGAAGTGTGCCTTCGAGAATCTGATGAGGTTCAACAGGGCCAAGTGCAAAGTCCTGCACCTGGATTGGGGTAATCCCCATTTTCAGTATGCTATGAGGGATGACATGGTTGAGAGCTGCCCTGGAAAGAAGGACTTGGAGGTGCTGGTTAATGAGAAGCTTAACATGAGCCAGCAGCATGTGCTCACAGCCCAGAAGGCAAACCTTATTCTGGGCTGCATCAAAAGAAACTTGTCTAGCAGATCAAAGGAAGTGATTCTGCCCCTCTATTCCTCTCTTGTGAGACCTCATCTGGAGTACTGTGTCCAGTTCTGGAATCCTCAATGTAAGAAGGGTATGGAGCTGTTGGAATGGATCCAGAGGAGGTCTACAAAGATTATCCAAGGGCTGGAGCACTTTCCATATGAGGACAGGCTGAGAGAGTTGGGGTTGTTCAGCCTGAAGAAGAGAAGGTTCCAGGGAGACCATACAGTGACCTTCTACTACCTGAAGAGGTTGTACAAAAAAAGATGGAGAGAGAGAGTATTCATAAAGGCTTGTAATAATAGGAGAGGGGGAATGGGTATGAACTGGAGAAGGGCTGATTAGAGTAGACATTAGGAAGAATTTCTTCACCGTGAGAGTGGTGAGACACTGGAACAGGTTGCCCAGGGAAGTTGTGGATGCACCATCCCTGGAGGTATTCAAGGCCAGATTGGACTGGGCCTTGGTCAGCTTGATCTAGTGGGATGTCCCTGCCCATAGAAGAGGGGTTGTAACTAGATTCTCTTTAAGATCCCTTCCAACCCTAACTATTCTGTGATTCTGTGATTCCATGACACTATGATTTTACAATTCTCCTATTCATCTTGCTTCCAAAATAAACAACTGTTTACTGAAAATGCTGGAGAATCTTCCTCAATTTTCTTACGACCATAGATTTATAGAATAGTTAGTGTTGGAAGGGACATTAAAGAGCATCTAGTTACAACCCTCCTGCTACAGGCAGGGACATCCCACTAGATCAAGTTACCCAAGGCCCATCCAACCTGGCCTTGAACACCTCCGGGGATGGGGCATCCACAACGTCCCTGGGCAACCTGTTCCAGTGTCTCACCACTCTCCTGGTGAAGAAATTCTTCCTAATGTCTAGTCTAAATCTGCCCTTCTCCAGTTTATACCTATTCCCCCTCTCCTATCATCACAAGTCTTTTATGAATAGTCCCTCTCCAGATTTCTTGTAGGGCCCTTTCAGGTACTGGAAGGTCGCTATAAAATCTCTTCAGAGCCTTCTCTTCTCCAGGCTGAACAACACCAACTCTCTCAGTAATATTAGTGAAACTGAAATTTCTATTATCCGATCTGTGATAATTGTTCTGCATGTGACTGTGGGATTGATTGTACCCTCAGCAAGTTTACTGACAACACCAAGGTGTGTGACCTGGTCCAGCATGCTGGAAGGAAGAGATGCCATCCAGAAAAACCTGGGCAGGCTTCAGAACTGGACCTGTGCAAACCTTGTGAAGTTCAACAAGGCCAAATGCAAGGTCCTGCACCTGGGTCAGGGCAAATCCAAGCATAATTGCAGGTTGTGCAGAGAATGGATTGAGGGCCCTGAAGAGAAGGACTTGGAGATGCTAGTGGATGCAAAACTCAACATGAGCCAGTGATGTGTGCTGGCAGCCCAGAAAGCCAACTGTGTCTTCAGCTGCATCAGAAGAAGAGTGACTTGCAGGCTGCAGGAGGTGATTCTGCCCCTCTACTCTGCTGTCATGAGACCTCCATGGAGTACTGTATTCAGTTCTGGAGTCTTCAACAAAGGAAGGATATGGAACTCTTAGAGTGAGTCCAGAGTAGGGCCACAAAGATGATCAGAGGGCTGGAGCACCTTTGTTGTGAGGACAGGCTGACAGAATTAGGCTTGTTTAGCCTAGAGAAGAGAAGGCTCTGGGAGACATCATAGAAGCCTTCCAATATTAAACGGGGCCTACCGGCAAGATGGGGAAAGGTTCTTCATCAGGGAATGCAGTAATAAGAGGAGGGATAACGGTTTTAATCTGAAAAACGTGACACTTAGTTTAGATATTAAGAAAATGTATCTTCCTCTGTGCGTGAGGTACTGGCACATGTTACCAAGTGAAAGATGCCTCTGGGGATGTCCCCAGAGGTGTTCAAGACCAGGTTGGATAAGGCTTTGAGCAACCTGGTCTACTGGAAGGTATCCTTGCCCATGTTGGGGAGGAGTTGGGAAGTGTGAGGGTGTGATGTGTGAAACTAGATGATCTTAAAGTCCCTTCCAGCCCAGATCATTCTTTTATTCTGTGGTTCCACAAATAGTCACAGAAGTGAAGTCACACTAGGTTTGTGGTTTGATCACATCATTTAAATAAGGATCTCAGGTGTGCTAGGCCTTGCTTAATCACCACAAAATAAGAAGTGAGAGTACTGCTTTGAAATTTAGTTACAGTATCTATTTAAACATTTTGGTATATAAGAATGGCCCACATGGTGCCTTCAACACGTGATCTGCTCTGCGTAACACCATCAGTGATTTGTCTGCAGTTTTCTGAAAGGTTTATAGCACAGTGAGTGGTAATCACATTAGCTGCCTTTATTACTTTCACTGTACATTACATTGACATAATATAATTTCATAGCTTCAAGAAATATTAAACAGAAATGAAGGCAAGCAACCCCTCTCTAATGGATTTACAACATCTCATATCTCTGCTCAGTTCCAATGGCTATAATCAGAATATTATTTGCACTTCTTTAGAAAGAACTATTCATTTCAAACACTGTTATTCTGCTATTTATTGTCTGCATCTCTCAACAAAGTGATTAGAAACTGCTTTTGTTCTTAACCCTGATTTTAAGCTGTTATAATTTTTACCTCATATATATGCATAACAGAGAGCCACATGCTTATGCACAGACTTCTTCTGTAAGAGATTAAAAGATGGAAAAGTCCCTTTACTATGAACATAGCACTGAAATTCAGTATGAGATGGATAATGAATTTGTCTTGAGTCTTTTAAAGACCTCTGATTTTCCTCTAGGTATCTGAAGCAGTTTTGGTTTTTTCTGATTGGAAGAATCAGTAAATTAAATAAGCAGCAAAAGGAATCTAATTCATCCTCTTCTCATCTCAATCATATCTCTGAAGTAATAGAAAAGAACTCTTCGAACAAAAACAACTGTTCATGTTCTTCATTCAAGGGAATTTGAATGAGTACTATTAAAAGCATAGTTTCCTTGTTGCCACACTCTGACAGGAACATGGAATGTGAAAATAAGAAACGAAGGCATTATTGAAACAATCCTCATATACTTAATCTCTTTTTAAAATATATTTTTTGCCAATCCTAGTAGAAATAATGGCTAGTACTAACCAGATTCTGATATTACTCCACAAAAATTATTTATAAGAAAACTTATCCCTCAAGTCATCATTCTTGAATAGTCCACTATTTATTTCAGGACTGTCAGCATTCCTAAGCTTTCATTTATAGTTGTATACATGCTCCTCACTCAGTAAAAATCTGATGCACAGCTCACTAGTACTAGTGAAAACAGAGAAGGAATTTGGAGTCTACTCTAAGTCTCTCAACTTTTTTTATCATCCTCAGCACTAAGCCTTATTCTTTGGGAACACGGAATACAGTTGCAACCACAAACTCTAATTATTCAAGATAAATATTTCTGCATTAACTTAAGACTTGGGACCAGGGTCTGACACTAATGAATTTGTCCTGCTGAATCAGTAGAAGTCAAAATGAGATGCAGGTCTAGGAATAGCCTCAAAGCTTTTGTATAATTCAAGTGAAGTTTTATTGTTTTTTACTCCACTAGCAAATGTTTTACTGTAACTGACTTCCAGGAAGTAGAGAGGAATTACACTTTCAAAGAATTATATATATATTATTTTGCCTGTGTAATTAATTGTTCCACGGTCATTCTATAACTGATTTGCATTTTTCCAAGTTAAAAAAGACATGCAGTGAACTTATGCTAAAAGAGGAAGAAAGGAGAAGAAAGTAGAATAAAATCAATGGTTACTTTACCATGATGTTCATGACAATGATATCGCTCCATCATGTAATTTAACTTGTTCTGGAGAACCGGCACACAAGAATTACCCACATAAAAATGTATTTATTGAGAGGTTGATACCCCTGTCAAACTTGCAGCTTTCCCAAAGGAGCCACCAGTATTTCTAAAAGTCATATGAAAAGAAACAAATGCAATGAAGAAATACATTTTCTTGTTCACGGTTTAATATTTGCTCTCTTTTAAGAAAACATGGAAACCTCCTATTTTTTCCTCCACAGGATTTTTGGCGTGCTAGCCTGTGTGTTTGCCTAATGGTATTCATAAGTGTTAGCTATTTTAAGGTCTCTCTTGTGTTGAACCTCTTCCAGCTGAAGTAAAAATTCAACATCTCTCAAGTATGGGCCTTTATTGTTTTATCCTATCTGTGTTTGGAATTTGCCCATCAGCTGTTGTATCTTACCAATATCCTTCTCCCTTTGGAGCTTATTTATTATAGTGAGAGAAATATAATGGTTTTGAAAAAGCCTCCTAAGAATGGTACATATTATTTAAAACTATCCTCATTTTCCCTTTAGATAAACCAGTGCTGTGCATATATTTAGTTGAATTCCCACTCTTTTTAAATGTATGTACACACACACACACACACGTCTCTACACATGTTGTGTTTCATGTATACATCTAATATTGTGTACTTATTTTCTTCTGACGCTTAAAGAAAACGCATGGTCTCTAGGCTGCAATTTAATCAGCATGAATTTATTATTGGTTTCAGCTGGGATACTGGTCACAATAAAAGTGCTGCAGTTTTCCTGTACTTCAGATTATCTAGGCAGGAAATGGAGAAGAAAAGTTGTTAAACTAAGCAGTTAAGGGTGTGAAGAGACCTTTTATCTTCTACATATAGGTAAAAGATATTTGCATTATTATCAATACTTGAAGATATCCACTAGCTACTTAGATGAAAAGTATATTGGGAAGTCTCTAATTCAGTGACTTAGGTGAACAAGGACCACATTCCTTGAAGAATCTCTGCCTGGACTTTGTCAGGAAAATGTGCAGTTAAGTGTTGCAACATCTATTACTTCCTAGTGCCAGAAATTAGCAGCTGAAAGCTGTGATTCACGGAAAAAAATTACTCTGACCTGCTGTTATGGATTGCCTGGCCCCTTTCAGTCTCTGAAAGGGAAACATACAGTGTAGCACTGGAGAGTTTGAGGGTTAATATATTTGCTATTTGAAACGGAATTTGGACATTAAAAAGTCCTCATGTAGCAGATTCTATTCCTCTGTGCAACACAGTAAGCTTTGATTTAGGCAATCAAGCTTTTCTTGATATTTAATTGTGTACACTATTTTTCATTCAATGAGTTGTCAGTTTTTCATGCATTTTTAAAATCTCACGAGTTTATGATGTAAAGTGCTGTTAATTATCAATTGAATTTTCTCAGAGTAGATTGTAAAAAGTTCAGATGAACCCAATTAGGAAGAATGCAACTTCCTTCTGCACCTCTAAGCTCAATTATTTTGAAGTATATCAGAGCACAGGAAAATAATCAAACTTTTCCTATCAACTATAAAAGTGTTTCTAAATGAGATACTAAAAAAAAGTAAGAAATGCATAATTTAAAGGTGAAATTAATATAAATACATTATTCTTTGTTTGGCTTTTTTACTCCCTGCTCTTTTTACCACACAGATGATCTTGTATATTTATAGACCTTTTTTAGCTGGGATGGTTTTAGTAATAGAGTATAAAATTATAGAATGGTTTGTGTTGGAAGGGACCTCACAGATCATCCAGTTCCAATCCCACTGTCATTAGCAGGGACACATCCCACCACACCAGGCTGCTCAAGACCACATCCAACCTGACCTTGAACACTTCTAGGGATGAGGCACCCACAACTTCCTTGGGAAACCTGTGCCAGTGCCTAATCACTCTCATGGTGAAGAATTTCTTCCTAATGTCTAGTCTAAATCTGCCCTTCTCCAGTTTATACCCATTCCCCCTCGACCTATCACCACAAGCCTTTATGGATAGCCTAATTTACATCTTCCCCCTTCCAACTTAAAAGCACACCTCCCCATCCAATCGCTGTATGCTCTTGTAAAAAGTCCCTTCCCAGCTTTCTTGTAGGCCCACTTCACATACTGAATGGCTGCTATAAGGCCTCCACAGAGCCTTCTCTTTGCCAGCCTGAACAACCCCAACTCTCTCAGTCTGTCCTCATATGGAAAGTGCTCCAGCCCGCTGATCATCTTTATAGCCTTTCTCTGGATCTCTTCCAATAGTTCTATATCCTTCTTATGTTAAGTATTCCAGAACTGGAATACTCTCCAGGCAGTGTCTCACGAGAGAGGAGTCACCTACATTGACCTGCTGACCATGCTTCTTTTGATGCAACCCAGGATGTAGTTGGCCTTCTGGGTTGCAAGTGTGCATTGTCAGCTCACGTCAAACTTCTCATCAACCAGCAGCCCCAAGTCCTTCTCTGCAGGGCAGCACTCAATCATATCATCCCCCAGCCTGTACTGAAACCACGGATTGCTCTGACCCAAGTGTGTAGGACTTTGCACTTGGCCTTGTTGAACCTCATGAGATTCTCACAGGCCCATTCTTCCAGCCTGTCCAGGTCCCTTCTGGAGTGGCAAGTGCACCGCTCAGCTTGGTGTCATCTGCAGACTTGCCTAGGGTGCACTCAATCTTGCTATCTATATAATCAACGAAAATATTAGAGAGCACTGGTGTCAATACAGAACTCTGAGGGACACCATTTGTCATGGATCCCCATCTGGACATTGAGCCAATGACCACTACTCTCTGAATGCAACCATCCAAACAATTCCTTATCCACTGAACGTTCCACCCATCAAATCCATATCTCTCCAATTTAGAGAGAAGGATGTTCATGGGGAACCTGTCAAAGGTTTTACAGAAGTCCAGATAGATGACACCCATTGGTTTTCCTGTGTACACTGATGAGGTCATTTCATCCTAGAAAGCCACTAGGTTGGTGAGGCAGGACCTGCCTTTAATGAAGGCATGCTGGCTGTCTCAAATCATCTCCCTGTTCTCCATGTGGTTTTGTATAGCTTCTAGAAAGATCTGTTTCATGATTTTCCTGGGCACAGACGTGAGGCTGACAGGTCAGTAGTTCCCTGCTTCACCCTCTCTACTCTTTCTAAAAATGGGCACAATGTTGCCCTCCTTCTAGTCACCTTCTATAACCATGGGCTTGCTAAAAATGCTGCATTTCAGTGAGCCAGTTATAATCACTTTAGTTTATAAATATATTGGTGTGTAAAAATAAAAGGGCTTCTGAAAAAAGGTGTTCAAAGCAATAAAGTATGTACAGTGATCAGGAAAGCTACTTTGCCTGTGCCAAGAGGCATGAGATGGAAATATATTCAAGACTGGCTTAGATCAATATTGTATCCAAAGGCTCAAGAAACGGACAACAAATTTGGATAGATGTGAATCTTGCCAACCACTGAATTTATTTCCTTGCTTGGAAACAACTGAATTTCACTTTCAATGGTCTTGATTGAAATAGCAACAATCTTACAGCTGGGTTTTGTCCCTGCCAGTTGTAATGAAAGACTGTTCTAGTACCACTCTGACAGGTGAAAAAATTTCACCATTGAGACTTGATGAATTAATGAGTATTATGCAATCATTTATTCTTTAGCTTAAATTACTCTTTCCCCTTCCAGTTTTACTCACTTGTTACTTGTAAATACAAGCCTTTTCTTTTGGCAATCCCAGTAGAACTTACCTTTACCCACACAGACTGAATAATCTTCATTTTTCCTTTTAATATGAGCGATTGGAGTAGCATTCCATGTTCCAGAGAAGTGTTGTGCAGAGTGAAACCGATATTCCAGATTTCTTACTAGAAGCATATCACCCTGTGTATTCTAAAATCACACTTACCTGTCTCTCAGCTGCTTTCTACTGATACTTTAGTGTCTTCTTCTGATCCATTAATAAAGTCACCTTCTTAGTTCACTTCCAGCACATAATCTTCTGTTTTATGACAAATTATTGATGTAACTCTTACTGTACATCATTTTGGATACTGTACTGCTACACTGAATCCTATTTCCGTTACTCTGCTCCTAATAGTCACTCATTTCTTGCAGGTTTTCAGAAACCAGGTTAAGAAAAGAGTTAATCAATGTTTTCTGCAATTCTGATGTCTTTTGTTTGCTTCTAGACCTGCATCAGATTTATCTCTTAATGAAAACCATGTCTTTAGCATCTCTCTTATATAGTGTTACCAAGGGCCTGTCACTTGATAATCTACTCTCGTTCTTTTTCTTACCTTTTTTTTTTTTCCAATTTAGTTTCTTTAGCATAAATCAAGAGTTTTATTACTTGAGAAATTTTACATTTGGAGACTAGAACTGTTTGGACCAGATTTCAGCCTGATGTTTGCACAGTACTGTGCACAGCAGAATTCTGCTTATGATAACAGTATACTTAACAACAGAAGTAACTGCAAAGATACCGTGCACATACTTGCAAAAAAAACCCTCTCATCATAACAGGGTATTAAGCCTAAACAGAACACTTGTCTTGATGTAAATAAACTTATTTACATCAATTGATTCAGCACACCAAGAAGACATAGAACCATAAAATCATAGAATCACAGGTTGGAAGAGACCCATCGGATCATGGAGTCCAACCATTCCTATCAAACACTAAACAATGTCCCTCAGCACCTCATCCACCCATCCCTTAAACCCCTCCAGGGAAGGTGAATCAACCACCTCCGTGGGCAGCCTGTTCCAATGCCCAATGACCCTTTCGGTGAAAAACTTCCTCCGAATCTCTAGCCTAAATCTCCCCTGGCGGAACTTGAGGCTATTCCCTCTTGTCCTGTCCCCTGTCACTTGGGAGAAGAGCCCAGCTCCCTCCTCTCCACAGCCTCCTTTCAGATAGTTGTAGAGAGCAATATGGTCTCCTCTCAGCCTCCTATTCTCCAGGCTAAACAACCCCAGCTCTCTCAGCTGCTCCTCATAGGGCCTGTTCTCCAGCCCTTTCACCAGTTTCATTGTTCTTCTCTGGACTCTCTCCAGAGCCTCAACATCCTTCTTGTGGTGAGGGGCCCAGAAATGAACACAGGATTCAAGGAGTGATCTCACCAGTGCTGAGTACAGAGGGAGAATCACCTCCCTGGACCTGCTGGTCACACTATTTCTGATCCAAGCCAGGATGCCATTGGCCTTCTTGGCCACCTGGGCAGCTGTCAACCAACACCCCCAGATCCTGCTCCTCTAGGCAGCTTTCTAGACAGACTTCTCCTAGTCTGTAGCTCTGCATAGGGTTGTTGTGCCCCAAGTGCAGGACCTGGTATTTGGCTGTGTTAAACCTCATGCCATTGGACACTGCCCAGCGGTCCAGCCTGTTCAGATCCCTTTGTAGAGCATCCCCACCCTCCAGCGGATCGACACTTGCACACAGCTTTGTGTCATCTGCAAACTTGCTAAGGGTGCACTCGATGCCTTCATCCAGGCCATTGATGAAGACATCGAACAGGGCTGGACCTAGCACTGAGCCCTGGGGAACACCACTTGTCACTGGCCTCCAGCTGGATTTAATACTATTTACCACCACTCTCTGGGCCAGGCCATCCAACCAGTTTTCCACCCAGGAGAGTGTGCACCTGTCCAGGCCAGAGGCTGACAGTTTCTGAAGTAGAATACTGTGAGAATACTGTGTGTCAAAGGCTTTGGTGAAGTCCAGAAAGACCATATCCATGGCCTTTCCCTCATCTAGCAGCTGAGTCACTTTGTCATAGAAGGCGATCAGGTTGGTTTGGCAAGACCTGCCTTTTGTAAACCTGTGTTGACTGGGCCTGATCACCTAGTTCTCTTGTATGTGCTTCATGATAGCACTCAATATCACCTGTTCCATGACTTTCCCTGGCACTGAGGTCAGACTGACACGCCTGGAGTTCCCTCGATCCTCCCTGTGACCCTTCTTGTAGATGGGCACAACATCAGCCAGTGGAACCTCCCCAGTCTTCCAGGACTGTTGGAAGATGATGGAAAAGGGTTTGGCCAGCACATTCACTAAATATCCTTGGATGAATACCGTCTGGCCCCATAGCCTTATGGGTGTCTAGTTGGGCAAGCAAGGATTCTGACCACCTCTTCTTGGACCATGGGAGCCTCATATTGCTCCTCTAGTTCCGGGGTTTCTACACAGGAGGAACAACTTTCTTTACAATTAAAGACTGAGGCAAAGAAGGTTTTAAGTACCTCAGCCTTTTCCTCATCTACTGTCACTCTTATTCCTTCTGTGTCCAATAGGGTCTCCCTAGTCCTCCTGTTATTATTTATATATTTATAGAAAGATTTTTTTTGTTATCTTTCAGACTGATTTCTGATTTCTATTTGAGTCTTAGACCCTCTGATGTTTTTCCCTACACAACCGCACTTCCCTCCTGTAGTCTACCCAAGAGGCCTGTCCCTTCTTCCAGAACCCATAATGATCTTGATGTCACTCAAGATCTCTCTGCTAAACCAAACTGTTTTTTAACCCTACTGGCTTTTTTTCCAGAATATGGGGATGGTTTTCTCCTGAGTTGCTAGGATCTCCTTTTTGAAGAGCTCCCAGCCCTCATGGACTCCCTTACCCTTATGTACTGTCTCCCAGGAGACTTTGCCAACCAGCCTTCTGAAGAGTTTGAAGGCTACCCTCTGGAAATTTAATGCTACTGTCCTGCTAACCACCCTCTTCACTTCACCTAGAACAGAAAACCCTATGATCTTGTGATCACTTAGGCCTAGGTGTCCTCCTACTGCCACATCCCCACAAGGCCTTCTCTGTTCACAAACAGCAAGTACAGGAGGGCATCTTCCCTTGTTGGTTCATACACCAGCTGTGCAAGGAAGCATCTTGGTAGATGCTGGACATTTTAATGCTCACTGCCTATAATTATAATATCAAGGAAAAGTGGCTTTAGTGGAGTGGTGGCTGATCTCAGCTTTGAATTTCTCTCTATGATGAGGAAAATATTGCAGCTTTTTGTGTACCTTAAAGCCTGTTAGGAGTGGTGACGATTTAGATAGACTTTCTGTGAGTATGGATTTTTGCATCACTATATTGAAATATACTTGTTCCTCTTTGAAAGCTTCTTTTTGCAGGACAGCATTGGCATATAGATTCCAAAGTCAGATTCTATTGCAATTTAAATGATGAAAATATATCTGAGAGCTTTCTAAGTTGTCATTCCTGAAAAAAAAGATCAAACCCTTGTAAACTGAGTCTTGTTAGTCCCCAAAAAAATGACCATAACACTAAAATATTAGTATCATCTACAATTTTTCCTTCATTTCAGAGAAAAAAAAATTAAAAAAAGCATAGATGACTTGGTTTGAAAGTTATCACTCTTTCTTTTGCCTTCATAAGTCTCGGTAAAATGTCCAGTGTTTCATTTGTTCCAGAGACCACTTTCTCTCACAGCTACTTCTCTCCTGCTTCTTACCATCTACCCATGAAAATGCTGCATATTAATGTATGAAGACATGCTTTCTAAAGCAGATGTTAATTTTAGGGGTCTGGTTTGTGAGGCTGACCTCAGACATTTCTAGGTTTTAAGAAAGCTAGTTTTCTCACACTAACTGTTTTTCAGAAGTCTGTATCTTACATACTACTGACAAAAGTGCATGCAAAAATATCTTTGTAGCTTAATCTAGTTATTAATTTAGTTTATGAATGTGTGCTCAGTTTACTGTCTATTCTTTGAAGTCTGTACTTTCCAGAATCACATTATTGCTGAAAAGCTAGACTTTCTCCTCTAGTCATCACATTTGTGGTGAAAGAGTAATCAAAACCAAAAGCAAACTGCTCCCAAAACCAGGTCTTAAAACCTCAACCCATTGAGCTTAGGCTTTATTTATAAGGTTTGAATACTAAAGGTTTGAGGTAATTTGGAACAAAATATTAAGCGCAGCTAATAATGTTAAATAAACATTGTTTCCATGTTTAGTTTGTCATTTTAGCCCACACTTGGAAGAGAAGGATAATCCAAACATCTGTGTTTTCACCTATAAATTATGTAGCTCTTTAAATTTTATTTTAGAAAAATAAAGTCTGAAGAAATTATTAGTTCACTGGAACAAACAATTCTCTGAAACATAAACACCCAAACGTGATTTTTTTTTTCCAAAGGAGTTGTTTTCATCCTATTGTCTATGTAGTCATATCTTTCATAGCCACGGATAATGCATCGTCATAGCAACTCTCTTTTTGTGCTGCCCTGAGTTACTCAGCTCCAAAGATTCCTCCTGATGGGTTTTTTTTCCCCCCCCATCTACTGCAGCTATACAATTTTCACTGTGGCAACTCAGCCTTAATACATTTGTACCAGTGCTTGGAAGGACATCCAGTGGAGTGTGGAGTATTACTTTACAAGCAATGATAAATGAAATCACACTACTGTTCAGCTGTAGATCAGAATTAGGACCATTGCTTGCAGAAAAGTCAATATTAATACATGTGGTATTTTGCATGTGTCTGAATTAAACACAACTCTACAGGTACTCTGTCATTCAGCAATAAGTTCAAGTCCGTACAAATACTTAACCACTTAAATATACAATTTACAGGCATTTAGTACTGAAGTTTAAATTTTCAAAACAGTATTTTCATGCCTCATGAGACTAAAATTTTGGTAATTTCTGGAGACATCCGCATTTTGTTTATTTTAATTTTCAGGATCTATAGACATCTAGATTTTTTATTTTAGCCAATATTTGCTCAGGTACCCATATTTTTGTACCTAGTTGTACACCCCAGAAGCCTGCTCTCTTTCTAATATGTAACTCATATCAGCTGAGTTCTGTCGTCCCATATCTTACATTTCTTCTCATCTGAAAATTGCACTGTGAAGATGCAAGTGTTTTTGCTCAAAAAGAGAGAATTAAGTAAGACTAAATTTATTCCCTCTTTTATCAATCAAGCTCAACAGTTAATAGACTCAGCCAAGCTGTTGAAGGTCTAGGCTCTGTTTTATACTCTGCCTTCTCTGTTGTAGTTCTCTACTTTTTTTTTTTTAAGTGACTGTCCTAGTCATCAAGCTATACCAAAAGGTACTAGTGAAAGATATTCTAAATTTCTTTTGAAGGTGCTCTACTTTGAATAGTCTAATTAAATTCTTACTGGGTAAGAAAGAAAGAAAAAAAAAAGGTAAGTAAAGTAGCCACTAGGGAGAGAAGTAGGAACTGCATTTTGGTGTCATTGCACACCTTATGTAATAACTTTAAACACCAAATACAGCAGTGAAGTTCCTATCCTAGAATACTCACTATGGTATTTAGTAACATTTGCTCAGAAAGTGAAAGATGTTTCAGATCCCAGCAGGCACTGAAAGAACTATTTTAATCCCTATGTTACTGCATAAGAAAGTAGGAGTAAAAGACAGTAGGTGGTATACTTATTGAAAGCTCTCTGGGACAAGATCATGACATGTTAATAGCTTCTAGAAGTAGTTGAAATTGTGGTAGATGCCCAATCAGGGCCTAGGTTCAGGCAATAGAACACTGTGAGACTGAAAATACGCTGTTCCTTTCAGGCTTTCTTTCTGGCTAGCCTAAACATGCTCCTGATACGCATACTGCCTTCTGCAGATTATTTTTATGAAACAGCTACATTTGTACTGTAAATAGAAACTAGACATTTAACTTAAGTGTACCAGGGCTGACAAAACATCTATATTGTGCAGTAGATGACAACTAAAGTATCAGAGGATTGCTTCTTCCTTTGCATCAGGAAGTGACTTGAATTGTGCTGGTCATTTGTATAGAACAAAGTCAAAGATCTTCAAAGAAACATACAGTAATGTGAGCTTATAAATATATTTGAGCTGCATTTGGTCAGTTTTTCTTCTTTCCATCCCATTTTCCAGAAAATGCTGGCCACTCATCTACTGGAAAGATGGCTTTAAAATTGTCACTATTAAATGAAGCTTGTGTTTCCTTTATGAAGGAAAACAAAACAAAACCATACCACCAAAACCCTACAAAACATTCAGGTAATATTTTAGTATTATACAACTACAAAGTCCAACATGAACTAGGATACACATTTCTTTTCTGGGTTCTATGCATAACTGCTGAACACCTAATAGTGATTATTACTAATATAAAGAACATCTAATCTACAGAAGATACAAACTTATTATTACTATAATTTCTTTTCAAAAACATTTTAATTTATTTATAAATCTCAGCTTCTGTCACACATTGTCAAAGTCAACCTTTTAAAACTTTGCTTATTATGCAATATGAAACAAGTCTGATCTTAAACATTTTATGTTATTTAAAATTGATTCTGGTTGTCTTTGCAGTTCAAATTTAGTTCTAGTAAAAAAAAGTTTATAATTAAATGCCCACAGTCTATCAAATTTGGATATTGCAAAAGGTATAACAAAAAAAGATAATATAACTGCAGATATAATGAACTACAATACTAAGAGGAGAAATCATCCCTTAGGAGGAAAACTGCACCACAAAATCTTTTATCACAACATATTACTGAAGAAAAGGCTACAGCAGTACTTGGCAGGGGTTTAACTAAAGCAATAAATAAAGAAGAATGAAAGCTCATATTTCATTAATTGGAAACTATATCAACCAGGTTTGCCCATTGAATGTGTCAGAATCAAGTGTAAGGCTGAAAACGTATAGATGAATCGAATACTGCATTATATTTTGAATAAAAATGCCCCTTCAGGCACACAGTACAAAGCCTGATCAGAGCAAAACCATGTTTTCCTAAAAGGATTATTTGAGAACAATCAAAGACTAATAAACCTCAGCAATAATTAACAGTTCAAGATCCTGAGTCTTTCTGCCAATGAAAAACAATGAAGAAAAACACTTTCTTTGGAAACAGGAAAATCGGCAGAAAATTCAGTTTCTAATAAGGCTGGAAACAAATAGCAATATGTGCCTGTCATTCATGTTTTATATAATGGCATTTTATCCTCTTCCTGTCTTAGAGAAGTGATACTGGCTGGTATTGAGAGTTGCATGAGAATGGATTTCAGCTCGAACCATTAAAAGCTGGTTTCAAAGAATTATAGGTAGACAAGACTGGAAGGGGCTATAGTTTTTTCAAAACGGGGAAATCTTAAAGGGATTCATCCATATAAAATGTGCAGTTTAAAAAAGAGAAGAACAAAATGACTTACAAGAAATTTTTAATCACATGTACACATCAGTTAACTTAAGAAATAAACATGAGAAGGAGGTAAAATCAGTCCATAAATTAGAGTATTCTAAAGCCAACTATTTTAAAGTGTGCTGCTCGTTTGGACAGTAGCCAAGCAGTCAGTTGTATCTTTAAAAGAGAACACCAGTAGACATGAGGATAGGGACTAAACTATCAACAGTTGTCGTACAAAATAATACAAAATGGAGTTTCTTCAAGCAACAAGTGTGCAGGTCCTTCTGCCTTTCAGATTGCTTTTCCAGAGGAAAGGGTTTCAACATTTTCTAAGGTTTTAATCCTCCATATGATGTCAACTTTTACTGGAATTATAATTTATTGCTGTCATTAAACTGCAGTATGCTTTCTCATAATAGGCAAAAGATAAGTAATACAAACAAAAATGAAAAAGACCAAGAACTTAAACAGATGGAACCTGATTATTTCCTGAAACCAGCTGAGTTGTTGACCATTTGGACGACCTGGTTTACAGTAATTTAGTATTTTCCAGTAGTTATTGTCAATATCCACAGGCAGGCAAAGGATTGGAGGTGGTATAAACAGAAAAGACATAGAAATCAACAAAATAAAGCTGAAATGGAATCATCAGAAGCATAGGCATGTTAATTAAGAAATGTTTGCACGACAGTCTTGAGAGGAAAGCTCTCATTCCCTTTTTTTGGAATCAGCACATTTGGGTGTGTCTCTGAAATGCCTGTACACTAATGCACACAGCCTGGAAAACAAACAGGAAGAATTAGAAATCTGTGTGCAGTTACAGGCTTGTGGTCTCATTTAAATAATGGAGATGTGGTCAGATAGCTCAGACAGCTGGAGGGCTGCCACAGAGAAACACAGGTCCCTTACAAAGGGCAGGTTGGGAGTGCAGGAAGAGGGAACTGTCATATGTGTAAGAGACTAGTCAGAGTGCAAGGAGCTTTGCCTTGTGGAGCATGAGCCAGCTGAGGACTGATATATGGGGAACTGGTGAACAGATCACCATGGGTCATTCCTAATAGGGAAGGAGTAGCTGAGGCCTTCCTGAGACAATGGGGAAAAGCCTCGCATTTCCTGATCCTAGTTCTCATGGGGGACTTTCACCACCTTCACATCTGATGGAAAGAAAACATAGCAAGGCAAAAGCAGACTAGAAGGTCTGGAGTGTATCAACAACTGCTTCCTAACATAGGTCATCCAGAAGTCAACAAACAGAGGTACTTTGTTGGATCTGACACATAGAAACAAGGAAGAACTGGTCAGGGATGTGGAAGTCGGAGGCAGCCTTGGCCTGCAGTAACCATGGATTGGTAAAGTTCAGAGCAGGGCAAAAAGCCTGGACTTCAGGAGAAGAGACTCTGGCCTGCTTCCTGTGTTCAACAGAGGTGGGTGTAAAGTCCTGCACCTAAGGAAGAATAACCTCATGCAGCAGTGCTTGTTAGGGCCAATCATATGGAAAGCGGCTATGTAGGAAAAAAATGGGGGTCATGGAAGAAAAAAAGTTGAGCATGAGCCAGCAACATGCCCTCACAACGAAGAAGGCCAATACTATACTGGGCTGCATTAGGAGAAATGTTCCCAGTAAGTCAAGGCAAGTGATCCTTCCCCTCTGTTCAGTGCTGATGAGGTCACACCTAGAGTGCTGTATCCAGTTTTGGGCTCTCTGTCCTAGAGAATGGAGCTACTGGAGAAAGCACAGTGAAGGATTACAAAGTTGATTAAAGGACTGGAGTATCTTTCATTTGAAGACAGGCTGAGAGAGCTGGGACAGTTTAATGTGGAGAAGAGGAAGCTTGGAGGGGGGGATCTCATCAATGTCAATAAATACCAGATGGGGGGGTGCAAAGAAGTATGAGTCAGGTTGTAGTCAGTTGTGCCCAGTGTCAGGGCAAGAGGTAGTGGGCACAACCGTGTGCATAGGAAGTTTGGTCTGAACATCAGGGAACACTTTTTACTGTGAGGACGACCCAGCACAGGTAGAGGTTGCCTAGTAAGTTTCTGGAGTTTCCATCCTTTGAGATATTCAAAAGCCATCTGGATATGGTCCTGGGCAACTGGCTCTAGGCAGCCCTGCTGATCTGGGGTTTGGGACAATACGATTCTCCAGTTTCCTTCTTGTCTCAACCATTCTGTGATCCTGTGAGAAAGGTTCTTTCAAGAATCCCATAGAATGTGATCCTGGAGACAAAATTGGTTTGTGAGAGCTGATTGATAATCAAGAATGATGTAGTCCAAGCTCAAGAATCCCAAAGACCAAGAAAACAAGAAAATGTGGCAGGAAGCTTGCATAGATGAGATAGGAGCAACTCTTTGAACTCAGAGATAAAAAGGATGCTTACAAAAGGTGGAATATGGGGCAGATGACCCAAGAATATAGATATAATCCAGTTGTGCAGAGATGGGGTTAGGAAATCCAAAACCCACCTGGACTTGAATCTGGCAAGGGATGTGAAGGGCAACAAGTAATGATTGTGCAAGTACATAAACTGCAAAAGGAAGACTAGAAAAAAATACACATCTCACTAATGAATGTGGCAGGGTCTCTGTGCCAAAGCACAGAAAATGCTTGGCTACTCAATGCCTTTATCTCAGTCTTACAGGTAAGATTAGCCTTCAAGAATCCCAAGTCCTTGAGATCAGAGGGAATGTCTGCAGCAAGCCAGACTTTCCCTTAGTGGAGGAGGATCAGATGGGGAACACCTAATGAAACTGGAGAAACACAAGTCCATGGGGTCTGATGATATACACCCGTAAGTTTCTGTGAGGAAGCTGGCCAATGTCATTGCAGGGCCAATTTCAGTTATCTTTGAGAGGACAAAGTGACTGGGAAATGTTCCTAAAAGAGACTGGAGAAGAGCAAAAGTCACTTCACACTTCAATCTTCAAGCAGAAGATATGGGGAACTACAGGCAGGTCAGCTTCACCTCAGGTTGTGAAAGATGATGGAATCATTAATCCTGGAAACGTTTCCAGACATATGAAGGAAAAGAAAGTGATTAGGGTAGTCAGTGTGGTTTTATGAAGGGGAAATCACATCTGTCCAACATGATAGCCTTTACTATGATGTGATGAGTTGATCCATGAAGGGAGATAAGTGGATGTTTTTCACCTTGACTTTACTAATGCTTTTGTCACTGTCTCCCATATTAACTTCATATAACTGAGCTGATGGATTAGATAAGTGAACAGTAAAACGGAATAAAAACTGAGCAGGCAGGCACAAAGAGTTGTGATCAGTTGTATGAAGTTCAGTTGGAGACCAGGCACTAGCAGTGTACCCCAGGGGTCAAATACTGACACCAATACTATTTAACATCATTCGTTAATCACCTGGGTGATTAATCACCATGCTTTTTGGTACAAAATCGGGAGGAAGGGCTATAATTCATTAGATGGCTATGCTATCATTCAGAGCGACATCAGCAGGCTGGAGAAATGAGCAGGCAAGAATCTCACAAAGTTCAACTAAGACAATTTGCTTTATGTGATCATGCTCAAGCAGTGGAGTTGCACTCCACCCTCAACATTTCTGTGATTCAGTACTTGGTAAGGTACATTTTGCATTTATTTTCACTGATGTTGATAAGAATATCACTAAGTGTCTGACCCCTTAGAGGCATGTGATGAGTGAATGCCTCTGAGGTCTAGGTATAATGCTGTATTTAGAAGAGATCATATCATGGGCTAATAATCTTCCAAAAGCACTGTAAAATGATCACCTGTGAAAATTTTTTAAAAAGCTCAGTAGAAAGGCTGACTAATCACAGCTCAAGAAAAACATGCTAAGTTGATATTGCAAAGCTCAGAGTAATTTCCTTCACATCTGTTGCCCTGGATCAGGCCCATTTTGAATAAATGACAGGTAGTGTCTACCTCATATAAATTCTTTTGGTCAAAACAAAGAAATCAATCAATTTATCATGAGTCTTGGTAACTGCAAAGTAATTATGAAACTTCTACTGGATGTGATGAAGGTATTTTTACCACTTCTACAGTTGGAAAACTAATGAAGAAGCAATATGGCCCCAAGGAAAAAATCCTGCTGTATGTGGAGTAGTTTGTTACCTCATTTGGGATGATAAAGCTGTCTGAGGATAAAACATATATTGAAACAATCCCTGTCAAAAATAATGCCCATTTTACCTACTGTGTTTGGATATTTTGGTTACTTTAAATTCCCAGTCACTTTAGAAATTATGCCTCTAAATAGCTGTACTGTAAGACAGGGATGCTGTAAACTTAGGATGAGAAGAGGGATTAATAGATGCCTGGGGAAGAGGAACTAATTTAGCTTTTTCATCAAAACCAGAGTCATGAAACACCAGCATAAAGGCTGGTTTTGTAAAGAGTATATAGGTGTCTGAATAGTTAGATGCCTAGTGTGATCGCAAAGGTATTGAACATAAGCATTTAATGTGTGTTTCTAAAAATGAAGAGCTTCAATCTGTAATTGCCTAGACACTTTTCAAACTAGACCACCAGACTGAAAACTGGCTTGCAGAAAAAGCAGCTTTTCTTGTTTCCAGCCTTCTACTCACTTCCAGCAAGTCTAAAATCTCCTGTTCCTTGAGATGCCTTGTAGATCTTGGATGGAAAAAACAGAAACATGACTTTTACACTGGCTACAGTCAAATTACAATAAAATATTTTTTTATCTTGTCTCTTATGTGGTGAACTTAAATCATGCCCTGAATTAGAAAAGGATCAGCAAAAAATTGGCATGCTCTCTTCCACATAAATTTTGACTAGTTTAATAGAACTGGCTTATAAAACACATTATTTGATTAAGCTAATGCAATATCTGGTGTAAATATGAACAAACAAAGATGTTTTCCTGACGTTTTACACATGGCAGAAGCATAAAGCTACATGTGGTTATGGAGATACTTACCTGCTTTTAATCACAAGTAAATCTCGGGGAATTGCATGTGCACAGTTGAAAATATTCTGAGAGGACAGGCTTTATACTTTTTGGATTAAGTTTGTATTCTGATTTTCCCAAATACATGCATGTACCTCTGAGGGACAAAACTTCCTGCTATTTGCTTGAGATTAAGTTGTAATCAGTTCACATATATAACTTAATGGAATCTTGCTCTATTGTGTGTCTTCTTGATGATCTCATTAACCACCAATGAGAATTATTCATGGCATTGAATAAGAAAAAGATAAAATTTTTATTTTTCCATGGTTGAACTTGCATTCACTTCTACTTGTTTAGTAACTGCAGTCCGAGAGCATCTGCTCACTTTCTTTCCTGTTTTCAAGTAGTCAATGGGAGAACACACCATAGAATTTGAAGGAGTTAAATGAAAATATAGATTGGATATTATGAAAAATGACTGACAAAGACTTCCGGAAAGGTCTCTCAGAGGAAGATATAAACCATCTTAATCTAGAAATGTGCAAAATTTGATTGAAAAAAATTAGTTATCAGCAAGTCTGCACTAGGGAATGAGGCAGAGAACTTAGGCAGGCTATTAGGTTTACAGCAAGGCACTACTGTTGTTCTTGAAATATAGTCCTGACCATAGGGCCTCAGGGTTAGCAAGCTCACCCATTAAAAGACTTAAGAGAACGTGGTGGGGTAGAAATGTTGATAGTTATCATTTATATAAAATTATATAAAATTATATAATGCTCTTGTCCGCAAAGTCAGTAAAACTAAGAGTTTAAGTCCAAATTTTTTATAGCATCTTAATTGCCAGCAGGCTTTAACTTCAGGGGAAAATCTTTTTTTTAAAGTACAAATGAAAAATTCAAAATTCATAACCACATTGAGGAAGAGTGAGATGAAAGAATTCTGTTATCTAATGGTTTGGAATATGGAGGGCAGCAGTTTTTGATTCTGGTCTCCTCAAGGAATAGTGTTTCGTGAATGAGAGTATTGCTTCCATTATTGGTGTGGGACACCTTCAATGGAATCCCCTGCCAAGTCTGATGATTCTTAGTATATGTTCAGCTTCATCAAGGATGAGTGGAAAACCAGTGAGTCCAATCTTCCTGCTTCCTGGATGAGTGCATCAGCTGGTAGACAGCATTTAGAACAGGAAGGTGGTCTCCTCTTCAGACTGTACAAGTGGGCATAGCAAGACTAACGTGTTGAAACTGGGAAATCTTAACAGCAGCTGTGGGCTAATGTGGTTTAAAATGAAACAGGGCAGCACACAAAGACAACAGGGTTTCTAGGCCTGGATAAAACTCTAAGGATTTTATGTTTTGTTTTGTCATTTTTGCCTAAGTAGGTTTGATTTTTTTCTTTTTTTTTTAGGATTCTTCAGACTCATTGCGCATGGGCCAATTGCAATACATGCAATAAGCTTTTATAATGACAGTCTATTGCCTCTGTTATCACATGTCTGACCTCTGGTGCCCTATGGCTAAGTTTGATTTAACTTCTGTATATCTTGGATACATCATATTTTGTATATAGCCTGTATACAGGCTCATTAAAAGAGCCTGTCTCAAAGACCGGGTCATTTTCTACCTTCAGGATTCAGAAAGAAAAAAATTATAAACCTTCAAATTCATAAAGTTTTTTTTTGAGGGATATAAAAATAAGAAGTATCCTAAAGGGCCAAATAAACTCTTTTATCTTTTTTAACTTCAAGCGATGCAACTGAAACTAATGTTAGTAGTGAAAGGCAGACAGGCAACTACTAATTTAACTGCAGGGTTGAAACCTAGATATGTCTGGGAATTCCTAAGGTCCAGGAACAAAGAAAGAAAAGGAACAGAAGTCTCTCTTCTGTGTTCTGAAACACAAGCTTCCTGTTAGTCTACTAAACAAAATCTTCAAAGGCACTTACTGAATAGAATCTCATTTATAAGACTGATAAAAATTCAGCTGTCTAAAAGGTCCAGGAAAGAAGATCTTTATCTTGGCAACTATGCCACATTACATGTAATATTACTCAATATAAAATGGAAGTGAATACTGACTCAATTCTCCTAAAATAAGACAAGTTATTTTTTCACATTACTGCACTGCAATATGCTTCATACCTCTTTCCCAAGCAATCATTATTCTAGGGAGCATTTAAAATTTCATGATTGTGTTATAGATCAAAAGTTGTTAATACATTTTACTAATGTCGGTTGGAAACAAAATTAATGTTATTCTTGCTTCCTTTTAGTTGTTGTTTCCCTTCCCCCACAACTAATTTAATATAATTCTGCTAGAACTATAAACAGCTGGGTTTTACCCATTACTTAACTTGCATCAATACCGTTATGTGTATTAACATCCTCTCAGAGCTTAATGCTAGGATTACAGCAAATCATAGGCTTTTTTAACTATGTTATTCTACTTGCTCCTTGATTTCTCTGCATCCAGTATGATGACTTTCCTATCCAGCATATGACTTTCTAGCATCTCTCCAGCAGTTTTTGACAGCATCATCTTGGGAACAGATTTTTTTTTTCCTTTGGTGGAAAGGAGTACAAAGGGAATTGAAACAACATACTCTTGAACCCCAGTGAGGTGCTCATACTTCACCACACTTCACCACCACAGTGGTAGCTGTGATTCAAGTAAACCTCTGAAGTAGAATGCAGAACTACAAAAATGCCCATTAAAGTACTTTTTAGTCAGTAGCCTTACTGGAACTGCTCAAAAGTGGGAGCTTTTTTATTTAAACAATGCTTTCTGATGGTGTTATATCACACTAGTGACTTCTATTCAGAAATTCTTGAGCACGTAATCATTAAAACTTGATAATGTTTCAGTTGTACAGATCTAATGTAAAAAAAAATGAACAGGAAAGAATAGAATAACAGAGGTGAGAAGTCATGTTATCAAATAATTATTTCTACTCTTACATAGTGAAAATGCAAAAGTAAGTAGCTTTAGCATTAATGATGCACAGAAAAAAATTAATGAGATATCTCCAAACAACAGTGATAGACTCATACAAAACTATGTGATGATGCCTAAATATAAGGCACACATCTAATTTTAAGCTAAATAAACTTCAAACACTTAACGATGCCCTTGGTATAGACATTTTACATTCTGTACTTATCTTCTGCATGGGAAAGCATACAGGTAAGGATAACACAATTTCCTGTACCAGGTATTGGTGTATTGTCTTTATATTTTACAACGAAAAATGTCAGATAATTTGGGGGGTTGATAAACAAGCCTTGTAAGCAGGAGCTAAAAGTTATTTCCACAACTGCAAATAAGGGCACTACTGCAAAACCAATACTCACTAGTGGTAATGGTTCTGATTTTATAATATTTTCCCTATGTAGGGCCAAATTATGCTGATGCCTACACAGAAGCCTTTTTAACCTCGGTAGAGCTGACTCATATAAGAAGAACAGTGTTGGCTGAGACTTACAATACTGTTGTAAACAAAAAGATAGCTTTTTTTTTGTTATACTGAATAACTTACCAAGTTATTTTAATCCATTAATATTCATTTAACTAGAGTCTATGTAATAATAATACCACATGATTAAAAAAAAAAAAATCATTGGCTTGAACCATGAGTGTAGTTTCACATTCTTCAAGGACAGACTTCTAAATATTCTTCATTTTCTTCATATCTTACCTCCAGAAACGTTGTTTCCTCCTAAGCTACATCATGTTAGGATTTCCCAATTTCTATTTAGATGTCTGGAATAATTAATAACAAAAAAAAAAAAAAAAGCAAAAAAAGCAGTAGAAGTCACATGCTCACAGTTAAAAGCTCAGCTCCACTGAAATCTTATCACTGACTTTTAAAAGCTGTTTTTTCCCAGAAGATTTTCACAGAGAAGAGATGACCTACTAATTATGGACATGTGGAGCAATGGAAAAGATCAAGCCTGGGTACTTGGCTCACATGGTATGCTTGTCTATGGAATTGTCCTTTACCTAAAGAACTGACATTTCCAAAATCTATGTATGTATTATAGGTCAAACAAAACTTTATGCAGAAAGTACCAGCAACATCTTCCTTTTAAGTTCAAAGAGAGCCAGTTTTAAGACAAATCATGCCTGAAAATACATGATCTCTCAATACTAAAGGATTTCTAGCTTATATTCTTTTTCACTACAATAAAATATATATGAGGGCACTAGAAAAAGCCCTCTAGACATAAGAATCTAGTAATTGCAGATGGCTTTGCAGGTGGAAGGCTAAGTGGAATAAATTTTGTACTCCTTGGAAGATTGAGAGAGCACAGGGAGACGGATGTGTTGCATGTAGGCAGGAAGATTAGTGCTTTTTAGCCATAAAATCTATGACCCAGAATAAAAAGCCACGCTTCTTAAGACACATATGTCCGAGTGGGCATTCATTTCAAGTCTTGCAAAATATACTTTAAAAAGAGATGTGTCCTACACCATGTAACCACTGCCTCACACCTGGACTTTGAGCTGATGAAACTTGTCTGGTACCCTATCCACATGGAGAATATGATGAATGAGGAAGACTCCCAAGAGGAAAAAAATTGCTGGATTGTCTCCTACAAATTAATTTCTAGTTCCATTGAAATCAGTGCCATCTATATGAGTATTTCTTTTTCCTGCACGTAGAATGAATCCTCAGACACAATGGGTGAAAGATAACTTGCTTGACTTCATCTCCCTTTCCCTACTCTAGATAGCACAAAGGCTATGACACTGCAACATGCTGCATGAAGTGATTCAGTAGTCACAATCACTTGTAAATATTTGTGATTACAGTATGTTACATTGTTAAAAATCAGACTTTTTAGTAGTAGTGTATTTTGCAACTGAAGTATTATTCAATTATCTTCAGAAACATAAAACTATTTACAACTAGTTTTATAATCTAGTCTTTATATAGAATTATACTATGTGTAGCCAAAATGATCTTTGCTGCTTCTTTGAGGTAGGATATGGGACTTGTTAACAGTTTCTTAATTTTTCAGTGGAAAGTCCAGAATTCCTTCAAGGGAACTAGAGAGACATATTCTGAAACAAAGCTGTATCAAAATTACTATTCATTAAGTTTGAAATATTTTGTGGGGGGAACATTTCAGCTTTGATATAATGATGTGGAGTCCAGTGGAGTGTTCTGTGATAAAACCATAAATGTATATATACACATAGAAACACAAACTGGAAACAACTGCTATCTGTTTGGGGTATTTTTTGCCTGCTCTACAGCTCATAAACATATGTGGTATTTTACTGGGTAATTGTGCTTGTTCTATCAGACAAGGTAGACAACCCTGCCTATGAAAACTTAGCAAAACGGGAACTATTTGCTTTTTCCTTAACTTTCTGTTTCCTTTTAAATCCACTTTGATACTAAGCAATGGATGGGTGGGCTGAAGAAACACACAATTGCATTTTTAAAATAATAAGGTGAATAACAAGTCAACCAGGTGCAAAACATTCTGTATAAAACATTTTTTAAAATGATGCAACTTTGCAAACTCACCTTAATTTCTTTCTTTTCTGTTACAGATGTTTAAAGTGGAGAACACAGATTAGCTCAATCACTTTGCCTCACATCAAAGACAAGATAAATTGCGCAGACGTCACTCCACAACAATGCAGTATTAGGACTGCATATGCTGTATGCATTCAAGGCTTTAACAGTAATTCTTAGGGCACACTCATTAATTTTTCTCTATTTTGAAGGAATAAAATATGAAATGCAGCACAAGAAACTTCTTAATAGGAGAATGCATATTAAAAAATGCGGTTACAAACATCCTTTACTGCCGTTGATGACTTTGTAACTATCTTTAGTAAGAATTGGAAATGGGGTTTTATAGGAGAAAAATCATTAGGTTTTGCTCAGCCATTTTTACATGTGTAGTACCCAGTACAGACATATCTAAATTGAAATGGCAACTAGTTCTACTTGCTTTTAACAAAAAGGCTAGTAATTGTGGTATTCTGGGAAATTTCTCTTTTCTGGAGTGTGCCTTCCTATAAAAACAAGATAAACTCTTTTGAAGTCTTATCCTTGATATCTCCGTCTAAGGTTAACCCTAGTGAGGAATGCCCATCTATTAACATTGAACTTGGGAATTATTCAGTGTGTTAACCAATCATGTTCAAACTAGGTATTCCATATTAGTATCTCCAGTTTAAATACTGATGAAAACAGGTTGTAACTTCAACCATATTGGTTAAATTTAACAAAATGAACGCTTAGTGTTGCCAGAAGTCATTGTTTTCTTGCTACTGCTTTCACTAGAGGAAAAACTTCCTTTGATTTCACTAGAAGTCATTAAGTCAAATCTGAGACCTTTCAAGTTCCTTAGCTCCCTTATGCAATTTTTCTGTAATACTTTTTTTGGTTTCCATCTAAGAAAAAAAGTCTTCAGTATGGGAAAATAAGACCACCATAAATATTTCTGTTAGCTTTTACAGAGTCAGTCACGTAGGCATGAATGAATCCCTTTAACTGTTACTGGTTTCTTCACTAATTTTTGTCACCACTAGAGTAGTTTAGCTCCTTCAAAACAGACATTCTCCACCAAACAAGTTTGTGTGAACTTTATGGTTAGCCTGTTAATAGCATTATTGACTGATACGCAAATCTGCAAATAGAGGTGATACAACTGCCTATATATGGGCTAATTTGGATGACAGTTTCTCTGCAGATTCTTTTTTAATACCCATGTGTCCTTTTTTTAAAACACATGATATTTTTTTATACTTATATATAGAAATATGCATGATCAGGAGTCCTGCTTGAACATAATGTAGTCAAACACTTATAGCAAAAGTGCAGACACCTGAACCCGTAGATGCCATGAACCCTACTAGGCCCACTGATGCTGGGAGCAAAAAATAATCCAATTTCTGACTTAAAATTATTCTCAGTGATGGCACTCCATTGCTTGTCTTGATGACCTACAATAATGACAAAAATTAATGCATTAGTCACGTGCAATCAAATTGGCTCCCAGTAAGTAATGCAGTCTGATTAGGAACATCCTTCATTTCAAAATTTCCACTTCTTCTCACTGTAAAGCAAGCCATGTGCATTGATTTGGGGGGGGGGGGGGGGGGGGGGGGGGAGTGAACTGAATTGCAGAAGGGAAATTAATTACAACAAGACACCTCAAGAAACTGCTTTTAACAATCTAAATTTCTCAGACGTTTGAGTTTACTGATAGAGTATGAATAAGAATTCATTGAAAGTATACTTGTTCTTTGAAGCATTATAATCAAAGGTAAAATGTTGGGGTTTTTTTAAATTTTAAAATAAACTTATGCAGTCTTGTCGCTTTTATAAAACCATTTACACTGTTACTGCTTCTTCATTTTTATCCTCCACATCTTCATCTGCAACTACTCATGTTTAGATGTGCCTGTGCAGTAACATTAAGTTTGAAGAGCATATATCAGGACACTGGTTTAGTCTTAATCAAGAAGAACTGCAAATTAGTTTATAAAAAATTGGATGCAAATTATTTAGTAATTCTAGGTTTATGGGCTTACAGATACATGCAAATTAAAACAATTTACATAAACAGACAAAACAACTAGCCAACAATATTGCTGGTATTTCCAACCTCTATCATGTAATAAAAAGCTTCTCAAATATGGCCTTTTTTTGCTAACATTTTCTATTTTCAAACTAAATAATACTCAAAGCTCCAATCCAAACTTAAAACTAACATGCACAGTAGAAGTTAAAATGTTTCAATGACGTGTATAACATCCTTTAGGTGTTGAGAGAGGAATAATATATTGTGCCAGGAATAGCTGATGCCAGGTTAAGACTATTGCAAAATTTCACCGGGCGTCAGAAAAGTCTGGAATGTGATATATTGCCAAGAGAGCTTTTAAAAGAAAAAGCAAGCAATTAATTTTGGAGTGACTATTACTTTGTATCAATATATTAGATTAAAAATTTTAGTGTTAATTTTTCTTCCCCTTACTAACACCTTACACTAAGTAAAAAGGACCATGTATTTAGGGAAATACAGTTAAAAACTGAGACAATAAAAAGATACTAATATTAAACCTGATTAACCTGATACACTCGCTTAATTATCATCACAGTACCTTCAGTAATTTGAAGGCTTGTGATACATTACAGCATTAAATGCAACATTAAGAAGTATATTATAATTTAAATCATATTAATCCTGCTTTCTTACATATGCTTTTTTCTTATAAATTTATTAAATTATGTCATTTAAAACTTGAAACTATATAAATATAAAAAAAGAACTAAATAAAACCCAGTTTTTCTTGAGTAGTTGCGTATTGAAGTTTAGTGTGACACCATAAACATGACTTAATTCTAATTTGTAGAATTCCAATATCAAAAGCAATACCTAATACAAAATAATCACAGGGGCTCTTTGAGAGAAGATGCACCCTGATATGTACTAAAATGCTTTGGAAAATACGTGCTGTAATTTATTTTAAAAAGACAGTTCTGAAAAACTAATCTATGTTACTGATATGTAGGGCACAATATTAATTGTGACGGTCACATAATCATATCCTTGGAGTATCATAAGTTCTCAAAATAATCCTGTCTGCTGGAAATATTTTACCCAAAGGAAGACACCTCCAGAAGGACAATAAAAATGATTAATCTGGCAAGCAGTGTGGTAGGTTTCAACAGCTTCACATGACTCTAAAATTACCTTGTTGATTTAAAACAGTAACTATCTGCTTTGCACATTTCCTTTACCAAGAAAAGGTAACAATTAGTACACCACAAACAGAATCAATATTAGAGTATGAATTAATATACAGAAAGTTACACAAATAATCACTCCTTGAAGTGTCTTATGAGGATACCACCACCAACAACTGTCTTACACGCTTAATTTCCCTCCTCAAGGAAATGATAAATTTATTCAGGGCAGTTTATTAATATTTCCAGAACTTCACATAGCAAACCTTTCAAACCAAAATGTAGTATAAACCAGAAACAACAAATATGATTATATTACTCTGTGGAGAAAAACAGTTTTCCATTTAAGAGTTAGCTATCAACTGGGTTTTATACCTGATTATACCCTTCTGACACTTTGGATATTCTTCACGTGTCGTCAGGCAGATCCCCTAAAATGAAGTTACTGCAACGGATACAAAGCAGGTAAACTCTGACTTGTCTTTTCCTTGCCCAAGAAGGTTTGTTCCAAATATACTAGTGCCTATCATGGCAGCTTGATTAAATATCTCAAAAGCTACATCACTCATTGCTTTGTAATGTGATCATTGTATTCAGAAGATGAACTGCTATATTATAAATAAGTGTCACCAGTCCTTAGAGATAAGCACAGGACCAATGTATGAGACAGCCTTCTGTTTTGCTGTTTTCTGTTGTGCCCTTGCATAGCAATGACATGGAGTACTTATTCATCCTGCTAGATAGTAATCAACTTATACTTGCATTTCTTTTAATTAACAGAATTGCAACAAACACATAGACCTACCTTTGTTATTCCCCACTATCATCCTCTATTAGATTTCGTGAAACATTTTTTTCATTTTATGAAAAGGCAAAACAGGTGTTAGATTATTTATGTTTGACAAATTCATACCATTTAAATAATTAAAACTAATTTGTGTTGAGAGCTACAGTTGCATTTTTATTAGAGAAACAAGTACAAATAGGCATCACTACAGAGCTGTTTATTCAATGAGATTAAATGAGAAGGATTTTGTAGTCTGAGTTCTTTCTTAATTAGGCATTAATGTGGCAATCCAAGCTCTAGCTTCTGTGCCCTAACAACGCAGAAACAGCTGTTCACTCACTGTAACTCTGTAAAACTTTTCCTTTAAAGCTACACATTTTAAATTATCCATAAAAATACCATAAGCAAAATACCAAAAACTTTCAGTTTAAACAATATTTGTGTTACAAACCTGAAATTATACTATTTTTTAATTTAAACACAAAAGAGAAAGTTTCATTTACAAATAGCAGTATATATGTAATGTAAAACTTTCTGCTTATCTTTCTGCTTATATAACATAGAAGTTATTGTATTAATCTGCATAGAAAAAAATATTGGTTTTAAAATAATAATGCATTCTAAATCAATTAGTCTACAATGTTTAAGTACAATTTTAAGAGAAAAGCTATGACTACAGCTACAAGCAGAATGTGCTGTGTGTAAAATTGTCTGCTAAGAACTAGTTAAAGCAGCACAGTACTTACCCTTTGAACAAAAGACATCGACATATAATTGCAGGTAACAATTAAATACTATAAAATGTTTAAAGAAAAAACAAAGATGCAAACTTCTGGAAGCAACATTATTATATAAAATATTGTTGTCTTGCTCACTCAAGGTTTATCAAGCATTTTTAGTAAAGATGCAGCATATTATACGTACAGAGACTGCATTGCACCAGATAGTGACATGCTAAGCCATGTTTGCCTTGTGTTTAAGATATCCTTTGAATCTCTCTCACCCAGAGACAAAAA